>WBMW01003703.1:1512631-1609823 GCA_013396635.1 Penelope pileata | reverse complement strand
ATCTCTTCTTGCACAACAGAGTATTTGTAATTATTATTTCATTAATCAATTAATTTATATATATATATATATAAATATCCCTTGCCTCTTTTCCCAGCTGACTACATGCTAAAGAAACCTCCTGCTGGACCCTCTAGGAGATCATGTTTTACAGACTTTATTAGAAATTTTTACAGATTTTATTAGAAAATTTTTACAGAAAATTTTACAGATTTTATTAGAAATAGTACCTTCAGCAGCTCACAACACATTACCACTGTGTTACTACTCCCTCTACCCCAGCAGAAGACAGTGAGGAGGATCCTCATTAGCACAAAGGGAACACCTCTAATATCAAAACAAAAACTACCTGGCCACAGGTAGACCAAAAAGCTCCACAGTAAGACACATTTTTAATGCAGAATGTACCCAACGAGTCCTTTATTGTTATCAACATAGTAAGTGTTAAAAAGGAACAAATACCTGAAGAAAGGTTCACAAATACAGCACTTATCTAAGTGCCCCCCAGATGCCTGCATCTCCACAGTGCAGAGAGACGAGGCAAATACAACAAACGTAGGAAGAGCAGATCCTGGAGCTCACTTTGTGGCTAAGGGGTAAGCTGTTGGCCTTTTCTTGTCCACCAACACCTTTTGTCATTCTCTCAGTTTCATTTTTGGAGTTCAATTACTCAGTGCTACATGCAAAAATTGGTATTATTTTCTGCCACAAATTCCCTCAAACCTGCTATTGCATTCTTTATGCCGTGGTGGGGAGTGATGCATGATGTCAGTGGCTATCATGCTGCACAAAAATTAGACATTTATCTGCATGTCATGAGGAAGTAATATTTTTCCAAAAGTCTTGAGTGAAGAGCTGAACTTTCAAACTACTGATTCTCACTCCTGCTTTTAGCACAGTGCAAGCATTCACAGTGCTAACCTATTTTACAAAGACTGAAAAGAGTGACAAGCAAGGCTTGCACAAGGATTTCAGTTTTTAAAAGAACATTTTAAAATGTTTATTGGCTTTGTGCACACAGGGTCCCAGAGTACTAGACCATTTTATACTCTTTAGGGCCTACTATGCGTCCTCCTTGTAAGACTTTTCTGCACAATCCAGAAGAATTCAGATGTTGTCACATGAGGATTTTTTCCCCCTTTAATTTATTCTCTAATTTAATCCTTAAATTAATCCTTCCTTTCTTGTTTTTTGTTTTTTGTTTTTTGTTTTTTGTTTTTCGTTTTTTTAGGCATGCTGGCACTTCCAGGAGCAGCCTGTGTTTGCACAGTAGGCCACCAGCAGCCGGTTCAACAACACAGGAGCACAGACACGCGCAGACACACAGCTCCACGGACAGTGATTAATGAACAGTTTTCATGTCAAAACTGTGATATTTCTGGCTGAGTGGCTTTTTACCCATACTTTTTTGGTACAAAAGCCATGGCATAAAGATAAGAGGCAGAGCACTTAAGACATGTTTACAAAGATTAAACCACTGACTTGGCTTTAGTTAAAGTAAATTCTCCTGCTTCCCACTGCGCGAAGAAGGTTTACAAAGGGAGGACTGGCAAAGGTTGCTTCGTCTTCTTTCCTGGCACTGTCTGTTGGCTCCAAAAACAAATGCAGGACTTAAACCACATAAAAGGGCAGCAAGGTATTAGCACTTTTGAGGGGTTCGGCATCTGACACATTCCTAATCTGCCCGGGTAGGTTTTAGATCAGAGCCGCTGCAGTGTTCCTGTAATGGCAGGGCAGTTTAACGAGCCTGAAATTCCAGCTTCCCTCTGGGGGCGAGGAGTTACGGAGCCCCACGAACAGCCCTTTTGCTGCTGAGACACAGCGGCCCCAAAAATCATATTGTGCGTTAGGCCAAAGAGCTCTAATTCACCCTCAGGTTGTGACTGCAGAGAGAGATAGACCTGAGGATGGTTTTAGGGGGAAAATTGCACAACTGCTGTCATAGCACAGAGCTGTTTTGGACTTTCAACCAGGAAGGTTAGATTGACAATGCTTTTAAAGCAGTGACAGCAGCCTCCAACACTGAAAATACGATGTCACTACGGGCCAGGGGCTAGCTGCTCTAGCAGAGTACTGGCGAGACTACCACAGGACAGGAGGGAGGAGGAATATCCATAGGCAACAGCAAGAGATGTCTGGAGAGCGGCACTCAGAAGGATAGATCAAAGAATTAACAGGCAAGAGTCCCCAAGAAATGCATTTAAAGAGCTCAGGTATGCCTGAAAGTTTAGTAAAGACTGGCATTGGTTTGTGCAGTATTCTGCACCACTCACAGGGAGATTGTCTTGGCTATGGCAGGAGAGGAGGAAAGGGCAAATAAGACGTATCTACATCTAAAATGGAAAATGAAGCAGATTAAGCAAATTATGCACCTATTGGGTTGTTCCTCCCAGAACTGATTATAACAAACAGCAATTTAATAATAGGAAATACAAGCACTGAGAAAGAGAAATCTGTCATTAAAGACAGCTTTGGAAGCTGCAGTCCAGAGGAAGACATGACGGAGCAGGAATGTCGTACCAGAGCACACTGCATTGCCAGCCAGAGCAGAGGGACATATGGGCTAGGTGCTGCACAGCCCCTCCCAGGTTGAGCTGTTCTCAGTAATTTTATTCATGCCCCAGACGATGGAACAGAGAGGATACACAGATGGCAGCCAGCAGGGAGGGACTGTCAGTAGTTTGGAGGACAGGATTTGAATTCAAAATGATCTTGGCAGACCAGTATGCTTAAGGACTAACAGAAAAACATGCTGCTCTAGTGACAAGCTCATGGATTCTGTGCCTCATCAGGAACAATGAGCTATACGCCATGGGATGCAGAACAGCCTGGGCAGCAGTTCTGCAGAAAGCAGCCTCTGCAGCGGATCACAGTGTGAACAGCAACTTTGCGTTGTTGCAGAAGAGGCAAGCCCCAGCCTGACAGTGCACATGCAGAATCATCCTCTGTGAGACACACAGCCTATCTTCAGCTCTACAAACAACAGGGGACATATGTGGGCAGGCTAGAGCGTAGCTTTCCAGGAAAGGTATGGCTGAGTTGCACCACGTCCAAAGAAACATCCTTATCTCTAAATTGGAGAAATATGGATTTGAGGGGTGGACTATTCCGTGGGTAAGAAATTGGTTGGAAGGCTGTAGACAGAGGGTTGTGGTGAACGGTGAGATGTCCAGGTGGAGGCTGGTAACGAGCGGTATCCCCCAGGGATCTGTCTTGGGACCGGTTCTCTTCAATATCTTCATCAATGACATCGATGATGGGATCGAGTGCACCCTCAGCAAGTTTGCCGACGACACCAAGCTGCGTGGTGCAGTTGATACATTAGAAGGAAGGGATGCCATCCAGAGGGACCTTGATAAACTCGAAAGGTGGGCCCATGTGAACTTAATGAGGTTCAACAAAGCGAAGTGTAAGATCTTGCACTTGAGTCGAAGTAATCCTAGATACGTATACAGACTGGGAGAAGAGATCCTTGAGAGTAGCCCAGCTGACAAAGACCTGGGGGTCCTGGTGGACGAAAAACTGAACATGAGCCAGCAGTGTCCTCTTGCAGCTCGGAAGGTCAATGGTATCCTGGGCTCCATCAGGAGAGGGGTGGCCAGCAGGGACAGGGAAGTGATTGTCCCTCTCTACTCTGCCCTTGCGAGGCCCCATCTGGAGTTCTCTGTTCAGGTCTGGGGCCCCCAGTACAGGAAAGATGTGGAACTATTGGAGAGGGTCCAGAGGAGGGCCACAAAGCTGATCAGAGGGCTGGAGAACTTCCTCTATGAGGACAGGCTGAGGGAGCTGGGCTTGTTCAGCATGGAGAATGCTGAACAATGTGGGGGGATGTCATAGCAGCCTTCCAGTATTTAAAAGGAGATTATAAACAGGAGGGGAACCAACTTTTCAAAAGGGTAGACAGTGATAGGACAAGGGGGAATGGTTTTAAGTTGAAGGAGGGAAGGTTTAGATTGGACGTCAGAGGGAAGTTCTTTATGGAGAGAGTGGTGAAGTGCTGGCACAGGCTGCCCAGAGAAGTTGTGGATGCCCTGTTCCTGGAGGTGTTCAAGACCAGATTGGATGAGGTCCCGGGCAACCTGACCTAGTACCAAATCTGGGGGTTGGTGGTCCTGCCTGTGGCAGGGGCGTTGGAACCTGATGATCCTTGGGATCCCTTCCAACCCAAGCCATTCTATGATTCTGTGAAACAGCAAAGGGTCTAGCTAGGGGTCTAGAAGCATTATCTAGGAGAAGACAAAGTCATGGGATTGCTTGGGAAGAGATGATTCCACTGTGACACGTAGGATAAGAGATGAGCTCAAATTAAAGGACAGGAGATGGAGGTTAGAGATTAGGAAACACGTTCCTAGTGCTGAAGGGAATCACACAAGAACAAAATGAACCATGACACATTCACCACTCGGGACTTTTGAAAGGATTGCAGGAGTGTCTGAGACACAGCTGAGGCAGCTGATGGCAGAGGGATGGCTCCCACAATTTATAGGTGGGGTCATATGCCCACTTCCCCACAGTTTCTGAATCTCAGAATGTCCTTTCAGCAGTTACCTCAGGGAATAAACATGATCCTTCCCAGCAGGAGAATTCTGCAACAGAAGGAACAAAACCACAACCCTTTCTTAGAGTTTTTCATGGTTTGCCATCTTCTTCGTCACACTTGATTCTGGGAGTCCCGTACTTAAATACCCAGCTCCGTTGCAGCTGACAGAATCAGTGCCATGCGATCTGGGGATCTACGATGGATCATTACAATCCTGGGAGGCACATTCAGTGATCTGATGGTTCAAGCTACTGCTATTACCACTGGGCCAAGTTTGTTCTATTAAGAATGAGGTGAAATAAGCCTTACTTGGCAAAAAAAAAATTCCCCCAAATCAACAAGTGAGAATTACAAAAGTAGTTAAGACCAGTGATAGCTCTTTCCTCACCCCATACATTGTGACCTCTGTTACAATGCGTGTACTGACAGATAAAGCCTCTGGGAACCAATTTTCTTAAGAAACAAATAAGCTTTGAATCAAAAGAGGTTGAAAGTAGACTTAGGGTACAGATCTAACAACAAACTCAAAAAAAAAAAGGAAGAAATTTGTGATTTAAGAAAGATTTTTCCGTCTATTTCAAAGCAAAACAGTGTTTTAACATCAATTTTCAGCCAATAGTGTTGGTGTATGCTGGCAAATAAAAACATTTTTCTCACTCAAGAAAAAAAATCACATTAAAAAGAACTGCAGACAATCGCTGGGTTGGTGCCCTGGGGGATTTAAAATGCACAGTGTGCAACCTGGTTATCAAAATTCATAAAGGAGCTACTGTGCTGTCAGACTGCTGAGGGGAGGCACAGTCCATTCTGCTCACACTCAGGAGCGAGAGTGTGGCACAGCCAGCTGGGCTCTTAAATGCCTGCCGTTGTGGTTTGCTCCGTCCATCACTCAGTCAACTCGCAGATAAAGTTTCTAGCAGCATTCATTTCTGGGCTTTAATGCTCTTAAAAACCAATGAACTGTTGATTACGGGGGTGCCTCAGACTGTCAGAGGGTTTTTTTTTTACCCTTGTTACATGGTTTAGAGGTAGCGGGGGGAAATAAGCAGACAAGAACAAACTGGGGAAACATCTAAAGACCATGAAAGGGCATATTTTCAACACAGACTCCCACATGGCCTTTGCAGAACTTGCAGGCTTGCCTATTTGCATTTGGCAAGTGGGTAAATGAGCAGAGAAATGACATTTTATACAGGCACTCGCAGTTACTTCTTTGTTGTACACAAAAAGTTGCACAACCACGTAATTTTCTGTGCACAAAATGGATGCAACCACGAATTCTTTAGGTGCACTTCAAAATGCTGTTAAAAACCTGCATATGACTCTTTCAACATGGAATTCACTGTTCTCACTTCCACTTCTTCCTTACCTCACATCTTTAGCCAGAAACATTAAAAATACACAGTGCTCATAGAGAAGCAGCAGCCTCAGCTCTGAACCTCTGTTTTTCTGTGTTTGAATAAAACGTTTAATGTTACTCGAGCTGGCGAGAAAGGTGGGGGGTTGTGTGTGTCTTAGTAGAAATTAATGTTTTGGTTGGCTGGACAAGCTCAGGAAATTTCTGTAGTGAGCATGATGAGAGAGGATGTTTGGCAAGATGTTTTCCAACAGCTGGTACAGGTGAAGGATTAGGGTAAAAAAAATGCTTACGAGTATTTTCCCGATTCTTTGCTTTGTACCCTTCTAAGACATATAATTTTAGAGTCTAAACCAAATCTCTCTGAAGTCAATGGGTCTCTTTCCACTGCCCCAATGAGACTTGAAGCAGGCACTCCAAATCGTCTGTTGGTTATTAAAAATATTTTGACGTTCCTCTCCGTCCTCAAACTCAGTTATTTTGGGAAGAAGGAACAGACACTGGCCTCTCTATGCAGCCTGGGCTCGGAGTAACCTCCCAGGTGTCTCTGTCCACAGGAGGGTTGAGGATCCAAAATGGCAGGAGATGGTGTGAGGTGTCCTACCGGTTCCTCCCTTCCCATGTGGATGGAGGAATGGGGTGAGTAAAGCTGTGAAGGACACAGACATTTGAAGTGCCTGATGGGGAAAGTGATTTAGAAGGGGATACGGCAATATGCTTGAATGTGGTGCGATGTTCTTTAAAGAACATAAAGAATGGGGACAGTTTACAGACAGTGAGATGAAACCTTGCCCTTCTCCTAAGGGTTCTTGTTAAAGACTGCCTGATGCAGTGGGAGAGTAAAATGAGGCTTTAAAACTCAACATAATTTGTTATACAGAGAGTTTCCAGCCATTGCCTTCATCCTGTTCCCTCAGTGATACGGCTCTGCTACACCATAAACACTTCAGAATATCCCTGAGGTTATTTGGTATTTGTAATATATAGAGACTTCTGCAAAGTGAACGTTTATTGACTCCAGAATTGCTTTTGTTTAATTCATTATGAAGGTCAGAAATATTATAAATCTACACAAATTGAAACAGCCTTTTGGCATAGCTCTGACGTTTTAACCAAGTTAATAAAAACAATGATATATAGTATTTGGGTATCATTTAATCTTAGGAATCCATATTGAGCACAAAGACCAAAATAAACTCTTGCAACACACATGTTTATTCACATATTAAGATTTTCTGAGACTGTTCTACATTACTGACTTTCGTATGCTTGGAAAATAAGAAGGCTTTTTCATATTCATGCTCAGCGAGTGAAAACATATCACTCAGGAGACCATCTGCTTCCCTCTGGAGTGCAGATCTTGACCGTAACACACCGGGCTGCATACAAACTCTGAGGGGAAAAGGTGCATTTGGGTGCTTCAGTGCGATCTTAGGAGCATGGAATAATTCAGTAAGAATTTGGAGGGTTCAGTATTCATTTAATTGCTACAGGAGTCAAAATTACAAAAGGCAATTCAAGTTTTCACCTCGATGCCTCAGTACATTTGCCATTTCACTCAATTTATTTTTATAGGGCCAAACCTAGGTCCCTGAGAAACAACTGAGAGTTTTGCCACTGACTCCTCCAGGAGCGGGGTTTAGCCTGCAGCAAGGAACAGAAGAAAAGAAGAAAACTAGAGGCAGTAAGTCCATCTGGAGAGTGGCAGGCTGCCCACCACCTCCATGCCCGCAGCCTGAACAAAGGCAGGCGAGCAGGGAGCTGTGCTCTGGGCACTCACCGCGTTAACCTTCCCCTGGCTCCCAGCTGCCTGAGGACGAGGCACTTCATTGAGTGGCCTCACCACTGCCAGGGATGGAAGGGGCAGCCCCACAGGTAGCGCTGCCAGGGGCTGCAGGAGGAAAGCAGGAAAAGAGCAGCTGGGTAGGGGGAGCACCTCTTACAGCTTGGAAGTTGAAGGTATTCTGGCTCATAAACTCCTCTAACATTTTTCAAAAGCCACTTTTCTTCTGAGGGCCAAGTCCTGCAGGAACATATGAAACAGGTCCCTGGTAGGTGCCTCCCTGCTGGGAAAACGCCCTTTCCTCCTTGAGCTGTGGAAACAACCACAGAACAGAATTTTGAATGCAATGGGAAGAAGAAAGGTGATCCTCTGGGTGTCGCCTGGAGGTTTAAGGCCAGGAAGACCACAGCGCACAGCACTAGCCCTAGTGCCTTGTGGCAAATTATTTCCTGCCTCAGGGTTCAAAAACTGAAGCTGAAACAAAGCAGGGTTAAGCCAGATGGGGAGACCTCAGTACAGAGACATATCTCAGGAAGCAGCAGGAGGAAAAGAGGTGGTAGCAACAGCTGCCGAAACACTCCAGGGACTGCAGGTTTTCAGGTATCAGTCCCCTGCGGCCACATCTTCACTGCTGCATTTGCTGAGGTCAGAGCAAAGTTGCCTTGAGCAATCTGCACTTTGCTGGGACAGAATTATTGCTCCTCAGTGGCCTGTCAGCTGTGCTTCAGGCTTAGGCTGTCACTGGATGAAATGTCACATCGTCAAGAGAAACCTCATCTGCCTTGAAACAACTTCTTGGTGACAGTGGTGTTGGTGTCGAGATGAGCTTTGTGGATGGGAGAACATGGAAGGAAAAAATGATCATGTTAGTCTGACTTGGGGTGGAGGACCAGTTTAGTCCCACTACAAAATTTGGTGAATGCATCTACTGATTTCAGTGAGAACATTGTGCTCACAGCGACTCCTTGCATGCACCAAGGAAAGAAGAAAATGAGAGGCAACAAATCTACTAGGAGGTGAGTATTGTGCCTTGCATGTGTGCTCAAGATAACCTAGACACTTGCCCAGAATATCGCAAAAGTAGTCAGCTGCATTTACTGAAAAGCATGTATGCCTGAAGTGACCACACTTTCTGCGTGACATGAAGGAAATGATAGCAGAAAAAGGCACCCTTCTCCCAGTCTCAAAAAGGAAGTAAGAGATGTACGGAGTGAATATTTTCTTGTACAAGCATTCACAGCTAGGGATCTAGAGAAGAAACAGTTCCAGAGAGATAACCTTAAAGATATTGATTCAAGACACAAAATTAACTTCCAGTCTATGAAAAGTCCAAAGGGAGCAAAGCGTTACTTGGTTATAGCTACAGTAGAAGGCAGACTTCTCATGGTGAGGAACCAGAGAAAACAGCTGACCTGCAACTACCACACAAGATCTTTGGGGAATAAAAGCTATAGGCTGGAATATCAAACAACCAAGAAGTCTGAAACTCTAGAAAACTCACGTATGAAGGAGATGGGGGAAGCTGGAGTTCCCATGGGAGACCTCTGGAAATAATGTCAAGAGAGCTGCAAGGCTACTACTAGTTAGCTACACTTGGAAGAAATCCAGATATAAAGAATAGGGGATGGCTTGATAAAGACCCTGGAAAGGCTCAGAAAAGCAACATGCAGCAATGGTCACATGCTGTTAGCCTCACAAGATGATGTTTGTGTAGTGCAGACAGGGCAGGAAAGTGCTGCTAAGAGCATCTGACCAAAGGGATGGCACAAGAGTGTCCTCTACAAGGAACTTGGACACACCGGAAGGAAAGAGCCCCCTCTGTTTCAAAGAATCTCCTTGTTGAAGAGAACAGTGAGATGGGATGGGGTTTTGGCTCCTCCAAATACCAGTACATGAGCCACCACCCCTGGGCTCATGACCAGAGGCTGGAGGTGTTGCAGGAGATGCCTCGTGCAGCTGCTCAGCTGCCAGAGCAGGACAGAGCACTCTGCTGCCATACCCAAAGGGACAGTGACAAAAGAGGACAGGTGACAGCTTTCCAGCCCCTGGAACAGTCCTGAGCCATCTCCTGGCCATCGTCAGAATTAGGGCTCAGGCACAGTCTGGAGCTGGGTTTTGATAATGTTCTGTTCCTGCTGTGATATTAAAAACAGGAGACAATGAATTTGGTCAAAGACTTTGTGAGTTAGTTGTGTTGATTTGGAGGCTTGAAAGGAGGCCAGAGGAGGTCAGGTCACATACCTGAATCTGCACAGGAAGGACTGAGAGCAGGCAGAAGGGATGTCTCCCTTTCCAGTGAAGGCAAAGCCTGGCCATCCAGAAGACAGTAGCAGAATGTCCACGCTAATTCCAAGGACAAACTCTTGGCACAAAGCAGCCTGCTTATCAAAATGCTCAGTCTGAAGTTATATGGGTGTGTTCAGGCTTTCAGCACTTATCTCAGGAACAGAAAATGGAGCAAATACCCAGGGGCCATGGGGGCTGGGACCATGTCAAGCTTTCTTGTTATTGTTGTTGTTATTGTTTTTCAATCAGCTCCTATTTCAGCATGCAAAGGATCTGGTCTCCTCCCAACAGAGTAGCTGGCTTCTTTTGAAAACCCAGTCTCCTATGGCTGTCAGGTTTGGAAAGTTGTTGCATGGACTAAAAATTGGTGTTTTGACATTACAAGTTTGGAAAATTTTAGAGATGAAATGAACCAGAGATGGCAGGGCCTGGGGAGGAGAGAGGGGAAGGAGTTAAGGCTTCCAAAAGTGGATATATGAAACTGAAGAAAGTTAACTATTTATTGCAAATCACATTTGATAAAATGCAGAAAGGATTCTGGTCTGGTTTCTGATTTCGTTTTACATTTTAAGTTGAACTGAACTACTAAAAATGTGCTTTTACTGCGGGAGGTAGGTCAAAGTGTGCAAAGGAATGTGAGAAAGAAATACCCTTCAGATTATAAATACTGCTTGCATCGTTCATTAGCCGGAGTGAGGCCTTCACACTGCCTAGTTTGTAAATTAATTCAGAATAGATTCTGAATTTGCAAAGCGGGACGTGCTCTATTCTAAACCGAGACACAGAAACATTAAGGAAAATGACAAGATTAAAATGATCTGTAGACGGCTCCCCGTGGCCAGCCCAATAGAAACAGTCAGCATAGAATTAGTTTAAAATTAGCCCTAGCTTTCATTCAGAGCTGGCATGACTCAGAGTCATTAGCCACCGCGCTCTGTGTCAGCCGCTGCAGGACCTGCTGAGGCCTGGGTCTGGCATTCCAGCCTCCCAGCCTGCCAAGCCTCTTTCTACAGAACAGGGCAGTTTTGCAAGAAGCCTTTGCAAAATATTTTAATAATGAAAACTTTAAAAATACACAGCTGTTTTGCAAAACCCTCGTAACAAAGACCCCTTTGAGATCAGCTCTGCACAGGCTCCGCCGTGGATGTGCTACCATCAGTACTCTCAACAGAGACATTATGGTGCCTGGCGTCCCCCCCGCCTCTTTCACCCCCTGGGTCTCCTGCCTAGACCTTGTTCTTTCCAGGGACTGCTGCCTGCTCAAATCCCCACTTCAGCCCCTTTATTTGGGTGCCAGCGGTGGAGTCCAAGGGTTAGGCCCATTTGGCCCTTGGGGTGACCCCCTCAGAGGGCCGCTTGTGCTGCCTCACTGCTGCCTCACTCACAGAGGACACCCTGGGGCATTACTTGGGGCAAAGTCCAGTGCCCAGCCCAGTGGGGTAAAGCTGAGAAAAGAAAGAAGGGGGCCTATGAAGCAAAAGTCCCTGGGACCTGCAAGCATCACGTAACCCCCAGCTGAGCATCTGAGTCCCTGCTGTTTGAGTTCAGCCCTTCTGAGCGTATACCTACATTTGTTTGCACAAGTGTTGCATAGGGCGTTGCTGTGCCCAAGACCTGCAAGTTGGAGGCTGGCATCAAACTGGACTCCTCCATCATTGTTACTGACTAGCGTTTAGTGGAATCTATTTCCCAGAGTGAACAGTTTATTGGGATTTGAATAGCTGCAGAGAGTTCATTGCTGTAAATAGGGTAGTGCCTGACTAGGAAATCTATTTATGGTGCTTTTATTACTTCAGGGAACATGGGGATTCAGCTTTGCAGTGTTATAAGTATTTCCCTTAAGTGGTCATTAGAAGAAATAACTCCTAGATTCACAAGCACTGGTATCTGTACATAAGCTATGTTTCCAGTAAGTTTTAATGACAAAAGGGAGAAAGCCAGCCAAGGCAGCACAACGATGGCTTTCTGTTTTTTGTTTTTTGTTTTTTGTTTTTCTTAGCATCAGTCAGAGCAGAAGCTGGTTGCTTATGTCCTCTGCTGTCATATATCCTCGCCTTAACATCACAGGTGGGTGAGGCAGGAATCACCAACTTGGCAGAAAGGAGCCAGGTAGGGAAGAACTAACCTTTCCCAGACATGCACAAGAGAAAAAGAAAAAAACAAAACCAAAAAAATAAAAAATAAAAATAAAAAATAAAAAAACCACCTCACTCTGCTATTCTGTGGTGAACCTTCTGAGAAAAGAAGGGTCCTGAATGCAAGCAGGTGCTGAAGCCCAGTCTGGCGTAGCGTTCCATCTCCAAAGGTGGCGAAATGTAGTTCTCAGGGGGGAGAACAGCGCAGGTACATACAGTCCTTTCCCCAGACACCCTGCCAGACTCAGTAAGGTGTCCTGGGGGCTTCTGGTGGCCCTGGCTGCGAGACTGGAGGTGTCTTGTGGTGGGTGTTGGCTCCAGGAGATGGTGGGCAAGGCTTTAGGTGGGCCATGCCCTGCTGTGTGCTGCTGAGCACTGAGCGTACAGGCTGCTTTGCCAGTTTTCACTTTGTTCTTAACCCCTTTGACTTGCAGCTGTCGGAGCTGTCCCTCTGAATGTTTAACATAACCCCGTTGATTGCTTTGTTCAAACCACAAGGGCTGACTGGAGTTCAGCCAAGCGGTCACGGCTGAAATAAGTCAACTTGGGCTCATTACTCCCTCCAGCAATCAGCCTGAGCAGGGCACATGGGGACCCGGGTGGGACCCTCACCCGCAGGGATGCTCTAGACACCAAGAAGACACCTAGCCCACCAGACCAGCAGTGCTGGGGTCTCTAATGCCTTCACTTTGAAGGATGCTCTTTCTCATCAGCACCAGTTCGAAGCCAATCTGCCAGGAGTCATCAGGGGTAGCAGTTCACATACAGTTCCTGGTTGTTTCACAGACAGAAGGTTGGAAGAGACTCAGGCTCAGCTTCATCTGATCTGGCCTCCCTCCTGGGGCAGTAAGGAGGATATGACCCCCGACAGATGTTATTCTTACCTGCTCTTGAGGATGGGCGGAGGAGAGAGCCGAAGCCTCCCTAAGCAGGCTGTTTCATACCCTTGTAGCTGGGATGTTGCTTTGTAACCTGGAACCTGAATCTTCCTTGCTGCAAATTAAGCTAAATTCCTGTTGACCTCTTACTAACAGCCACAGGGAACAATTTTAATCACTGTTCTCTTTGTTACAGCCTTCGCATTCTGGAAAATGTTTCATATCCCCCTTAATCTCTTCTCCTCTAGATAAACAAAACTCATTCTCTCAACCTTGTAGGTTATGTTTTCTAAACCTCTTCTTGCTGCCTTTTTGACTCCCATCAGAGAGATCTGCTTATTAAAATGGAAGCTTCATTTCACAAAGGTTGCTGCATTATTTGGCACAAAATAATAACAAGCCCTACAACATTTCTGCCACCAGAAAATGTACAATAAGATCACAGGGTGAAGGGATAGGATGGATCTCAAGAGATCATGAAACTTGTTTACTTGCACTGAAGCAAGTTCAAGTGAATTGAGATGATCCGTCAAGATCTGCCAGGTCTGGTATCTTTTGCTGGTGATGTTTCTCCAGTTTCCTGGCAGCCTACCCCACATTTTGTACTCTCCTTGTATGAGTTATTGTATGTTGATGCTACTCCATACCCATACTAAAACCACAAGCACTACATTCATTACAAGTGTGTGTGGATATTTTTAAAGAGTATTTTAAAGTCCCATATAACTATTGAGATCCAAATTAGAAAATATTCATGGGAAGCACAAGCGTAAGGATAGATTTACCATCTGTAAAGCTGAAGACTTCATTCTTATGAATTTTTTCACCTATTCCTTTACTTTACTTCTCCTTTCTTTTGTCTTTTGAGCACTCACTACAGTAACTTCTGGAAATAAAGACAAGATGGATAGATAACATTTTTAAAGAGCCAACATCTACATGCAAGCCTTGATACACAATTTTCACATTTCTTGGCACTTCCTTGGCAATGTTTCAGACATAGAGCAATTGTTTCATGCTCTAGGTAGAAAATGTCAGGTTTTCTCGGCAAAGGACAAGCTAATCCCCCTCTCATTTGGGTCTAGGCCTATTTCACCCAGGACCAGATTCAAAAAAAAAGCTCCTCTTCTTTGACTTCATGACACATGACACATTGATAGGAATGTCAGTTGTACCAAATATTTCCTGGGATTTCCCTGGATGTGACGCTCTCGAGTGGCTTCTGCAGGCTGTAGGGTCAGAGGTTCTTTTAAAGGGCCCAAAACATTTCCACCAACCCATGATTTCATACCACCACTTTCCTTTTGAGAGCCCACCCTGAGAAACCACCTGTCCATAACTTCATGGCCATGGACCCTCCACCCCAGGCAGCGTCCTGTCAAACCCATTTCTCCCTTCCCTGTGCTCACCAGAGATCTTAGGCCAGCAGATGCCACCTCCCAAGCCAGCATGGTCAAGGTGGAATTGTTATCCTATGGACATTGGCACCAGAGGGCAGCTTCACACATGTGGGACCTGACTGCAGACCACACTCAATGGGCTACTCCAGCTTTTGCTTGGCTATTTCATTATTGCCATTGCTAAAACAGAAACTAACTCTGTAGAGTTGTCTTGCACTGAACCTGATTTAATTGGACTGCACAAAGGTGAGGAGTTTTGACCAGGAGAATCAGTGTTGGAGCACGGAAAAAGAGAAGCAATACACTTTTGCTTTAACGAAGTGGGTCTTCTAAATGCTGAAGCTAACAAAGACCCACTTAACAACTCTTCATATAGCTCTGATAAACAAAATGTTTCCAACTGGAATTTACAAAGCCGAACACAATAATATGAAGGGGGAATAAGAGTTTCCCCTTGTCAACTGACTACTAACAAAAGAAAAATATGAGGAGTGAATACTTGGAAAAAAGACCAGCAGTGCTGTAATGTAATTAAAACCATTAAAAATGCTGTACTCTGGTTTTGCTCCCTGAAGCAGCATGTTATTTTTCTTTTTTAAGCTGTCACCACATTTTGATACCATAAGGAATAAACTAAATCAAGACAAACCTCCATTTCAAAGTTGGAGGGTTTTGTAGAAATACTAACTTGAACTTCAGCAAATAGCAGAAGATGCTCAACAAAGAGCAGTCATCTATGTTTCTCTTTTCGTTTGTTAACGATAGGTGTTCATCAGGCGTACAAGCAGCACTGAAGTGGCACAAAGACAAACACAGTGGCATGGCCAAGAGAAAGCATGAACAGAAAACCACAATTTTAGAAAGTCAGAAAAAGCCTTGTTCAGCAAAGCAGTGAACCACATCTAAAATGATCCATATCACATGTGTAACTTAGAGTATGCAACATTGTTCTTTTGCATTTGACAGTCTTTCCAACAGAAGTAAGACAACTATCCTGTCCCTTGCTATCATATACCAAAGTTTCCCTGATGCCATTGAGGTGATGTAACTCTGATACTGGAGCAACAGCTCCACTTGTCAGCAAACTGCATGGGGCCACCCTTCTGTTACAAACATGAAAGCATGAAGGAAGGGGCTGCAGGACTAAGCCGCTTCATGCATTTACCTCCTTTCCTTCCTTTGTGAAGAAGAAGTGTAATCTACTACAGTTGGGAATGCACAAAGCAAGGAACTTTTCTGAAAGTTATTGCACATGACTGTACGGTCATAAAATTTTTAGCAATAAACTGTGAAAAAAAGAAACGAAAAAGTGTGTTAACTGCATTCCTGGCTAGTTGAAAAAAAATTGCCAGTTAACATTTTGAACCTTGCATAGAACATATTATTTAGGAGTGCCAGTCAACCTCTTCCACATCACCATCTAAAAACTCAAAAAGCAACTTGAGAAAGTTGTCAATGCATTAATAGCAATCTTCTCACTGATTTTGTGACAATGCACGCTGACCTGGATAAGCAATGCTGAATATCCCAATTGCTAGCTTCCCAAGGGTGAACAGGAGTGGCACTTGCATTACTCTGCAGGATGTCTGGGCATTGCGCTGATGGAAAATGTATGCACCAGGCTCTGCACAAACACTTTTTAAAATCTCAAGGCATAGGCTTCTTCTTTCTGATAGTGTGAGCTCTTGGCATACCGTGCCAAGAGTTTGTTTGAGCTAATCACTGGTAGAAGAGACATAAGTTTGACCCAAGGGCTGTGCATAGATTCCAAGCTGACAGTTTGAATACAAGTTTCTAACTGATGCAAATGACTCCCAACATCAGCCCAGCAGACAAACATCGCACACACGCAATCAGCCTGAGATTCACCAACCTGTCCAACAAACTCCTCAGAGGCTGAACTTGTTGTCTGCTAAATTACATAGAACAATTTCACCTGCATACAAGTCCTTGGATGTGAGACCTACTGAGCAAAACAATTCCCTTTGCTTTTTTGGATTGTCACTATCTTGATCTAAGTGACATCTTTACCTTACAGCTGAAGGGAAGACTATTCCGTCAGTATGACAGGGTCCTTTGCATTGGCATTGCCAGCTTAAACAGAAAAAGGCCAAGGCATGGAGTAGGAACCGATGTCTGAAAGGTGTCTGATCCTGAAAGGTGTCTTCTCTGACCTAGTCCTGGAGATGAATCTCAGCCACTACTTTTTCCATGGGAATATATCACAAAACAGTGGTAGGAAAGACAAGACCAAGGATTTTGTCTTGGGGGAAGAAGGTGCTAAAGAGTGTTGGTGGTAAAATAGTCTAGCAGAGCATTTTGTGTCTCTTCTGACCACAGACGAAATGACGGGGCCAGATGTGTCTCATGGGCCACTGACTAGAGAAAACTGGTTGTGAACCTTCCTTGGATCGACATGAAAGAAGTCTAAGGCTACAGGGTACCAAAGCTGCCAATAGATGAGACTCTTTGATGTTTTTATTAAAAAAAAAATGGGCAGAAACATTTTTAATTTCACATTAGCATGTTGTGTTGCATTGTTTTTTTTCTAACTGACTCCATGATTGTTGATATTAATTAAAATGAGTTGTAGATTGTTTTCTAAAAGCTATAATTTAAACCAGTAGTTGAATATAGACTTGAGTGTAACATTCTTCAGCACAAACCACAAGGTATGCAAGCTGGGAATGAACTCTATTTTTTTCCTGTTGAAGGACAGATTAAATATTTTTTTTATTAATTCTAATGCAAGCAAAGAAAGTAAGATCCCCATTTTTTCTCCAGTTTCTCTGTACACTTAATTGATGTATTCTAGCAAGCTGTCAAGCTGCTTTTAAAACCCATTCTTTTTCATAGAAATATTATCCTCTTTTTATTAGTTTGCGTTGATAAATGGATCAAGAGTCTTTGAGGGTATTGAGTACTGTCAACGGAATATATCTTTCAGATGCATCCACTGCAATGGAGCTGAAAAAATATATATCATGAAACACTTAATAAAAAAGATACACAGATTTGTCTTTTACAAGATCATGGGACTTGAGTTTATCTCCAGGGAGGAGTTCCAACATGAGAAAGAAAATACATAGTTCAAAAGCCCATGTTTTCAATTTGCAGCCACATGGTTTAAATTATCCCTGTATTTATTAAGGGCGCTAAATGGGCAGCTCAGCTTAGGGGAAAGGGTCATTCAAGTTGAGAATAGTCATACTTAATCCCTCAGCTAGTTGCAGGTTAATTGTGCCTCAAGATGCTGAATGTTCATTACACAGTGTGTGTTAAGATACCACATGAGACACAGATGGAGGGGTTTTCGTATTTGATGGAGGGATTTTTCATTTTGTTTTGTTTTGTGTGGGTTTTGTTTGTTTGTTTGTTGATTTCTATATTTTGCCATTGTAAACAACAATAGAAAACTGTTTAACACCTGGCCTGGGGGCACTGCGATCCTATGTGCTGCACAAAAGTTACCCTATTCCCATCCTTGCACTTCAGTTTTCCAAGTGTGTACACTCTGAGTTTTGTGGTCAACTCCTGATTGCTTTGACACTCAGCAGTGTGGGATCTTCAAATAATTAGGACCACTAAGAAGTGATGTAAGATGCCTTTTATATTTTATACCAGGGCTCAGGCTAGTTTTTTTTTTTGTACCTACCTGGGAACTTGCTATCTCAGCATTTCGGGAGGGAAAAAATAACTGAAATCCAAAAAGCAGAAGTTAAAGCAAACAAAAGGGCATTTACAAAGGGACAGGCAGCATGAATTTCACATTTTTTCCCCCAAGACATCCATCGATACAAAAACAAGTAGCCATTGATTATCAAGGCAGCTTATCTGAATGTCACTGCTCTTCTACTAGTGGTTCATCCACGAGTAGGCCCTGGTAGAAATTTGAAGTACATTTCTTGTTCCATCTATCCAGTAGTTTACTCAGGAAATAGCCTAGATTTGACTTATCAAATACAAACGGGCAGTTGGAAACATGCAAAATGCTCACTGTGCATGATGCAGACCTGAGACATTTCTTCTCTTTTTCAGTTGGGATAAAGCTGAAGGCTGGGAAAGCCGGGATGCCCTGGGCACTCGCTTACAGCCTCCACATCTGAATGTTTTCAAGTAGGAAAAAACCCAACACACACGAAAAAACAGAGCTCAGCCTTTCTGAGCATGGTCATGTCTAAAGTCACTTTCAAATTCAAATAAATATTTGTGGGAAAACAGCTTCCACTATTCTCCTAGCACTCATAACTTAATTATAGTAGCTGCCAGGCATCTTTAACTTTTGTGACCAGCAGATCACTCTGGGTCTCAGTGACCTTGGCAGTTGTAACAGGGTAATATTTTCACAAGGATGAAATGTTCTTGAATACATTTCTCCAATGTACTAGTGTTCACAGACATTTCTCAGCAGATCTGACCTGACGCGCAAACATAATTCTTCAGTTTCACCTAGAGGTTTATCGACAAACTCCAGAAAACTCAAGTTCCCCTTCCTTTTGCTGAGACTCACACTCAGTGAGAAGGCAGAGCTGCTGGTGTTCTTCCGTTGGGCCCTACGTCACCAGAGGGAGTCTGCACCAGAGGCCTGGGTCCTGGAGCCTTTGAAAATCACCCAGTGGCCACACATCCAAACAGAAAGAGGAGAACAAAGTCAACGAGAAAAGAAAAAGGAGGCAAACGTGAGAATACATTAATTTATTTTTTTTCAAGATATTTCAGTGTAACTTTTCATGTAACATCACTCCTAAAGTTCTCTGCAGGCATTTGTCGACATAGTTCAATAAAGCAACCCAGGGCAGATGGGAATTAGTGTTTAAAAAATACCAATCTTTCACTTGCACTTAAGACAACAGTTGTAAAACGCAGGAGTTAAATCAACAGCTTAAGAAACATGTAGTCACCACAATCTCTACATTCTTTTTCTCGTGAATAAGCTCCTACTCTGCACTCAGGCAGTACCACTCTCAAAACATCACGTCTTGTTTTATCAAACTAAAGAAATCTTGTGTTAGAACAGTTTGAGCTCATGATCTATAGCTCATTTTTCCACCTTGAGTCATGCAAATGTAAATCCTTACCTTTAAATCATATTGATCTTAGTTGTCTATGAAATTTTCAGGGAGGCTTAAAAAGGACAGCTATTTGCATTCTCTGCTATTTGCATTCTCCAAATGAGACAAATGTCTCATTTGAAGAAATGATGTGCAGCTTGCTTTTCCAAATGCCGTATTTTGGCCATGTTCGGATAGCATTCCTCTGCTGAAAACTATCATGTTACTCCTTGAGGAATTGTGGTAGTATCATATAGCAAACATATCAAGATACAGGCCTTAAGAGAAAAAAAAAGATAACGTCTTAGATTCTTTCATGGTGAAAGTTATTTTCTTGGAGAAAGGAAGAAAAATCCCCAAACACTGGAAAGCTCACAGAGCTAAACAATAGGATGTCTCAGAAAATGTTTCAGTTGATTTTTCAAATCTCTGAGTTTCAACAGATCAAATACTGCCACATATATTCCCCTAATCTGTGGGCTCTTAACAAGTAGAACAAGAGCCCTCAAAAACTTTTTCCTTTATATCTAAATCAAAGCAGATCGGTCAACAAAAGACAGAAGGTCATGACTAGCTCAAACGATTGCAATGTGCTTAATGTGCTCCCGAGACTTTGCACCTAAACCACAGATCCAGTTTACTTCAATTTCATAATGGATGGAAATCTCCTCCACTGAAGGATTCATTAGCAAGTACTGACTTATATAGAACAAAGACAGACCTGAACTGCTGATTTTTGCCTTATATATTAAAGATTTCTGCCCACGGTATTGCTTCTCCCGAGAAGAGAGAGAAAATTTTTATTTAACCAAGGGGAAATAAATCCTATGAACTTGACTTTGTGTGTCTGATGTAAATACTCCCAGGAGTGTTTTTACTCAGCGTCCCAACACATCCATCTCCTTCAAAAGGCTTATCTTGCTGCTGTGACTAGACAACCACCATAAAAGCTGTTATCAGCTAAGATCAGTTCAATGAGCATGAGCCCAGCAAAACTTCAAAGCTCCGTGTTTGATTATTTGTTAATTTGCTAAGAAGCTTCATGAATCTGAAAATAACAGAGAAGGAGTCAACTATCTTTTGCAGAGCAGCAGAAGTCTGGAGATTTCATGCATAAACCCATACGGTCTACCTGACATAACTACCATTCACTTTTTATTGAGAGACAGAAATTGAAGTATTTTTCAGTGACCCGGCAGTCAGATAATTAGTTACCTCTCCAAACCAGGAGACCATGCTCAGAGCTTGCCATTAAATTCCTGATATCTCATGAAGATATCAGCAACCCAAGTTCAAAGGTAGTAATAACCCCACACCCAGCGTGTCAACTAAAAGCCAAATTAACTAGTTTACTCACATGCTTCATTACTAAGATAGACTAGATTATCTTAACTTCCCTGCCTAAGCCTGGAAATGGCAGTCAAACCGACCTAATCACAGCTTGTAAAGGTACGGACTCTCCAGCGATAAGAAAACAGTCCCATGAACAAGAATAAGCCTAATATTTTTTGAAAGGGGAAAATCTACTCCTTTTTCTTTCACATCAGGGGGCTTCTGTGAGACTGACAGCAGTGTACCTCATTCTACTGTGCCAGATTATCAGGGCTCCACAAAAGCAAACCACAGCATTTTTGAGCAAAATAAATAAACATGCCATGTGTCAAAGTTCAAGATAATGGCTTTTGGCAGGAATTCTTCCAGTCCCATGCCTTTACCTGACCTCTACCACAGTCTAATTAAAAAAAGTGCAAAAAAGTATTTGTAATGCCTTATTTATTTACCTGGCAATGCAGCAATGCTATAATTATAATCGTTTTAGATGTTGCTGTGTACTGGAGACAATTTTAAGTGATGTATTAACTCTTTGTATGTCCTACTAGTTCAATGCTTTACTTGTGATAAGTGAAGCTTCATGCTTTTTGTCACCACAACCTACTTTTTTGAAGCGAGGAAGAGCAACAAGAGCTAGAAGTGCATATCTTCCCAAATCCTACAGGTGATCTGACACACTGAAACCTGAGATCTGATAATAGTTGCTTTTATGTCAGAGAATGTCAGAGAATGCCAGTGCAGTCAGGCTTTGGGCACCTCCAGGAGCATAGATGTCACAATCCCTCTGGGCAACCTGTGCCGATGTTTTATCATCCTTTTTGTGAAAAATCTTTGCTAATATCAATCAGTACTTCCTTCATTGCAACTTCTGTCTGTCACCTCTTATCAACGTGCATTTCTCTGAGGAGTATAACACTGCCTTTTCCATCTGGCTAATGAGTAGCTGGTCCAGCAGCTCATCTCACCTGTTTAGCTTGTGGGTCCCTGGTGTTCAGGAAATAGCCTTTGGTGCTTTCTAGTAATTTGTTGGATTGCCTGTGCCCTGTCATGTTGCTCATTGAGGTGGTTAAAGTTCCCTATGAGAGCCAGAGGCTGCAATCAGCTTCTTCCAGCTGTGTCCACTTCTTGCAGACTGGTGAAACAAAAATTAAAAAAAGAAAACAATGTGAAAAAATGTAAGCTGGTGGACCTTATGATCAGTTGCCAACAGGGCAGATTGTTTTGTTTTTTTTTGTTTCAAATTCAAACACTTTAACTGTAGTGTTTCAGGGAACATCTATTGTTTTGTAGTCCTTCAGTTCATCTGCAGGCAGCAAAAAGACACTGAGCATAAAGCAAGACTTCCTCACTCTCACGGTTATGTTAGATATTAATCATCATGTTTCAGATAACTCCTCAGGTAATCACTTTACATAAACTAGGCAACTTTACACAACCTTGGCATAAGCCAAGTGTTTAATTTCAGCAGATTTTTCGTATCCATTGTCGTTACAGCTAATAAAATTCCTGTCTCACAGCCCAGCACTTCAGATGGGCACAGATAAACACAAATAAGTATTTCTCAGCCTTTCTGCCTTTTTTTTTGCATCAGTGTTCATGATTTTATCATTTGCATCTAGCAATTGACTTTCACCTGGCACAGGACTGTTTTGGCTCCTAACAGGGTTAAAAAAATTCCTTATCATTTTTAACTCCACTGTGATCAGACATTTTTTGTTCTTAGTGTATTCTTTAATGTTTTATTGTTTCTCTGTTTAACTAAAGATTTTTTATCGTTGTTGCTCTGCATAACCCTCTTTTCATTGGTGGAATAATGGGTTTTGGAACAACTAGAATAATGTCCTTGGACAATTCCTGATTTTTTTCAATGCCATACCACTTAAAATGCATATGCTCAGTCAGTTATGCCAGCAAATGCTTTAAGCTTTGGAAAACTGGCCCAATTAAAGTTCCAAACATGCAGATTTTTGGTCAGTGCTCTATGTCACATGCATAAAGTAAATTCAAATTGACTGTGATCTCTGGTACCCCAGCAACTTCTTTTTATGGGGTCTGTAACTACAGTTTTTTTGTCCAGCAGATTTAAGTCCATTCTCAAGTTACCTTGTGCTGGATATAGGACTTCCTGTTTTGAGAAGACAACATTATTATTTATAGAAACACTAAGGAAATTTGTTATTGGTCACAGGAGATCAGCAGCAAATGGCCCTCTGGTTCAAGACATCCACGCTAAGCTTTTTGGTTGCCTTTTGACTGTTGTTATTTCCCATGTCCCCTACAAATTATTAACAGATGCTTAAGGAACAGCTCATGTTATCTCCTAGGAAGATCTACTGGGCTATAAAAGACACTTACCTGTAACCTGACTTTTTCTCCAAAGAACTGTGAAGACAGTTCTTCTTCCAGATACAAGCAACTTTTGAGACACATCTGCTGGGTATGAAGAACTGGATGGTAAAGACAGGCACATTAACAGAGACCCCTGGACACAGCATAACACCCCCCTATTTAACTGGACATGGTCCAGATGCAGCATATCTCAACAACCTGGACACTTCATGGGAGCTAATGTGTCCACTCTCTGAGCTTATTAGTTTGGGCCCAGGACCAGACAAAAATGACTAAGTTGCATCTGGACACTCCCTTTCCCCCACCAGCACACATCCAGCCAGTCCAGGTATCTCTGTACCCACCATCACCCAACTGTCCCCACACTACAAGTTCTGGGGTTAATGTGGAAAAGTGAGCCCAAATATCTCTGCACTTGCCAGTGTGGACATGGCCAAAATCATCTCCCAGCTTTCTGCTTTCCTCCTTCCATCCTTCATTTGAAGCCTTGGCTTTCTGGAGTGGAGACAGGGCACGGCCAAAGCCTGAATCAGAAGGGAGAAAAGCTGACAGCACTGGCTGTCTCGTCTTCATTCTTCTTTTCACCATCCAGTATAGGCACTGTTTTAAATTACACAAAAATAGGCTGTAAAGCTCTCATCAATCTCACTTGTTCAAATGCAGCTTTTCCACATTAATCATTTACAGTGTCACGAGTAAACAATGCCACATGTGGCCACAGTGATGGTGCTTCTCCATTATTCATTCATCCCAAGGTGCATTGCTTACTTCTCTTTAAAAAGTTCTGTGAAAAAGATACTGTACAATCACCTTTTTATTTAAGGGTCAAAGATGGGAATATTCAGGGAGCTGAGGATCACAGACTGCCCCTGATGAGAAAAGGAAAGTGTCACATTTCAGCCTGCCTGCACTCATCTTTTCTTTCTCTTTGTGCACACAAAGATGCCTGAGCTGTCTCTAAATGGGTATGCTCGAAGACTGGAAGCAAGGCAGATGCATTAGGACAGTGTGTCACTAAGTCTAACATAACCTGCTTCTGAACAGTGCTACAGCTATACTTCTTGCTAGTCCTCGGATTAACTCATTTGCATCCAAATTCCTGTTTTTTCACCCAGTGTAGGCTTCTGAGGGAGGAGAGGGGTACATCCACTAGTTGTTGAAGGAAAACTACTTCCCACTTTACACTGATGCATCTAGTGAGTTATGCTAAAAAGTGCTGGGCAGGTTTGAGCTGTCTGCTCATGGCACTGTGCTGTGCCATTTAGATGCAATTCAATTTTTTTTCTTTTCAAAATACATTTCAAAGTAGAAAGAGCTTCAGAAGTGGCACACTGAATTTCAAACTCAAAAGTGTTCAGATCCTGGGGTGTAGTTTGGGCTCTATCCCCACAAAAACCAGCATAAAAAACACTCCCCAGAGTTGCCAGCTGGTTTGATTTCTCCAACAGTTCACAAATGTAAAGCTGGTATTCGAGTCCCAGCTTGGAACAAAGAGGCTGAACACAAACCTCAACTTTCATTCCTGCAAGAGAAGTTTCCGTCCCTCCTGTTTGCAGAGGAAAGTTTCAAAACATGACCTGACTGCACTCGAGCAGACTGCTGGGAAGGGAGGGGGAGCTGACTCATGATTTTTGCTACTTGAGGATCTCAGCGTTGGGACATTGGCCAGGTGGGAACAGAATTTGAGAGTTTGGAGCTTCATTCATTAATACAACTGTGCTGTTGCTCTGGATGTTGCCAGTCTTTATTGGAGTCAAGGCCTCAGCAAAATGTTTTGGTTTTGAAGAGAGATATCAGCCAGGTGCCCTCCCTTCCTCCTGAACAAACCTGCCCTGGAGAAGACTGTGTTCAGGGCAACACGTGGGAAATCCCAGATGCCTTGTTTATTCTGGGAAATGTGGATAAACAATATTCCATCAGTATATCTGCCCACTTGTCAGCTGCTCTAGAGGGATGCCTGTCTCATTTAGCACACTCCATTCAACCGGGTCTGCTTCCTACCACAGAAACATTAAGGCTGGAAAGACCTCTAAGATCATCTAGTCCAAACATCAAACCATCACCACCATACCACTAAACCATGTCCCTTAGTACATCTCCATGTTTCCTGAACACCTCCAGGGATGTTTACTCCACCACCTCTCTGGGCAGCAGTTGCAATATCTGACCACTCTTTCAGAGAAGAAATTTTTCCTAATATCTAACCTGAACCTTCCCTGGCGCAACCTGAGGCCATGGCCTTCATTCCTATCGCTGTTATCTGGGAGAAGAGGCCGATCCCCACCTCACCACAACCTCCTTTCAGGCAACTGTAGAGAGTGACGAGGTCTCCCCTGAGCCTCCTCTTCTTCAGTCTGAACAATCCCAGTTCCCTCAGCCCCTCCCCATAAGAGTTGTGCTCCAGAACTCTCACAGCTTCTCTGCGCTTCCCTGGACATGCTCCAGGGCCTCGATGTCTTTCTTGTAGTGAGGGGCCCAAAACTGAACACAGTACTCAAGGAGCAGCCTTACCAGAGCTGGGTACAGAGGGAGTCTATACCTATGGCACAGACATTGACTGTGACATCCTTGGTGCTATCATCTCCATTAATGGCCTTCAGCAAAATGACAACAATGGATCCATCCATCTGTGTCTGCTGCCTCTACACAATGTTCAGCTTCGACAAAGCTCTTATTCAAGAGAAGGATGACTGCCCTGGTTTTACAAGAAACTCCTAATTATGGCATAAAAGCATTGCAAATGTGATACTAATAGGAGAATTAGATAGACATAATGGTACATAACACTGAAGTATATTGCAATAACAACAGACTCACTCTATTCTGTCAACTGGGCAGGAAAAAATAGTGAAAGATGGAAAATGGTGTCACCTTCATTTCAGATTATGAAGAAGAGCAAGAAAATGTTGCCAACACAAAAGGTGGAATTTCAAGGAGGATCCATTGGTGTCTAAACTCCACTCCTGTTGAAACCAATAGGAGCTTTATTGCTCATCAAAACACATGCAGAATTAGGCAACTCTAGAAGTCCCAACCAGGAAGCATGTTTTGTCTGCTTACACATTAAAAACAGCAGTAACAATGATTAACAAAATAGCAGATGAAGAAAATTCCTGACTAACTGCAAGAAAACAAAACAAAACAAATAAAACAAATGAAAACAAACTTGCATTTAAGCAACATGTTCAGTTGTTGTGAGAGAGAGACATTAGCAGGAATGGGTGAGTAACAAGAAATGGTGCAAGAGAGCTAGCTGGGAGCAGAGCTGTTTGACAGAGTTTCTTCTGAACAAAGCATGCAGATATGCACAACTCATTTGAAGCACTAGGTATTTTTCTTTTCCTGGCTGCAGGCTAAGCATGAGGTGCTGAGATGCTTGCTAAGGGATCAGGACTGGTTTTGAAGAGCAGAGGTGCTGTACATGCCCAGGATCTGGATTTCTCTTTACAAATTCCATACAGCTAAGCAGCTATCTGGAAATCTGCTTAGGACAAGAAGCAGAAGGAAGTGAGGGAGGGTGGGAAGGAGAGAAATAATTTTTGTGTGTGTATTTTTATTTTTACTAGATTGCATTATTTTTCTGGCATTTTGTTTCTTGCTCTTGTCCTGACTTTTGGGTGTGGTAAGCTCTGAGCTTTGCCCCATGTGCCTTTAGGAACAATATTCTCCGGGCAAAATTGCTTTTTCCATTTCATTGCGGCATTGTGGTTGTATATTTATTTCATAAGGAGAGTGGGTTATTTGGCAATTTAGGTTCTTATTGTGGGTGTGGTCCCTGTAGATAGTTTTCTTCTGGGTTAAGTTCTTCATTAACTGTTATTTCTCTTATAGTATACCAGTGAGCAATGTACCATTGTCCTTTGCAGGATTTTATCTCCTATTTTCTCATCAGAATGTATATTTTGTCTGACCCACCTGCTTCACTTTGTTAGGATGGGTCTGGGCCCTTCTCAGGACAAATGGCTTGGTGACAGTCACCTGAAGCACGCAGAGACTTATGCAGGCTAATCTCCCCATCCACTGACAATCTTTAGACACCTTCCAGTACCAGTGTGCTCTGTTCTAAAGGCATCTCTGCTGAGCACATGAACATGGAGCACAAACCTACCCCAAGGGTTTCCTGCTTTTGGGAGCAACATAAAAGGGAAGAAGAGGAGACACAAATGCTAGCAATGGAAAACCATGGCAGATGCTGCACAAAGTAGTTTTTATGTCTCATGATCATACAATGAGCAAAGAAAAGTCACTTCTGATCAACCACAGAAGTAAATACAAGAAGGGGAGTATCTGCACCACCTATGGCAGGTGTTTATGGTGGGAAGGGAGTCTCTCTCTTTACACAATGGATTCCTTGTTTTCCAGAGGGCAAGCAAGAGCAGGAGCTTGTTTTTCCTCAGCTGACTATTGATATAAATCTAAGGAGAACAACATCTCAGTTTAGGTCCTTCAGGTATGTGTCTGACTTGCAGTGACGACTTACATGGCCAGACTCTTTTCAGTGGTATATGGGGACAGGGCAAGGGGAAATAGCCACAAACTGGAGCATAGGAAGTTCTTCACAAATATACATAAGAACTTCTTCACGGTGCGGGTGACAGAGTGCTGGAACAGGCTGCCCAGGGAGGTTGTGGAGTCTCCTTCTCTGGAGATATTCAAGACCTGTCTGGACGCCTACCTGTGCGACCTGCTGTAGGGAACTGCTTTGGCAGGGGGGTTGGACTCAATGATCTCTGGAGGTCCCTTCCAATCCCAACAATTCTGTGATTCTGTGATATGAACATATCCTTAGATAAAGCACTCCTGAGCCATCTCAGGGTATGGATCCCCTTGCTACCCAGAACACATCTGCTACAATAAGGCACTAGGCAAGCATCCCAAAGCCTACACTGGCACCCTGTCTGTTAAACATGCCCTGCTCACGGCAAGGGAAATACAATCCCTTGCAAGTGCATAGGGTCGCTTCTTGGTGCAGTGTTAGGCTGGGGCAGAGGAAGGATCCAATGGCTTGTGGCTTGGTTTTCACTGAAAAGAAAGACAAATAGGGAAGAGTTGCCCATGTGGAAGACAGAAGCAGGGTCTTCTGAGACTCGTTAGGTCTATCTGGGATCCAAACTTGGTCAGCAACAGGCTCCCACACCAAAAGTAAGTGGTACTGAAATTTCCTCACTTTGAGAGCTAGAAATCTGCTCCAGGCTCAAGACTGGGCTGGGATTTGCAACTCAGACACAAATGTCTGGCAAGTCTACCAAACCACCATATTTCCCACTAAGTCAGGAGACAGAGGGTGGAAGTAAGCGGCCATATCACAGGCAGACACTCCGGCTGGCAGCAGGCCTGGGCGTCCAGCACCAGAAACGTGACCCACTGCCTGCAGCTATGATGAGAACAGCAAGTGGTGCAGAGCCATTGCTGTAGAGAGACAGTAAAATCACATGTATCACACCACTGCAGTACAGGCACAAATTAAGCCTGAGCTGAGGCCCTTTTTGAAACAAAATAAATAAAAAAAATGACCATCTAGGTTTAATTTGGAATATCTTTTCTTGCAACAACACAGCAGATTGATAAAACAGACTTTTTAAATCACCTATGAAACTTCACTCAATGACAGGATACCAAAAAGAGTCTTTTGTGTTAAAGTGTTAATTATTAAAACATGACCAAACAGTTAGTTCAATTTACAGCGTCACCATTAGAAAAAATGCTGGAAACAATACGCATATTAAAAGGCTATGTTATATGTGCTGTTACTTGGAGAGTCTCTTAAGTGAGAAAAGACGAGTTATGGAGCCAAGAAATTCTACACTGGAATGGTGTTAGCTCTGCTTTTCTCTCAGTGCAATCTCATTTATCCGAAATGCTACAGGAAGCAAAAACTGTTTTGGCCAAAAAAAGCCTCAAAAAATCAAAAGAAATCCCAGGGAAGTGATTCAGCCAAACACTGGAGGAGAAAGGGGACCCCAGATGAAAAAATCAATCACTCAGGTAAGCAGCAGACTATAGTGTTTCACAGAATCACACAATCATTTGAGTTGGAAGAGACCTTTAAAGGCCATCTGGTCCAACTCCCCTGCAATGAGCAGGGACACCCACAGCTAGATCAGGGTGCTCAGAGCTCCGTCCAGCCTGACCTTGAGCGTCTCCAGGGACAGGGCTTCCACCATCTCTCTGGGCAACCTGTGCCAGTGTTCACCACCCCTGCTGTAAAAAAATTCTTCCTTATATCCAGTCTAAACCTCCCTCCTTTTAGTTTGAAACCATTTTCCCTTGTCCTATCACCACAGACCCTGCTTAACAGTCTGTTCCCCTCATTCCTGTAGCCCCCCGTTAGATACTGAAAGGCCACTTCGTTGTTAATTAGCATCTGGATCGCTTGTTCTTGCCATTTCCCATTCACTGATCACTTTGTTGTTGATTATTTATAAAAGATACAGCATCCAGTCTACAGCAGGTTTCCAAAACAGTCAAGAGCAGGCTCCACGAATGCTCATGTAACTCTGACGTCACTCCTCAGAAGTGTGCATTCATCTGTCCAGCCCAGAAAAGAAGGGGACCAGGCTGAAGGCTGCTGAGCCTGGGGGGCTGCTGTGCTGTGACTCACAGGAATGAGGTACCAAGGTTGTGATTCAGTCATTTTTTTTGCAGCACCTAAACACCAAACTGAGATGGGGGTTCATTTTGTGGCAGCATGAATTCAGCTGATGGGGACAGTCTGATGGGTATTGCTGTACTGGATCAAGCGAAGCATGTACGGTATTTTTTCCCCATAAAACAGCAAGCCATGCATAGAACAGTGAAGCAGGGTCAGTAACAGTTTGCATGGCTATCAGTTGTTCAGTATGCCAAAAATTGGTAACACAACAAAGCCCCTAAAGCCCGTATCACTGTAGCTCTGTTAAATTCTGGGATTTGGAACTTTTACCCTCAGCCAGGGATCTGTCCTAGTGTATGCCTATTTGACAATTTATATTTTGAGCAGTTGTACTCAGACCTATTATGTACAGTAACAACACAGAGTGAAACTCGCCTCGTAGCTGCACAGAAGTGTTGAAGTCAGTGGTAGCAAACTGGTGTGAAGCAAGAGCAGCACTCGATCTTCCGACTCACTGCGTTGTTTTTTTTCCTTCAGCCCCATTCTTTATTTAATTTACAACCTCCAGTTCTGTTCATCTTCTTCCATTCCCAAGTCCTTAGTAATAACCTTATTTCCTCAGCTCTCTTCCCATAAATAATTCTCCTGAAACAACAGGAGGAGAGCCTGCTCTGCGAGTGCAGTTCCCCTTGGAGAAGGCCAGGAGATCAATTACTCTCCCTAAAATGCCATGGGAAAAGGAGAATTTTGGAACAGGATTTCACACAACAGTTTGTAACAATGGAGTGGGAGAAGGAAAAGCAACGACTGAGGAAGAAGTGCAGTGTTTGCAGTATGCCCGTTGTCTCAACTTTAGTGCATGCTTCCACGGAGAGAAAGGAGAAAGAATACCCAGACACCACTGGGAATTACTCTCCTTGGTGCTTATTTCTGATTGATTTTCTTGATGTCTAAATGTTATCATCTAAATGATAGCTACTGTAGCAGTGTATAGACATGTGTGCTCTTTCACTTTACAATTGCATAACTGTTTATGTTAGCATGCAATAAAATCAGTCATCTGTGATGCTAATTAACTGCTGCATTGTGCTGCAAGACAATCTAGGGAAAGGACGTAAAAGACTTAAAATTAATTCTAGTTCAATGGAAAAGATCTCCAGCGTAACTGTTTAATAAATGTAGTAACTGCTTTTACTAAACATACTTTACACTTGATGTAATTTTACACTGCTTTTGCATAAGGCGATTATTTAATTAGCAATGAAAATGCCCCCATTGTAATTTTTGTAGCTAATGTTTGCAAAGTATTTCCACTGCTTTGCTGTGCTGTAAGCCCAAATGGCATTATTCCTACTTGGTGTGCAGTTGAATTAGGACCAACAAAGAGTACAGCAGAAGTACTTCAATTAAAAAAACACCCCCAGCAGTGGAGGAGGTGATGGCTTTAATTTATCTGTTCAGTATTTAAATTAACCTTTTTTTTTTTCTCCCTCCTCTTCAAGATAACCTTTGACTCCAATGATCACAGCAGCAATAAGTGACTTGGGAGGAGAAGGCACTTTCGAGCCGTTTTAAGAGTGAGGACTGTTTCCTAATATCTGGACAGGTTCCCAACTGCCAAAGCTGATTCTGTCCTAGATTAATGCTGTTCAGTTTTTTAAAAAATGTTAAACGTGTTTCAAGTATTGCACTTCTGAATCTCTCATCGAGCTTTAGGGCTCTTTGCTTGCCTTCTCCATTTCAGAGGGGCTTTTCTTTCCTCCAGGTACATGGGGATCTGCTCAAGCAATAGTACTCTGTATTCAGAAGTGAACAGGAAAAGACAAAAAGTTTCTCTGCTCTTTCACTTGCAACATTAACATTAGTTTTAAAGGAAAGCAAAAGCTACCAGTGCTTTTTAATCTGGTTATTCTTCCTTTAAAGCAACCAAAATGTTAGTCCAGGGACAAATTTACCAATAAGTAGCTCAGCATACCTCGATCACAGAGCTGTACCTATTTATCTTAACTGAAGGCCTGTCGTGTAAATTTTTATTACACAAAAATCTTCAATAATGAATATGGTGTTAAACCAATTTAGAAATTTTCTTTCTTACTAGAGAACACCTTGCCATCCTATTTTTTCATTCTAGTTAGTGCCATTACCATTAATTTATGTTGTATGTACAGCTGTCAGCCAAATTTATAACCCATGCCAAGAATGTTGGGAAAAATAGTTACTTTTGGTAACAAGAAATCTTGATCTGGCATACAGTATAAGGGGCCTTTTTTTACCACCTGTGAAGAAATCTCCCTGAAAATACACTTCTTGTCAAAGGAAAAACAATGTCTTCTAGCACAATGGATCTTGAGTAACCAGAGGCAGCCCAAGGGAAAAACAAGGAGTCCAAGGAAAACTTCTTTTGGAGGGATGACTGAAGGGCTAGGACTATTTAGACTAGAGAAGAAAAGAGCAGTGAGGATAGCATGGCAGAAATATGCCACTCCTCCACGTGACAGTGAATATAAAGGATAGAGCAAAGTGAGAGAAGAGGGAGAATATAGTTTAGGTGGTAGGAAAAGTTATCCAACTGCCTGGACAGGTCCATGATGGAGACATCAGGGGATGCTCCATTACAAATGTTCTAAGCATGGGACAGACAGACATCACCCAACAGCGACTGCTTCATGGCTCCACAAAAAGGCACACGTTCACCAGCCAGGCAGTGAGAGCACGTTCAGTTCTGAGTCAGAGAAACACATCTTTCAGAGGATTAAGAGATGATGTAGGAAGTTGAGACTGCAAGTTGCCGACAATGAATACCAGACGGCCAAAGCGGCGCTGCCAGCTCATCAAGGGCCTGACTCAGCAAACGGCTCTGCTTTCTGCGACCGCTGCGCCAAGGGTTTGCTGCTCCCACACTACATAGCATGCCTCAAAAGCCAGAACAATCTCTTCTTTTTCCTTCTTTTTTTTTCAAAATGCTGATGGAGATTCTAAGGCAGCTTCTAAATTGGGAAGGCAGAAGATAAGCCGTGAGGCAGCGGGAGATGGCAAGTGCGTGATTCCAGGGCTCCCCATGCTTCATGCCCAGCTACAGACACAAAACACACTCACAGGCATCTGGGATCTGCAAATACAGCTGCTTGCCTGTCTTCCCCCCACCCTGCTACTGTGGAAACCCTCTCATGGCAGCTACAAACAGGACTGGGATTTGAGCAATGCTCTTTTCTCCTGTCCTGCTTGCCCAGTGCAAGCAGAGCATCCCTTCTGCAGCAGGCAAGGAAAGATGTCCAACACACAGGCAGTCAGTGAGAAAGCCAGTGGGGAAAAGAAATGGGGAAAGAAGCTGTAAAAGATGGAAGATTGTAATAGATGGGAAAAAACAGATCAGGAAAGCATGCTCAGAGTCTCCAGTTGGTAAGAAACACAGGGCATGGTTTTGCATTACTACATCTGTCTTGGAAACAACCAGAGAACAGGGATTTTCCATGTTGCATGCGAATTCTGATATTAAAAAGAAAGTTTCTACTCGGAGCTAGCAAGACAAGACTGGCACAGGTTATATTACAAAAGGAAATGAATAAAAAAAGGTCTGATTTACTGAAGCTGATTTACTCCAGAACGATTAATCAAACCATTCCCTGTAGTTTGGATCACAGGGCCCAAGGTGCATCGCAGACCTATGGCAGCATCTGGAGTGCCAGCAAACCCACCTGATTCCTGACAGAAACCTGCCTGCAAATCCAGGGACACCTGTAGGTTTCCTTGAGACTTTTTGCAGGAAAATACTTGCTCACCCACTCCAAGTGCTTAATGACAAAGTTTATTGAGGCATTATTCCAGTTCTCACCTGCCATTTGTGTTCTCCTTTGATTATCTATTTGATTTTAAATTGTTTGTGATGAGCTTTAATGTGCTGCAGATAACCCTTCAATCAACATGCTACTAAAGGTAAACTATTAACATGTTCCTCTTAAGAAGCAATAATAGGGTTAAGTGTTTGCATGGCTCATTTATTAGAAAAATGTGTGCAAGTAACTCAAGGAGTTTTCAGTGAGTTACTCTTTATAAGCTAGATTCAATCAAGATTTCATCTGGCTTCCAGGCTGCAAATAATTGTCCAAGGCAGCTCAGCAGTGGAAGCCTCAGTGCCTGCACTGACCAGCGCTGCTTCCTCATGGCAGCAGAGCTGTGCTCCAGCTCTGTAGGCCTGACTAGTAAACATGGTGGTGTGCCACCAAGAAGCCAAGCCCAACAGATCTTCCCGGATAGGAGTTCTACACCGGGTGAGAGAGCCCCCAAGGTCACATAGGGTCATTCCAGCTAAGAACTCCAGGGAGAGGCCTCCAGGCTCCATGGTGGCCTCTTCAACACCATGGTACCAGGAAGACCAGCCTCTTCTGAAGGGACTCAGCTTCATCAGTTCAAGAACCAGAGAGCACTAAAGGTGGGTTGAAAGGCCCCAGCTCCTCAAAAACATCAAATTTGTTTGAGCTGCAGGTGTCATGGCCTGGGGACCTGTCTAACTGTGCGTGCACCTCTGGATCTTCCATGTGAGGAAGAGTCCTGTTCTGCTTATCTGGTCACTGACCTAACTGCGAGCACCAGCGAGTGGACTGCATAGACTCATATAATTTGAGTTGGAAGGAACATTTAAAGAGCATCTGGTCCAACTCCCCTGCAGTGAACAGGGACACCCACAGCTACATCAGGGTGCTCAGAGCTTGGTCCAGCCTGATCTTGAATGTCTCCAGGGACGGGGCTTCCACCACCTCTCTGGGCAACCTGTGTCAGTGCTTCACCACTTCTCTTTCCTCTTTCCTTCTCACACCCCACAATAGATTTTTCTTATTTTTAAACAAGATCTTTTTGGCCAGAAATAATAACTATTTTTATTTTTTTTACAGCCTGTGTGTATTATTTCGCCATTCTCAGACTGAAACATTCTCAAATTGGTGTTCAGAATATGTTTTCAGTTAGAGACTGACTCTTCTTATTTATTTCTTTTATTAGGATTAAGCAGGCCAAAACCAAGATGTTCTATTTTGGATTAAATAAACCATTTCAGGTTGACTACCTGCTTTCATGTACTTGAAGTACGAAAAAGAAATAGGCTTTGTTGAAACAAAGATAAATGTATAAAACACTTTCTAGCCCATTTTTCACACAGCTTCCGTCAAAACTTCTCCTACTTGAATTAACTCTTCCCACTTCTCCTTCATGCAGGCTATCCTATTCCAAGCACTCAAAGAGAAGGTATAAAAATGTTTGAAAGTAAATAAGAGCTACCTGCCATCTGCAAAACAAAACACAGAAATGCAGGAGTGAATCTCTTTTTAATCTGAAACAGAAATTGTACGCACTGAAATTTTAGCATGTGGCCTCACCCTTACAATGCCTGCATTGGCTCTGCTTTTGATAAACTGAGCCACAAACACAGAGCTAAAGCCTTTGGCAAACAATATACCTATGAATCAAATACAGCACAAAGGAACAGGGGCTGTATCAGTGTGGCTTTACTGAAGCCAGAGATGACACAGCTGGATCAGCAGAAGCTGAGACTCGGCATTCTGAGGCCTCTGAACCTCAGGGAAAGTATTTAATGTCCAGTCTTCAAAAGTCTTGCTTATTTTAGACTGAGTTAATCTCAGACAACATTTTTGCATAGGTAATCACCAAGACGTTGCATTCATTGGCTAACAGATTTTTAGCACTTCAGCATATGTTTTACATGCTGGGGAGGGGGGGAGAAGGGAGATGGGGAAGAGGGAGGAATACAGTGGAATGAATTAGATTTAAATGCAATTCTGTTCCTTTAGATAATATCAGAGAAATTGCTGCTTACAGCAGACACCTCAAACAAGACAAATATCCAGGTGTTGCTTTCATTGCTGTTTGTCCAAGAAGATGGACCACTCTGACTACATTGGCAAGAACAGTTATGACAATAAAGACCCTGGTAACAGGGACTCATTTTGTGTGCTTCCCTTCCCTTCCTCTTTCCCCTTTTATTGGAAAAGGAGCAATCCTAACAGAGCTTGTTTCCTGGGGGGGCTCTATAAAGGTCCTTTTCTTAGGCACCAGCACCAGATCCTAACAGACCACCTACTTTGCAAGCAGTTGCCCTCCATTGGCTCCAGACATCTCTGAGGTCTTTTCCCTTCCTAAGTCCATTGCTTTTATCAAACCAGCCTTGTTCCAGCCCATGCCCTTTGGCAAACAGGTTTTTTTGTGCCCTGCCTGCCTTGCTCCTGCACAGAGCACACAGCCATTGACCTGTACGCTCCGTACATCACAACTTACAGACTGGAGAGCTTTTGGCTTTTTCAGGGAAGGCACAGAGGCCTAGTGGCTGTCCTCTCTTTCTGCTACAGGACAAATCTGCGGTGGCTCTGCCCACCAGGTTGATGGGGCCTTCTCAGCACAGGGCTCCACACTGTCAGGATCACTTTGCCCTTTCCCAGAACATCCATTGCCACCACCACTCCTTTTTCTTCTCTGGCTGTGGTAGTGCTCAGAGCAGTGTGGCCAAGCCAAAAGCTAACTCAGCAGCATTTTCCACCATATGAAGCCATGATGGGCTTGCATCATAAACACTTTGTACAGTCCTGGTTGTTCTTCCACCCCCGCATCTTTAAAAAGATGTAGTGGAAATTGGAGAAGGTTCAGAGAAAAACAACAAGGAGGGTCAAAGGTACACAGTGGTTTGCACACAGGGAACAGCTGAATTCCCTAGTACACTTCAGCCTGGAAAAATAAAAGGCCTGCAAGAGGGGAGAAAGGTTTAACTCAGTCAAAAATCAAGTAATTATGAGTAACATGGAGAGGGCGAGCAGGAAATGCCCATTCACTGCTGCTTGCAGTGCCAGAATTCAGAGGCACAGTGTGGAGCTTGCAGCTGGCGTTTGGATCAGAACCAGGAAAAGGAGGTGCTTTTGCACAGTATAGACTTAAACTGTGGATGCTGACTGTACATGGACTCAAGAGGAAACTGAAAAAGTTCTTGGAATAAAAAGTCACTGAAGGTGGCTTGGTATACAACAGCCACTTCTGCCTCAGGAGCTGCAAATGTTTCCGTGCTGAGAGTGTTTGGGGAAGCAGCAGGCACACTTGGACCCTCTAACCTAGGTGTCCAGCCACTGCCAGCCACTGAGAAAAGCACTTTATCAGGATGGACAGAGCTTTAATCTGACCCAGCATGACGTTATCAGTCATTTCTGTAACATCAGGTCCTTCCTTATTTCTCCAGGCTTCCAGTTTATTGCCTTGGTATGATATAGGCGCTCTGAGGCACCGAAGTCCTTCCTCCCTCCTCCAGGGTATGGCACAGCAGCCCACCAGCCAGCCCACTCTGCTAGGATCCAGCCATGTTTCTGCACTCCCTTCTGCTCCACTGCCACCTCTCCTAACGACAATGTCTTGCAGCCCTTCTGCTATTTCCTAATGTTGTTTTACCCCAGCACAGTGTGCCCAGAGCTGCCTCAAGACTCGGCAGAGACAGGGGTGAGACTTTGTGGTGACCATCAGGGAATGGATGGTTGCAGGGAAGGAAGGACAGACCAGCTCTGTCCCAGGAAGTCAGATGTTTTCCTTCCTGCCGTAGTCCAGGACTCGTCACTGAGAGGAGGAAGAAAGTATTCCCAGGGTGGCAGGTTGAGGCTGGTCCCAGAGGAGAGGGATTTCTCCATCAGTGTCCCTGAGGACCAAACAACAGATGTGGCTGAAACAATTCTTGAGACATTTGACAGTTTTACCTTGACTGTTAAAGGCAGCTTGGAATAGATGAGTCTGGGTCAGCTCTGAAGGTATCATCTGAGCCCTCACAACAAGGTCAGGCAGACAAATCCTTCGTGGGCCATTGTTGGTCTCCTCCAAACCCTTGGTCTCTCAAGCACTGCTCAACCACCGGCAGAGCTGGGCAATCATGGTTTAGCTGGGGAAAAACAAGGCATAATCTGAATTGACATATTTTCTTTCCAGTCAGCCCAAACCATTAAAATTTGTATTTTAATTTTGGAAACAAAATCCTTTTCCTTGTGCTCCAATTCAGTAAGAAATCTTGTTTTGAAAATGTCCATGGCACAAGTATGATTTTTCAAAAAAATTTCTCCTCTACTTTTACACTGAAAACTTCTTTCTGAATTCAGCTCAGATCAGCAGCAAGTTTCAATTCCCCCAAACTGCCTTTCTTTGGCACATTTATTAATTCCTCCCCCAAAAAGAGCAAAAGTCACTCAGGAGTCCTAATCAGGGGTTCTCAATCAACCTCTTTCTTCCAGTGCTATAGTGGATTTTTATAACACAAATATCATATTCCCAGTTAAATAACTTGGTGTTGGGGACACATATGGCTTTAGACTGTTGAAGTCCACATCACAGAGCAAAGATGGCAGTTGCACAACTAGTGGGGCATCTGGTGATGTCTTCATATTGCTCACTCCCAGGTGCCAACGCTCCTGAGGCACTAAAAGTGCTTTTAGCCTGGTGTCCAAAATGGAGTGGGAAGTAGTGCCTTAGTGGGGGCAAAAAAACCTGTCCTAAACCCCATGGCTCCTCTGCCCCTTGTCCCTGAGCACTTGATGGTCCTTTTGCACTCCTTTGAGTCTCACATCCCCGGAAGACTCTGTTGTCCACCCATATGTATTCAGGGCTATGGGCTCATTTCACCAAATTATCTTCTAAGGTCTATTTCATTCAAATTAATTGTGTTAAAGTGAGTTAGCTCCAGTGAGACCAATGTCACACTCTTGTATTCAGTCTTTTTCAAGGGTGTGCGAAGGCTTTCTTGCTTTGTTGAACAAGAGTCACTCAGAAATCCCAGGAAACCATGGCATAAACTGAGTCTACATTTGAAACAAATCTGTTTCGTATCTTGACGAAGTGCCACACACAGCATTAGAAAGATGTGATACCTTAGCCCTGTACGACACGCAACTGTGAGATCCCAGGATAGGACCATAGCCTCCTAAAACCATAAGTCCTATAGGACTCCCATGGGTCCCGTGAAAATCCCATTTCCCATTCCCATGGAATGAGCCCATTGCAACCGTTGTAGAGGAAATCCTGCCGACAGCCATAACACTTTCGTCCTCCCCAGGGACATGGCTTTAATATTTCTTGTTTTCACAACACTGTTCACCACGGTAGCTCACTCTGCAAGTGCTCTTCATCACAGTCAGTTAATTCATCATCTCTGCTGGTCTCATTAATCTCCCCCTCCCCTTTCACAGATAAACCACATTCAATGGCTGTGCTAAGTAAGTAGCAGCATGCCAAGGAACATCTTGTATACTCAGAGGGGTAATGTCCTACCAGATTTATCTGGGCACTTAAATGCCATTCTGAAAAATTTCTCTCTGTTACTGTTCTACTGAATGTAAATTTTGTAACGAATTATCTGGGAAAGGGAAAAGGAGCTGAAAAGTGAGAATTATTACCTAGTTTTTCAGGGTTTCTCTGACAGCTTAATATTTTGACTTCGAGTTCTCATAATAGGACTGTCCTTAGGTACAGCCCTACGTGTCATCAGCGTATTTTCCCCTCCTACACATCACTTTTTATTTCCTGGTTCCCCATTTCACCCTTGTCAGAACCATGCCAAATCCATCTCCCACCCCACTTCCTGCTTGCATTAACCCAACAAAGGGGCAATGTCTTTCCCATCTGTGGGCAGCACCGCACATAGTCCTCACGGAGCCCTCATTGTACCTACCTGGAGTGCCCGGACTCCACAGAAACACCATTTTCCACTTCTTTGTTTATTTTTTAAAGCCGAGCCTTTAACCTTCTAGGTTAGTAATAATTTTTCAGCCATCAAAGAGGCATAAGAAGTGTGGTATGTGCCTGCCACAGCCCCAGACCACAACTGAGAGCTCTGAATACCCTCTCTTATTAGCCCCAAAAGGATGTTAAAGCCAAGGTCAAGTGCTAACCCCTCACTGGTGTACCTATATATATATTTTTATATATGCATATGTATATTTTACAGCTATATTTGTTTTGCTACTGATTTCTTCTCAAGCCAGATGGGATGACATGGCCGAAGCCAGATGTGGGGATCAGGTGGATCTTCCTCCATCTTTCCCTTAAAGCAAGCCCACCTAAAGCACAGAAGATCTTCTCACCTTGAAATCTGGGATTTATTAGGAGATCCTGCCATAGATAGGATGGGGAAATGCACAGCCAGAAGGCAGAATTGCTGAAGAATTGTCCCAGAACACAAGTCACGGTTTAAAACATACATTTCTCACAAACACCTCCCTTTTTTCCAGTTAATCTCTTTGCAGGTTTGTTTATGTTTCAGTGCAACAGAATCACAGTGAAAAATGTCAGTGTAGGAAAATCTGATTTTAGAACTCCATTACCGAAGTTAAATTAAAAACTATTTTACTTCCATACACAACTACGTCCATCTGCTTGCTGTCATTTGATGCTGCTCTACCACATCAGCACATCCCAGTGCTGTGGGTGCATTGCTTCCCTCCCTGGCTGTTGCTTTCAGCCATGGCCAGCTTGCTTTTTTGAGTGCTTCTTTGTGTTTTCTGCAAAGAAAATCTCTCTTAGTGTCATATGGTTATGCTGACTCTTGGCATTTTAGCACAGCCTTCACAAGCTCTGATTTCAGCAGCATTTCGAAGGACAGCTATTGAGTTACTTACACAGGGGAACCACCTCTGACATGCTTCAAATGACTTGATAAAGCTGTGTTGTCTCAGAAAAGCCATCTGATGAGAATATTTGATGTAGTGACGACTGTGCCGTCTTCCCATAAGACAGAAAAATAAGAAATTGAACTTTTCTTAACGGGGCTTTGCAGTGTTGCAGCACAAACTGGTGTCAATGTTTGCTGTGCCTTGGAAGGCTGCCGGCTCCCCCTGCCATGCACAGGAGAGCCAAAGCTTCCAGCCAGGCATGGCAGTGATTCACCACCTGCGACACGCCATTGGTCCTCAAAACAAGACAAAATCAGGTGATTTTGCATTTTTTTCACCATAGACATTCAACCGCCGGTTGCACCTCCCTTCAGTCACACTGATCCTGATGGTCAGACTGTGTCTGCTGTCCGTACCATTTTCACACAGGGATGACGCACACCCACTGCAGACCCAAGCAGTCGCTGAGGATCAGGGTCTGATCTCATGACCCTGCTGTGAAGCTAGCATCATTCAGTCAGTCCCGGCAGGTACTTTGGACTTGCACCAGTGCCATTCTGCCTCTCTGCCTGTTTTAAGAAGAATGTTTAGGAAGAGATGCCAAAAATACCTTTTCTCCAGTACAGGCACTGGCTAAGAGCATGTCCTTTGTTATTAGAAACCTCCCACCATCTGGTTATTTGTATTTCAGATATTACCATTGCCTCTGCAAAATTCACTGTGTCCTTTAGCAATGGGTGCTCCAGGGGGCACAATGGGACCAAGCTCAACTGTGAGCACTGCCCACAGAATGTGTTGGCATTGTATGAGACTGCACACAAGGATGCTGGCAAGGCTGGAGACAAAGGCAGAGCCCACTGCTTGACTGATTTCACGCAGGAAACTCTCCTTTTTATCTGAACCAATGCCATACATAGGTTTATTGCCCTGCCTGCAACAGTGGACTCAGGGCTTTGCCTGCCTGAGAGGAGTGATACTTTCCTCAATGCATCAGAAGCGTGGATGAGGAATAGTGTATAGGTAACATGACTTGATTGGGTTTTACATTGGTTTCTGAGCTAGAATTAAAACCATGTCAGCTGACAGGTGGTGGAGACTCAGAGTTGCCATTACAGCACCCTGTGGGCATCAGCTGTGTCCACCCTGACCTTGCTAATCGCAGCAAACCACCCTTCCCACATCCCCAGCTCACGAGCTCCAGAGAGAGGCAGCAGGCATCCTCATGTGCTCTCTGCTTGAAGGGGCGACTGAGTGAGATCAGATGGGAGCTGGAGGAAGGAAAATAAAAGCTGATATGTTTGCCGAGACATACCGTCTAGAGAGCTAATTAGTCCTGGTTCTAACAAACACACTTTCGGGGAGAGGGAAAAAACAATCAGCCAAATTAACTTGCCATTTCCCTGGAGATCTTCAATGCATTGAAGAAAAAAACATTAGCATGCAGTTCTGACACAGACACAACTGTGTGCATGCTTTCTAAACACCACTGTTACAGTCTGTTTGTGGAGGAATACAAAAGTGTCTCCAATTCAAAAGTACATTCACAAGTGTTTTTGTCTTTCTAAAGCCAGAGTTCCCATAAAAATTGTGATCCTGCATCTGTCAGGTACTTTTCCTCATGGGACACCAGAAGCCGTCATCATCTGCAATTAGCCTGTGCAGTTTGTCATAATTAAGGCCCTAATTAATGCTGCTATGGGAGCAGGAGCCCTTGGGAAATGTGATGCCTCCCAGGGTTCTGCTCCGGGTTGAGCAGCCAACATGAGCAAGATGAGAGCCAGGACAGCAGCAACAGCATCCGTAAGGATGGGCAACAATGCAATAATGCCAGGTAGCAGCTCCTGCAAGTGGTGAGTAATAACAACACTTGCTACAAATTGGAAGTTCCTCAGTAGTGAAATGTCTCAGAAGACAGAAATCTGAGTGTGCTGCTGTGTCTCTGGATGAAGATGCTCCAAGGATGCCAAGGAGCCTTGTGCCATTGGGGCACAGCGAAGGAGACATGAAGGTCTGAAGCATAAAGTGCCCCAAAAGACCTTATGCCATGTCACAAGAGCAGCCCCTGAGAGCAACCTTACAAGGCAGAGTTGAGCAGCCATGAAGAAATCAGGCAGATTGACAAAAACCTATAGTTAAGATGCTCAGTCAATTAAATGAAACTAGAAACAAGAAAAACATTTCAGATAAGGCAAGCGAATAAATACTGTGAATATCAAAAGAGAGGGGATTACAAGCGAAAAACTGACAAAATGAAGTATAAACAGAAATAGGTGAAGAAGCCAGATAGAGTGTCTAAATCTAATCCTTTCATAACACAGCACCATAAAAGGTCTTAAAGAAGACCTGGTCAAAATTTTCCATCAAAACTTCTCTACTAAATGGTAAAATGAGCACTTTTATATGATTACTCTGGCTAATTTTTTTTAAGCCACAACAGCTGCTTTCCATGAAAATTTTCAACATTTTGTGGAAACACCAAAAAAAAACCCCAACCCTCTGTTTATGGCAGCTGCCTATTTTCAGACAAAAAATAAAAAGTGAACATTTTTGGTGAGCATTAAAGAATGGCCTGTAGGTTTGAGACATGACTAATCCCTTTGTTGCCAAACACCGAATATTTTTTGGTTTTCCGATAAAAAGTCCAAATTTTCCTCTGGGGTGGCAGGGGGTGGGAATGACTTTCCAAACCAGCAGCATTTTAAATGTCAAAAGGAAAAATTCAAGTTCAGTTCCTGCCTTAAGGAATGGCCAGTGTTGAGGCCTTTGTAAAGAAGGGGTATTGGGGGCCAGTCGATGAGAAAAACCAAGCAGATGAACAGTCTGGATAGGCTGCAAACAGAAATGGAAAGAAGCAGAAAAACCAGCAAAAAGAAAATCATTAAAGTTATTAGGCTGGGAGACACAGCAAGAGAATTGGAGCATGGATTGGTGGTTTTGTTGTGGAAAGTGTCAAATAGTCCGGTTTTGGATGGCTGAGAAGCAGTTTGCAACTGAGCATCTGAACACTTGGAGACCAAGTGGTCACAGTCTTGAGAACTTGGCCAGTCAGCCACTCTGGCTGCCTCAACAGCCTCAGTTGCTTTACAATGATAGAGAAATGAGTGGTACATTTTTTAATCTGCCTGTGCCAGGGCAGGCATTGTCAGGCCAGAAACATTTCTTCAGCCTACTGAAGTATCATTCAGTAAAATAAATACATTATTGAAAGAACTTAAATCAAAATCTACGATCCTAACATTTATTGCAGGAATATTATATGGTGCCGTATATTAAAAATGGTTATTTAAGGAAACTGTTCCGTTGGACGGGAGCCAACCCTTGTATTCTTATAATAAAATATTTCATCTCATTTCACCTCTAACTTTTGATCTTGCAGCAGGTATCACCAGAAGATGGCAGGGTAAGCCAAGGCAGCTGTAAATGTCATCATGCATTAGTAAAGGACCTGGAGTTAATTTAAACCTATTTATTTGTGTGATTCTCTTGCTTTCCTAGCACCTAGCAGCCTACTTTACATATGCAGTAGTAGCCTGGGGTAGACTTTTCTCATGAAATTTCAGGTTTAAATATGGTGCTGCAAATGTCTCCCAGCAGCCCCAACTGATGTGATAATAGAAGCCAACTAGCCAAAACTTCCGGAGGAGGAAAGAAATATTCTCCATGGGCCCCCTACCTCCTCTGACAACTTTGCCAGCCAGTAGAGAGTTAACGCGTAGCAAATGTCTCAGGATGATTCAACCTTCTGCTAAAGCTGGGGAAGAGGCTCTTGGAGCTGATGGGCTGTTATCAGAGCTGAAGTGGAGCAGAAAAGGTAGGAGGAAAAGGGATCCTGAGAAGACAAAACTGTTGCAGCTCTGTCTGACCATGTTAGACAGGAAGAAGGCAAAAAGAAAAAGCTTTTAGTGTTTGTGTTAAGGCAAAAAGCAGGTTACACAAGGGACTCAGGTGAACTAATCAAAGATTGAAGTTACGGAGAAGAATGAGAAAATTGATAGAAAGAATGATGGATAACAAAAGGAAAGATTGAGTCAGAAGCAAAAGCAGTTTGAAATTCTGCAAGCGCCTCTCGTAGGGTTTCCTGAGAGTTGTGGTGCAAAGTACTTTATGCATTTGTCTGTGCTCCCGTTTTGCTTTTCACCTTCCTCATACATTTGATGTTTCCACCACTGAGGGGTTAATGCAAGTTGTCTGAAGCCAAAAACTGGCTGGGCTGGCTCTGGTTCTGCTGAGGCCCCCTCGGAAATGCTTTACCTGACCATTTCCCACTTCTGTCTCGCCTGGAGCACTTCTTCCCTTTTTGCTTCTGTTTTGAAATGTTCCAAATGAGGCAAAACCCACTGACCTGCATTTAATGTAGACATGGACATGACAACAGGACATCCATCACCTGATATCTCCTGCTAGCTGATGTTACTTGAGGATGGCTGGAGAGGAGCCTGAACTCTTTCCCAACATTATCAATGAGAGCAGACAGTATGCTCCCCCAACCAAAAAAAAAAAAAAAGAAAAGAAAAAAAAAAAAGCAGTAGAAGCCTGCTCAAAATCAATTACAGTAAAAGAGTTAAAGACTTCACATACCTGGTGGGAAAGTTACACAATAGGAACTCAGGGAAGAGGTAACACAGCATCCCCAGAGATTACTCAGCTCAGCGAGTGAATATCAAATATTTGGTATCAAAAGCAAGAATATTCATCTCAGATAGAGATACAGGGGCATTGTCTTGCTTCACATGGGGTGGTCCAAGAGCAGACTCCTTCCGGTGCCTGTGAAGGGTTCGATCTTTGTCACTGACAGAGACACCCTGGCAATGGCCCACTAGCAGCATGGCTCAGGCAAAAATAGTGGATGAGTATGGGATGCACAACAAAGCAGGCAGGAAGGTTAGAAGGAAGGAAAAAAAGGAAGGAAAAGAATGAGAAAGTAAGAAAATGAGGGAGAGAGGAAGAGAAACTCTAAAAAGAATATTTTAAATTGGGGGAAAGTACCCAGCTTCCCCACCATGGACAGCATAAGAGTAACAACAAATGACTCATAGAAGAGGAAGAGCTTGGGTTCTGGAGCAAAACAGAAAAAAGAATGCTTCATAAAAGAAAGGTCTAATCTGCAGTCTGCTCCTCCTTCAAAGTTCTGTCCAAATGGAGATATGGGTGGCAATGAAAAGATGTGTTTTCTATGACAGTAGAACTGACAGGTGAGGATGGGGCAAGTCTTAGGTGCTTTAAGAGCTCCTCAGTTAGGGCATGGCAGTGCAGCATGCCTACATTGGCTTTCTCTTCAGGCTTAGAGGAAACATGAGCTACCTGTTCTGCCTGTAAAAAGCCTGAAGAGTCATAGCTGACAATGCCAACAGATGCAGGTTAGCAAAACATAGACAAGAAAGAAGGAGGAGAAAGCATGGGAGACACACTTGGCTCAGTTTAGGGTTAATGGCAAGGCTATGTAGTTCCTGAATTTCCTTTGGGACCAATCCCACTTGATTTACCTTAGTGAAGCACTTCTCATTTCAGCAGTTATTCCTCGTTCACATCCTTGAGCATAAAGTATTACAGCCTTTTCATTAAAACTGTGTACAAGTTTCAGTCTCTTTAGTGAAACCCATGTTGGGCTGGGGTGCTGGCTGCAGGTTAGCTTTGACCTCACAAAATAAGAATTTCTCATTTTTAGTCCCAGTGTAGGGTGAGGAAAACATTTGGTCCCTTTCATTGGTTTCCCGAGTAAAGAAAACTAGCAGCCATTAATATAAACTGTGAATTATTAAATGTTAATTATTTCTCCTTCACTAGCTTGAGATTTTAGACACCTTTTCTTAAAGAGTAGGAGAAATTTAAAAGCCTACTTCTGAACTCATTAAGGCCAGTGTAAATAAGGAGTAACTACTCATGCTAATGGAAATACACTAGTGTATAAATTAGCAAAAACAGATTTAGTTTCCCTCAAACTGGTTTTTGATGTACTACATCAAGTTCCACTCCTTCCTCGTAGTTGTATGGCAAGGGGTGTTGCTGTGCTTTGCACACTCGCACAATAAGAAAGACTATTAAATAAACAGGGATACAACAAAAATATGAAGTTTCAGAATATTCAGGAAATCATCATTTCCTGGAGCTGAATAAACATTTTAGAAAAAACTCACCCAGCAGGAAATGGAGCTATCTGAAGTTGCCAGTAGGTTCAGAGGATGTGGAAAGGGGTTTGTTCAGAGGCGTTAAATAAACAGAGTAAAATGCCTTGGGAAATAGTTCCCTTTATTTGCTTTCTTGGCTAACAATGTTCATTTTACATTCAGCCTTCAGCACAAGAGACACAAACAGGCCCCATGCAAGATTACCAAGCTGAGTGTAAACTGATACATGGTCTTCCTGATTCTGCAGGCATCCTGAAATGATAGCTAAGGGAGATCACGCTGCCCTGTTCAACTCCCGAGCATGTTACCTCTGCCTGTTATGGTTTTGGCAAGTTAAATATTATCAAATTAACCATTTCACTGCTATCAAACTTAGCAGGCCCACTTAGCCATTGGCAAAGCACCAACTGCTCTCCAAGGAATGAAAAACAATACAACCGTATGCTGATAGTAAAACATGTGGCACATCAAAACCTGCTAACTGGGAGATGGCGTAAAATCTGAAGTAAGTCAGAGTTACTCGAAGGAAGAGAAAGTGAATAATGATATTCGTGCTTAGTACATTGCAGTCTTCAGTCTTAATACACCAACGAAGTTGACACATCATTTCATGAATACCGCTCTGGAATATCACAAAACACAAGGACCATGCTGCAGATGTCAGTTTGAGCTGTGCCTCAGGAAAACAGGATTTTCGGTCCAGGTCCTTGTGCCAGAGTCGGATATAACATGAGGAGCATGGACTGTAAAGTGTTGTTCTTTCTCCCACTGTTTTCATGGAGCTGTCTTCTACTGTCCAGCTACACGCTGCTTGTCACCATGGGTCCCTTGTGCCACTTATGTCACCTATGTCACTTGTCAAAAAAATATTAACAGCAGCAGCACACCTGCAGCTCACGTCATCTCTGAGGACAGAGAGGACTGTCTTTCCAAGGGGTATACCCCATTACTGCAGTCACAATTTAGAGAACTTTTGGAGAAGAAATGAAAGTGGAGAGTTGGGGAGAAGAACAAGAGGCTCCTGCAAAATGAAGAGGAGAGGCAGGGAAAATGGAGGAGGCAGCAGAGGAGCACAGCAAAGGAAGAGCTAATGGGTGAAGAAAAAATGAGGGGAGAGATTATAGCAAAATGAGCCAGAAAAGAAACATTAGGGACTTTGAGAAGAAGCAGAACTAAAGTCAGATTTAGAGGGGTGAGAGAAGGTGGACCAAGAAGAGAGGAAAGGGAAAAAATTCCAGTGGGTCTGATAACAGAGCTGTGATGAGGCTTCACACACTTCAAACAAGAAATATGGGCCCCTCCCCAGCAAAACTGGGCTTCTGCTGCCAGCAAAATTGTTTCCACAGCTGAGATCACAGTGCCAGTGAACGCCTGTGATCGCCCCATCCAGGTGCTCTGCAATACAGGCAGCCCCAGACTCAACCCATCAAAGCATTGGGAATAAATCTGAGGGCCAGGAATAAGCGCTTGGGCCCCTGCTTGGCTGCTGCTGTGCAGAAACGAGAACATAAGTAGCCAAAAAAAGACACATTTAAGATATAACTCAACAAAAATAAGAAACAGACCCTTCAACATCAGATGTTAACAAATCAAATTCGGGGAGTAAGAACCAGCTATGCATTAGGAGGGACAAGGACTCTGTAAGCTATTGTAGGAGTTCGATACGCCAATTTGCAAAGGATACTGAAATTCCATCTGTTCCAATTTCTAAATTGCACTTCTTCTGGTAAACTCTCCCATCTGAGCTCTTGGTAACACTCGACAATCTAAAGCCTGCAGATTTGAAGTTTCTCCAGTTTCCCTTATTGCATGCTCAGTCCCCGACCTTCCCTCTACCCATGAAGACCCGCATGAGCTCAGGGCAAGGTGCAGAGCTCTGCTTGTCCCTCATGTAGCTGTGCTGACCTTTGGGGAACATTTGTAGCATAAATCATAATCCACAAAGGTACTGCATTTTGGCCTGATGGAAAAGATGGAGGGAGGAATGTTACGATCCAGACCTATTTTTTCCAGTGTAGCTTCAACATACTGCATGAATTACATAGCGTTGTTAAGGGAAGATTTTCAGAAGCACCTAAACAAGACAATAACTCAAATCCCACTGAAAGTTTCCCCAGGAATCCGTAGCAAGGAAATGATAAGAGCAGGTTGGAAGAGGCCTTGTTGGACACAGCATCCAACTTGCTGCTGCTGCAAGAAACCACGTCATAAGGCCTCTTTCATAACCACTAGTTCATGTGTGTTTACTAGCATGTCACAGTATTATCTTACAGCTATGTCAAGTATTCATCTTTTTATCACTGCCGCACAGAAGGTTTTGTGAAAGAATCCAATTCTTGGACTGGCGAAGGAGCAACATGGTTGCTCATGCGTCATCTTGTCCTGGCCCCTGTCTGGTCTTTGTTTGCACAAGACTTAAATGTTCACTGCATATATTTAAACTCACAGTCATCCCCTGGTATGACTTAAAGTTATAGGAGTATTCCACAATGGCAGAGCTGAAGCAAAGCCTCACTCTACTGGATGAAGATCACGTTAAAGATAACCACTTTGCTGCTTTTCAGAAGCAACCCATCAGAGGCCACAGAGAAGGTCAGTGTCCCTCTCCACACAACATGTATGCTGTTTTCCATCTGCTAAACTCTTGTCTGGGATAGGCTCCATTTTAGAGCAAAGAGAAGGAAAAGTCCCAGGAAAATGTTTTCATGGCTTGCTCCACCCTGAACTCACCAATGCTGGAAACTGTTAGTAAATACCCTTTAGCTGTTATGTCAGTGCTGCAACAAAGTCTGTGGCATCACCCAGAAGGGGTTAATATGAGCAAACAGCTGGGCAGTTATAGAGAAGCTCAAAGAGGGCTGCCTCTCTGGGCACTCTCATCTCCTACTCTTTCAGCCCATCCATCCAAAATTAAATTGCCAGCTCTTCTGTGCAGGAGCCACAGATGAGTGCATTCAGTCAGCTGCCTCGGATGTTTGAGGATGAATCATAAGTGTAAGCAGGGATAACTAAATGTCCCTTGCCTTCTTTCAAACCTGCCCTAACATAGAGTGCAAAGGCAAGCAAGACACCTACTGACATTGTTTTGTAATCCTCACGATGTCAGACTCGTGCGGACACTGCCTATCTCTCCGAACTCAGCCCACTGATGCCGATGGCGGCCTCCTCCCTGAGCAAGGTGGACCTCAACAAATGCTCTACTGCTCCCATTCAAAGGAGGAGGTGAGAAATCTCCAACTTTGGAAGTCCAAGCAGTGCCACAATGTGAAAGACTGAAACTTGACTCCTGGAAAAGTTCATATCCCCCAAAAAGAGAAAGGAAGAAAGAAAAATTCACCATGAACTTCCAAATGAATTACATGCCTCCTGTGAAGAAGATGGTATATTTATTTTGGTAAATCATTAGCCACCAAAAAAAAAAAAAAAGAAAAGCCATTTCAGGTTGGCCGGTGACTTTCTGAATGCTGACCAAATTCAACAAACAACTTTGGCCAAAATAAATGAAAACTGGGTTTCCTTAACTGTCAGAAGCAGTTTGTTTAGACACATTCTGAGCATAAGCCCTTTGCATTTCTAAAATATTTAACTTTCTGGATACTTACAATTAAATTCATGTAAATAAGGGTACATTGGTTGTGGTTCACCTTCCACTGAAAATCAGACTATTAATGCCCTCAGCTGAAAAAAAATGAAAGACTCAGGATTGATTTCTTCCTCTGGTTCGAGGAGCTGCACCCATGTCCCAGGACATTACACTGGCCACTGGTCTGTTCTGGCACACCTCCTTCATTGGCCAGCTGCGTCCTCTCTTATAAAGAGACCTGACTTGAGCTAAAGTCTCCCGCACAGTATCCTGCAAAGGCATGAAACTGAGGGTGCTCCAAGGAGATGAGTGATGTTGGGACATGAGGGTGAGTGAGGCACAGCAGAACATCCTAGGCAGTGCACAAAGCCAGCAGAGTTGCTGTATCAGCCCGCCTGACATCCCCTTGCAACCCAGGCAGTGCAGTAACCAGCGCTTTCTTTTGAGTCAAAGAGATGTCCAAGCAGCCACCAGTTTTATCAGCCTAGCCTCTTGTTTTCTTGGCTGTTATTTCAGAAATTCAAGAGGAAAATTTTCAGTGACATTTCACTCCAAAGTTTTGTTTTCTTTTTTTTTTTAACTTTGACAAGGAAAAATCCTAATGTGGGGAAGGTAGAACATGATCTGCATTTCAATTCTTGATTTCAATTACTCTTCAGATCAGCCAACAAATATATTAGTTGGTTGTTTACACAATCCAGCATCAGTGCCCTCGTTTTTCTCATATCCACTTCATGCAGATGCTGTCTGGTTGCAATAGCTCATTTGTTTCCAAATTATCCCAGGCTTCTCTCTGGCATCTTCTATGCAGCTGGGTGCTTGTCAGGGGCCACATCACTGAGCTGCAGTCATCAGAGAGCCCAGGAGGATCAGTTGTCTTTTCAGCTCAGATAAGGCAAGCATGGAGCCTCGTTGGTTCCCCCTATCCATGGAAAAAAATTGAAAATTTAACCTTGCTGACCTCTGACTTCCAAATTTATTTTGTACATCACTGTCTGCATTTCTAGGAAAATAAAGAATTCATTTGTTTAGCATAAAAAGATTAAGAACCCAGCATAATTTTCCAATGTTATGTTTTGTAACACTCCATTATATAGCTGAGAGAGAAATCAGCTGAATATCCCTCATGCCTGACCACATGATCAGGAGGCAGATACTGCGGGTGCAGTTCTGTGAGGGAGCTCCTTTGAAGTCAAAAGTCAAAAAGACTTTCGGGGGTTTAAATGTCTTTTTAATGTGGTCTCTCTTCTGCGTGGAGTACAGTCCATACTTAAAGGGCTTTCTATGTGTCTGTGAGAAATGTGTTTCTCGAAATCCATATTTCACGTCAGCCCTTCAAACTCTGTCTGAAAGCTCTGACCACTCAGTAGGTCCTCACATGCTTCAAAGGGTGCTCATCGTAAGCATGGTCCTGTGAGGTCCCAAAGCCAACAGCAGTTTAGTCTGGATCAGATAGTGGGGGTCACGGTCTGAAGGCAGTGTGTAAATATCTATTATGAAGGTAACAAAGCCTTCTTTTTCTCCTTGCTCCTTTCAAAGACAAGGACATCTACTTTGCACTGAACTGGATTTACCTTTCATGGAGCAGCCTCATCACGTCCCGATTTTGGGGCCGACATTCAGTGCAAGCAGCCCTTGTACACTGGGCCTGTACCAAGCTCCCAGTGGTCAGGCAGAACCAGCCCCTGTGTCCCCTTGAGTACAGACAACGTTCCTCACAGCAGGCATTTCTGAGCTCCAAAAGTGCCATTTTGGAGAGAGAGCAGCAAGTTTTGCCTCAAAAAGGCAGAGGAGTGTCTGAAATGGAAACGTGTTTTGCTATCTCCAGACATGGCACGCCTTGTAGGACTTGGCCTCAAGTGCATGGCATCTTTGTGTAAGGTTCTGTGTCTTCTACAGCAGCACCGCAGCTGGGAGATGGCTGCCTTGTGCCAGAATATCTGCCAGTGATGCACGTGCTGGGCACCGCTGGTGGGGTCCACCATGGACCCCATGGAAATCAAGAGGCAATGCACCCTTCCTGCAGGCTTTGAGTAACCAGGGGAAGTGTGTGGGGTCTGCCATCACTTATTTCCTCCTCTCCTCAGTGACTTTTCCTCCTGGTGTAACATCTTGAGTTGCTGTATGCCCCCAGGCTAAAAAAGAGGGAAAATATGGAAAAAAGGAAGGAGAAAAAAAAGAAAAAGAACAAAATTCAGTTGGTTTCTGGAGCAAACTTCTGTTTTCATAGTCCTGTCATACAGTTCCAGTGCAACATTCAAAGTAATTATGCAACCGCTTCAAAATGTCACTGTGACATATGAGGTAATGCCGCCTTGCGCACAGGCTGGCCTGTAAGCTGCCAGGCCGAGCTCTGCCGTCAGCAATGCGCAGGAGCAAGCACTCACCCACCTTCATTTTCACAGGAGAGCAGGAGTTTCCAGAGCCCAGATGGGATGTCATAGCAGAGAAACCTCCCTCTGACATGAAGGTCCCATTCATTTCTAGACAATCCTTTAACAAAATGAAATTCTGACTTGGGAAGGTAAAAGGTTTGTTACTTGAGCAGTTCATGGATCAAGTTCTTCATTTTTGTTTCGCTCTCGTGTAAAGCTGGCTGAGATCAGCCAGTAGTAATTTTATAATTTCTTTTATTATGAGTACATGCAACAAGGAAAGCCTGACTAATCTCACAACCTCCCCGTCAACTCCTGCTACAAAACTGCACAGCACAGCAGATCTACTACATTGCTCTGGACTAGAAAGAAGCTGCTCATCTCCTCCTCTTGCAGGTGGTCAGAGCCCATCACTCACATCACTTCTGTATTGATTGATCCTTCAGATGGGACATGGGCTTAAAGCTTTCACTACGTGCTGAGGAATAGCCCCATCTGGAGAACAGGCCAGCAGACCTGGTTGGAGACTTTGGTCCTTTCTCCACCCTGCCTTCTCAAGCATACAGAATCTTTGCCCTGTGCTAAAATGCCAGATATATTTAGTCTCCCACAAACAGCTTCAAAACTCAGCTTGTGCCTACACCTGAGCACATGCTTGCATGTAAACAGTGTGCGAAGCAGGCGAGCCTGGAAGTGTGATTCAGGAAAGAACCATATAATGACCACTGACAACCAAAAAAGAGTGACAAGTGATAGCAATAAGGGAATCTCAGATTAATGGTTGGATTTGATGATCTTGAAAGACTTTTCCAACCTAGATGATTCTATGATTCACGATTAATAGCATTAATACGCCTGGAGACACTGAAGAGCTGTGGCCCATGCTTGGGAGGCCCCTTTCTCCCAAGGAGGCTGAATGTTTTTTGGTTAGAGAGGACACACTGAGTGTTAACATCATGATATGTTGTTCCTCTGAGCGAATGTCTCCACAGAGAAGGGATGTCCTCAGGAAGGACTGTCTGTTTAGGTCTGCAGTAAGAGAAAAAAAAAAATACTTTTTATAACAAAATAAGAAAGGGGATGCAGGGATCTACAAGACAGTCACTCTTCCCTTAGATCTTGGGAGGACTGTGGGTAAAGTCTTCATCTTTCAGGGCACATAAAGAGAAAGACAGTGACTGGGAACAGCCAGCATGGATTAACAAATGGCAAATTCATCAATAGCCTGGACAATGGGTCTTCAGCCGGCCTCTTGCTGATGACAAAGTGTGAGAAGTGACTGATACACTGGATGGCACTTCTGGGACCCTGATGAGCTGAAGCAATGGGCCAGCAGGAACTTTGTTAAATGTGACAAAGGCAAATGCAAAGTCCAGCACCTGGGGAGGACTAACCTCCTGTGCCAGCACAGGACAAAGACCAACCAGCCAGGGAACAGCTCAGCACATAAGGACCTGGGAGTCCTGGTGAACCCAAGTTAGTTCTGTGTCTTCATGGGAATGAAGGATAAGCACATATTGAGCTGTATTAACAAAAGAATAGGCAGCAGGTTGAAAAGAGTGGTTATTCCTCTACAGAGAACTTCTGTGGCTACATCTGGAATACTATCCCCTGTTTCAGGCCCCATTCAGATTTAAGGAAAACATCTTACAATTAGAGTGATTGAGCACTGGCACAGGTTGCCCATAGAAGATGTGGCATCTCCATCCCTGGAGATGCTAAAAATACAGCTGCACAAGATGCTGAGCAACCTGATCTAACATCAAAGCTAGCCCTGCTTTGACTGGACTACAAGGCCTACAGATGTCCCTTCCAACCTGAATTTTTCCATAATTTTATGATTTATGATAGCTCTTAGCAAATCTCGTGCCATTATGTTGTTGAAAAAAAAATGGCCTATACTTTTATAGGGGAAATATAGAAGTATTTCCTATTAAAATTTTGGCAACTGCATGCATCAATATTTAAAAAGTATACTTTAACACAGATGCTTTCATTATTTTCACTACCTTCAGGGGGGAAAGATTATTAGTAAATATGAATTTTGTAAAGTGATTTCATAAAAATGCTGGCAAAAATCTGTGGAAATACACTGTAAAATAAGCAGAAAAAGTATCAATTTCAGATCACAAGGAATGGAAAGATCTTCAGAATGTCAAAAATAGTGAAATAATTTAACTAGCTCTGTAATTTCTATAATGCAATAAACATATGCATTACCTGCTGGGTAGAAACCATGAAGACATTTTCCATTTGAATTAAGCGAATTCAATCCCATAATTTCCATTCTTTGGTGCTCATTTTCCTTAAATTATCTCTTGAAAGAGTTTCTTGGCAAAGATGCTCCCTGGAACAATTCACTTTAAATAAATGTTGCACACATTGCAGAAAAAGTAAATTTCACCTTCATAATTGCCCCATATTCTCACTACAAACTGTAGCATAGGAACTGTAGTACTGCATATAACCTATATACAAGTCTGGATATACGAGTTTCTAGTAGCAAATATTTCTGATTGTTTCCTCAAAAACAAGCTACAAACTTCCAGTTGGATAAAGCTGGTGTTTCCTTCACTGCTTATGCTGAACTATTCCTCCAGCACACTGTTTCTTCCTGTTATGTTCCTATTGGTGCTATCAAAAAAAAAAAAAAAAAAAAACCACGCATTTTATCAAAAAGCGTAGGTTTAATGGTAACACCTGGGAATCTAAACTGGTACCTATCTGAGAAATGAAAAGAGCTCTGAAGTATCAGAGGTACCACAGTTTCACCATTTCTATCTGCATTCCCTCACGGGCCTGCATGAGGTGTTGTTAAAATCTTGAGAAACTTCATGCAACATTACATTGTCCTGATTTTTGGGAATAGCTGGACGGGAGGATCCTTGCAATCAGAATTATTTGTATAGGTACATCATTTCATCATGATACAATGACTATTTGAGTTTTTCTCTAGAGAACTTCAGACTTCAGGCTGAAGAAATGTCCAAGACATGACTGAATGCTCATTCGGCAAACAGTTGAAGAATCTCATCTTGAGACAGGCTGTGACCTGTATTGTCCTGAAAGCAGAGGCATATCCGCAAGACGGAGTGAATGAACGATGAACACATTCACCTGACTTCCACTGAAATCATTGCTTTTGAGGCTGGCTATAATAGCATGTCACTGCCCTTTCGTATTCTCCTTGATTATCTGCATCTGAAGCTCATCTACTGTAGGTTGTAAAAGACTCTTTTTGTTTATTCTATGTGATAAAATATTTTGTTCCGTGTATTAACACACTTGTTATTAACCGTGCAATGCTATTGATGAGCAATTATTTCAGTAGATAATATAAGGAAAATAGTGGAAATCCTGATATTAAATTAATTCAATTCAATTCAAATATAAACAGATGCACAGAAGATATAGAGTTTATATGTCAAAACACATGCAATAAAAATGGATTTACATCTTTGTGCATGCAGGAAAACTAGCATTAATGCTGTCGAGGCTCTTCATTCTGAATATCCTTATTATATTTTTCCCTAAAAGTATCTTATTTGTACTGTTCCCCATCTTTTCTTCCTAACTCAGTGTATTATTTTTACTATTTTTTTTTCAGATACCAAGCAACATTAATAAAATCTGAATACTTTCTGGATTATGAACAAAGTAAGGAAATAAAACGGATTTTAGAAACAATCTTTGCATTCCAAATTGCTCAATTTCTACTCATTTTAGCCAGTTCTTATGTTGTGTGATATGCTAAGAAAAAATCAATTTATTTTTTCAGGTAAAAGTTTACTAGACACGAAGAAATACTGTTGTAAAGTATAAATGCTGATCTTTGTCTTGTTTTAATGAGTACCACAAAGTCAATATGGACATGTTTCCTTTTTTCATCTGAAACTCTGACCTTCAATATAACATTTACCTCATTTTCTTCATCCACTAATTACTCTAGCCTATAAAAATTATTTGTCTGGCAACAATCAGTCTTGAAAATTCAGTGCTGGTTATTGATCATAATGCTATCATCTTCTAGATGCTTAAAGATATTTTCCTTATCAGATGTTGAATTTTGGATTAAAATGCTTAAAGAAAATAGTAGTTAGTAAGAATATTCCCTTTTTCATAATTACTAGTGTATTTCTATGCTCATTACAGTCATTTCCCAGTGCTCTCATCTTTTAAAAAGTAACTGCCCATGATTTGGTAAGACTTTCAGCTGGCTAAGGCATAGTTCTTATTTCCTGACTATTTCATCTTTACCCTTAAGCAACTCTGTGACGGAAATCTACAAGATTAACTTTTTTTTTTTTAGAGAAACATTTTATGAAGGTTTTTGTTAACGCACTCTCTGAATAGTCACTAGTTACGTGCACGTTCTCACTTCACAATGATTTTTTTCCGTTTTTTCTTGAATTCATTAGAAGTCAAGGATAAGGAATTTCTTTTGCTCACTGATGTAGAAGAGAGCCATTTATCTTTAAAAAGAAAAAAATAAAATGAAAGGGAGAGAGAAAGCTTTTATTCTCTTTAACCTCAACAACATTCATACTATATACACAAGTTTAGGTATTGACCTTTCCAATTTACTTTTATTCCACACCAATAACACAGTTACAGAGTATAACAGATTCTGAGTAATCTTGGCTAGGTTTCCTTGCCCTTTCTTCTCCGCATGTATATTCTATTACCATTGGTGTCCCATTGTGATTTGAAGTCACAATTAATGGAATAACTTCTGTTTAGGATACACTTGTTCTTCACAGTCTCCACTTTAAGGACAGCTACAGTTTCCTGTACCTTAATTCTTTTCTACTCATCACAGAATCACAGAATAGTTAAACTTTGCAGTGCCCTCTGGGCCCACCTGCTCCAGCCCTGCTCCAGCAGGGACACCCAGAGCAGGGGGCCCTGGGCCACGTCCAGGTGGCTCTGGCAGATCCCCAGGGAGGAGACCCCACAGCCTCTGGGCAGCCTGCGCCAGTGCTCCGGCACCCGCACAGCACAGCAGTGCTCCTGGTGTTCAGAGGGCCCTTCTGTGCTCCAGGGTGTGCCCGTGGCCTCTGCTCCTGGCACCGGGCACCACTGACAGAGCCTGGCTCTGGCCTCTTGGCCCCTCCCTTCAGGGATTTATGGACATTGGTGAGATCCCTCTGAGCCTCCATCAGCTGAGCAGCCCCAGCTCCATCAGCCTCTCCTTGGAGGAGAGGTGCTCCAGTCCCTTCATCATCTTGGTGGCTCTTTGTTTGACTCTCTCCACTATGTCCAGGTCTCTATTGTACTGGAGGCCTGGAAGCGGACACAGTACTCCAGGTGTGGACTCAACAGAGCTGAGTAGAGGGAAAGAATTGCCTCACTCGACCTGCTGGCAACACTCCTTAGCACAAACCAGGATACCATTAGTCAATAAGTAAATCTGCTCCTCGTTCTGTAGTTTTTGGTTGCAGACTTTCCCATTATTCTCAAACCAGTAATGAGCAACATATTAGAGTTGAAAGAAAGACTTCTGTTGACCTCCATCCATGGAAGATGGACTAGGAAACCTCTGGGTAGTATTGCAACTGATTAGTCTGAACAACAACAACAACAAATTAGTTACTCTTTCTTAGGTATATTAGAAATGATTTTTCATTTCATGTAAGAGGGTATTTAGATGAAACTTTAAAGCAAAATTTTCCTCTAGCATCCAAGTAAAGAAAAGAAGAAAAAAGGATGGCTGCTGCTCTCATATGTTTACCAGATTTAAGTTACTCACCTCTCCAAACTCCATTAACAAATGATATATTTTTATTTATTATTTTGCCAGACAGCAAGAATGCAAGATTTCCTGTACTACTCCATCAATTACTTCATGGCTAGAGTGGAAAGGTTACTGCATTCAGAGGCCAAAGGGTGATTTACTCCACACAGCTAGTACAGCTAACAGAATCCTTGGCTTATTTAGCAGAAAGATGGGTATCTGTTAACATAGAGGCAAAAATTTTTGAAAAATTGTCTGTGAAGAAATGACTCATGGTTTGGGCAGTCCCCAAAAATCATATTTAAAGTGAAGGACACTTCAATTTGAAGAATGTGGCTAACGTGATCCAGTGGCAGCAGTGCCTTCGGTAGCAGTTTGAAAGTATCAGATTTCCTGATCACTTTGGGAGATGGTGAAAGTGGATCCTTAGTGAATGCAGTGATACAATCTCAAATAGCTCAGTCGTAACCTCAAACTGTTGTGAATACCAGCACTACTACATTCAATAGAAGGGAACCCCATCCAGACTTTCCACTATTTCTTAAATTCACCCGCTCCTCATCCTCCATGAGTTTCCACTAGACAGATATTTTTAGGTACGTTAAGGTAATCTCCTTAAAGGTTGTAGAAAAGCACTAAGAGTGGGCCATACAAATACAAGCTGTAACTCTCTACTCCTGGGCTTGCTCCTCGTGGATGCACCAGCAAAAATCGCTTTTCAGTGAAAAACCTGCTCCAAGGAGATGCTTGATAGAGGGAGTAAAATGTTTCCATTCTGATGTAGAACAAAAGACCATACAGCATAGCTAAAGATATCAGAACGAAAATCCATTTTGTACACATTTCTTATCATGCTGTTAGATTTTGCTTAATTACCTAATTCCACAATCATAGCACAATTTATACATATATATATGGAGAGAGAGATGAAACAGTTTGAAGGCTAAATAAGATTCATCTACTTTTACAACTATTTAAGTTTTTCTGTTTGAAAACCTAACTGTTGAGATACAGACACCAGGTCAATACAGAGGTTTACTAATTTGGTAGCAGTCTGATATTGTGTTCAAAAGAAGACTGCTGTACTCGGCTTACCTCCACCATTAATGTGTCTTATTACTTCAATTACTACAGTATTTTCCAAGAGAAGCCCATTAGAAGCTGAAAGAAAAAACTGTGCAGCCAGAAGCAAGAAGTTTGAGCAATACGACAAAACGTCTTTCTCTGGCATGACTGACTGATGGAGCTGCATACATTCTTAAAAGGTAATAAACACAAAGATGAAAGAAAGGATTACAAACTGCAATATTTTTCTTATTAGCACAGTAAGAAACCCACTGATTAGAACAGACCTTGAAAGCTTTGTGAACAATGAGGAATGCAGAAACAGCATTTAAAGACAGTATTGGAAAAATATGGGAATGAAGTAACTTCAGGGCAAAGATCATCAATAGTAAAATCAAGGAGAATTTTCACATAGATGTTTTTCAAGATGGCAGCTGCTTTTAGGAGTCTATCCAAAGCCTACTGAATGCAATAGAAATATTTAACTTCAAGGGACTTGGGACCATTTTAGCTTTTGGCTGAGAGAGCGACATTACTCCGAGTTAAAAGACAGAAGACTTGGCAAAGGATAACTGAAGCTACAGCATATTTAGGGTCAAAAGACCTTAAGTGCTGGACCGATTCATCCCTTGTGTGATTCAACCATACCCAGAGCATTTGCAGAGTCAGTTTTGAACTGACTGATGATGTCTTTTGTAATTTTCAATGAGTTCAGCGTGCAAGTCAGGGTAGAATTTGACCCAGTGGATGAGACTGTACTGTAAAGTTTAGTTCATTTGAATACAATAGTTCTATTGGTTTAAATAACTGCAGAAGTTTTTCTTAACACATTAAAAGGCTATATTTTATGACTATAACCTCACAGCTGTGAAATATAGCTCTCCAATGATAACTATGAGATATAACTTTCTTCCCAACAGCTGCTGGTGGGAATTTTGCTGTTTCTGAAATACATATTATATGCATACATACCATACATGAAGGGAAAGAGAGAGCAATAGGAAATACAATGAGCTGACTAGAGACACGATATTTATTTGCACACATTGTTAATGATCTCATAGCTCAGAAGTGGTGGAGGGAACCTGAGACACTTGTGAATTATGAAAGGTCATCAATAACTCATAGCAATATATGACACATTCATACAGGTCATCCAGACTTACTCGATGCTTGAGTCTGTTTATCTAACACCAGTTTTAGTTTAGTCTGTAGTGTGTGTTGATTTCATAGACCATAATGTAGCAATGAGACCTCTTGGCCACAGTCCCATGAAAGACGACTAAGTTTGAAGTATAAGAGAATCTGAAACAAATTTTCAGAATATCAATTGATGTTGAGCCGAACCACACGTATCTTCTTCCAATGACATGCATGATCCTTGAGTAACTTAAATATAAATATATTATATCACGTGTATGCACGTGGGCCTATCATTTCATAGATCTGAAACAATGCTTGTTATCTCCCTAAGAAACTGAAAGAGAAAAAATGTAAGAGATCACTCTGATAGAAGTATCACATGATATTAAAGTACTACTGAGACGAGCATACTATAAGAGCAAAATAAATTATGAACCAGTTTAAAGACATTTAATGACATTCTGTTCTCAGTCACATATCTGAAACTGAACAATTGGGCATAACTCATATATACAGAAGGGTATAGTTTACCTCCACTCTCCTTAAAAATAGTACAGGCTACAGTTACACGTGTTTTAATTATACCTACTTTAAGATAGCTCTCAAACTATAAACGATACTTGAAAACAGGATTCTGACAAATATGATTTCAAATGAGTTTTGTCCAAGGAATCATAATAAACTCATTAGAAAATATCAAACTTCTCTGCTAGTTCCTCTAATCCTGTTGGTAATACTCAGTATATCAAACTGGCCAGGCAGTGCCCATTATTGACTGCCAGAAGTTCATGGCTATGCCCTGGGGCAAAGCTCACTTCTTCCAGACCCAAATACCCATATGTTTAATACTTCTTGAGCTAATGGAAACTCAGTGTGGGAAATATGTGGCACGTGGCACACCATAGGGAGCTGTGATGAACACACGTTTTAGGCAATGATGCATACTTATAAGGTGCCTAGTGCTAGCACTGTCATCACTACTCACATGTGAAAATTCTCAGTGCAGATCGGTATCCAACAGCTATAAGGCAAGACAGGATGCATTTTAGTGACCTACAGATGTGCTTTTTGGGATGGCTGCAAACACTTAGGCCTTTGGACAAGCTCCCCACCTGGCTCTGTGTCAGCCCAAATGCTGCATAAACTGTTTTGTAGCGTTTTTACATTACCTTGTCATGTAAAAAAATAATTTAAAAGAAATCAGGAAAATAGCCAGACCAAAGTCCTCTCACATCCCACGTGCTGTTTGTGGTAGACAGAGACTGAAGTCATTTGACTGCACAGTTAGTCTCCCTTCTGACAACAACAAAAAAAAAAAAAGAGAGAGAGAATTTTTGGTATCAAAGAAAAACTAATCCCGTGCACACAATTCTTGGTTTTTTCAAGTACTTTAATCAACCTCTCATGGTAAGTCACTGCATATTTTATACATGGAACAGAATATTTTGTTTATAAACCCGACCATGATACAAACATTGCCTTCATCAGGGCAGGAGAACAGCAATAAGGACAGCAGCAAAACAAGGAAACCTTTCTAAAGGCACCACCACATCACAGGAGAAAGTGAGTATTACTTATTTAGTGCCAGAAGAGAAAATGCTCTTTTGGGAAGAAAACATGGTTTTATCTTTTGCTGGCAAAATCTACCCTCATCTCAATGGCAAATGTTCTATCCAGAAAGAGTATCATGACACTCTGCAATTAATTTTAGTGTTTTCTCCCTCACCTTGCTATCTTTCTTTTAAGACAGTTTTATGTTTTTTTTCTTTAACTGCCCTCAAAATTGCCTTAAAATAATTGAGTTACCACTGAGTTAACATTTTCTCAAATAGGATAGAAAATTTTCTCTAGGAAAAAAATAAAATTGTTGGTTGTCACATGAGGACTTATAATTTCCTGTAGGGTCCCATTGAGGAGTCTTAAGGAGACTCCTGGGCCTGTGCTCAGGTGAAATGGCATTGTGAATCCTTGATCTCCACTAATGCAGTCTGGGTCAGACTGCCAGCGTAATGGTTGTAATGCTGAGGACATCTGCACGGCAGTGGAGGGCTCTTTGCTGAGTCGGATGCTGACACTGTACATCCAGAGGCAGAGGAATTACCTCTGACTCATACCTGATACATACACATTGTTGGCTATGGCAAAAGGTGTGAGCCGTTGTTATCTTTTTGTAGAAGACAGATGTTTCCAGCCAGTAGCATCCTTCCAAAAAGGCTTTATAATGGCAATCAGAAGAATAATCTCTAACTGATTGAAAATAAAAAGCTTTCAATAAAAATAAATAGAAACCATCATAAACTGAGGTGAGTGGCAAAACAAAACGAGCAGCATCCATCACAGATAAGAAAGCTGAACAGTTTGGCAACTATTGCACTCCAGTGACTTGAACAGAACCATCAGGTTTAAAGCCAGAAGCAGGCTGCTAGGATGGCTGAGGTGCTACCAGAATGTGTTTCATTGTCTAACTCATGTTTCAGAAAATACAGTGTAGGGTGAAAAAATGACACATGCACTCTTTCAACAAGATGCCCACTGGTTCTAAGCATTAAAGCCAGCTTCAAAAACTAGGCTATATCCAGGTTCCCCCTTACCCTGTGAGAGGATGATTGTCTGGGACAAAGGAAAGATCATTAACAGACCTCTAGAGAAGCTCACATTTCAGCTACCAGCATTGCTCCTGGCCTGGGGATACATACAGGCCAGCAGTCCATGGTTCTTCCCACAAGCCTCCAACTCTTTGGAGCCAGCTGCAAAAACCATAAGTCAAACAAATNGAAAGGAAAGGAAAGGAAAGGAAAGGAAAGGAAAGGAAAGGAAAGGAAAGGAAAGGAAAGGAAAGGAAAGGAAAGGAAAGGAAAGGAAAGGAAAGGAAAGGAAAGGAAAGGAAAGGAGCCTATTGTTTTTACAGTTAGAACTTCTTCCAGTTATTGCATGGGCACACTGAAGCTGGATCTCATCTTAGGAACCCAATTCTGACATCACCATATTAAATATATTGCTCTGTCTCTGCCAACTTAAATAAAACCACTGCTGATTTATCCTACCATTAGATCAGAAGTAGGCCAATGAACTGTTTAATATGATTGTGGAAGTCAGGTGCTCTGAGTGCAGTGTTGATGAGTCCTATGCACATACTCAAGCACAACAAAACAGAATACACCAGAGCTTGACTAACATGATCCTGGCATGAGACCAGGATCTAAGCCTTGTTTTTCTCATCCATTCATCACCACCACATTTTTCAAGTGCCACTGTCATTAAGATACAGAGCAATCCGTCACTTAAATCCATTACGTAAATATTTTTGGGTCAAAAAGATAATCTTCCATATAGCTGTATCTGAAAAACAACATTTTCCTGATGTGGCAAAAGGAACTAAGAAGAGGAACTCAACACACTGCCAGCAAGAATCCCTATGAGCTTCACCACTAACTATTTCCGATTTCCAATGAATTTATGCTTCATGGTTGATTGAATCTTCAAACAAATCACAACAATGAATCATCTTCATATCACCTATAGCGTCATCATGATATGCTCAGCTCCCTCATCTCTCCTCACCACAGAACTCCTCAGTCTTTAACTGCAACACGTTCATTCCCTTTCTACTCTCTCATCTCCTATCCACATCTTCCAATTACTTTGTCTAGCTTGCTGGTAAGCCAGGAGACACCAAGACCTTTGTAAGCATCAGAGCCATACAAACATGGTTTGACTGGCCAGGACATGTGTTCGTTGCTCAGTCATCTTGTCAGGAGTCAAGAACTTTTCCACAGCCTGTTCCACCATAGCATTGCAGCTGCCTCAAGACAAATTCTGCCCCATATCTCTTTCAGAATGAGAAAACATAGCATGAGAGAGGTCAAGTAAATGAGGAAACATATGCTCTTTCACTGTACTTCTCACAGACTTTTTGCAAAAAGTTTGTATATTGGAGTCTTCCACGTCTCTTTTAAAGCCTGATGAAATCAGCTAACAAAGTTGACAGCAAAGTTCACAGCAAAGAAAAGGAATGACACATACACCCGTGATGTGACAACACAACATAATATCCTTACTCTAAGAACTTGTGTCACTACCACACAAACACACAAAAAGACACAGTTTAGTAGAAAGATTGTAGACCAATTTCTCACATAGTTTTGAAACGTAATCAGATGTGTTATTTTCATGGAAGTGCTCAAAACAATAAGTTAATGCACAATCCACGCTGGTAAAGAAAATCTGGGAGTTGCGTAGGCAGCTAAGTTAACAGCTGCCCCCTCTACTGACTACATCTCTTTGGCCAACTTAACAAGACTTTCTCTAGCTGTTCTTTATTTGTCATACCTAAAAATAAAAATGATCAGAGCCAGCAAATACCTAGGGTTTCCCTTAAGCCTTGTGCAGGGTTTAGAGGAACAAAAATGTACATTCAGCATACAGATGCAAGATCTTCCATTAACAATAAAGTTCCAAAACTTTTGCAAGCCCTCATGTCAATAATTACCTTTCAGCTTCAGAAAGGCCATTCGGTGTTCAGGCTTTATCCTTTTGTCTTGAACAACTGCTTATTCCCAGTTCAAGCCACGGGCACTGCAACTGTTCCCAGACACACTGAATTCTAGTCAGTATTTTTGACATCTAATGTTTTTCTTCATTTAATTTATTTAGACATGTGCAACAGATGAGGGAATGACAACAGCTGATAAAGACAACAGCAGAAAGAAACTCCAGCTGAACAAGTTAATTCACAACCCCACTTAAAATCAGGCTGTTCTGATTATCACCTTCCTCTCCTTCAGTTTCAGCATGACTTTTAGAAACCAAGCTTCTCACAAACTCCTAGACTCAGCAAATAATACTTTAAAGTTAAACCGCTTGAAAATTGAAGTAAACGGCTTTAGACATAGTCTACTGCCTCCCTCCTCAAGACAGCTGCTGCTAAAACATGGATGGTGTGGAAGCAGAGAAGAAAATGAAACAATCTTTCATGTGCAAATCAGTAAGATTAGATAGAATTACTAGGGATAATGAAAAAACAAGCACTCCAAAGGTATTTGGCGTTTGTTCCTGCTCATGGTATTTCATGATAGCAAAGGTTTGGAAATAGCCACCAATTCTTTTCAACCCAGCAGGCACAGAGGCTGTTAGTCAACATGCCAGGATGCTTTATTACTGCGGGAAGCTTGGGCCAGTCCATCTGTACCACTGCTTGAAGATGGAGAGTTGTCCTCTGGTAGTTAATACATTTTCACCTCAGTCTAATTAAAGAGATCCAGTGCATTCATTCTCATTAAAAAAGAAATGTGGAGCTTTGCAATTTCTCCAGTTTGGGGTTGTAAAAGACCTTCAAACATCAGAATAATTTTCTAAAAGTAATGAGTTTCCTCATTCTAGCGGGTGCTACAGCTCTGGTGATAAAGCATCTTTGCTAAAAACTGCTGTCTGCACACTGATTCATTCTGGTGGCATGAGGGAGAGATTCAGACTGGGAGTGCTCTGCAGGCAGTCTGTAACAGTCTTTCATCAGCTGCATATTCTTGACTTATAAAAGCAAAAACAAAGCCATACTGTGAAGATCATGGAGCCTCATTGCTGAGCTAGTGTTTTAGCTGAAGATTTCAGACTCCCCTACAGCAGCATGCTTGAGAAAGGGATGCCATAGAAACTTAAAATCAAGTGCGAGATTTTTGTCTCCATCGCTGTCTGTACAAATCAAGGAAATCTCAATTATTCTCCCTTGAGGCATGTTGAGGATTTTGCTTTTCTCTTAACAGACCCACTGTACTCCTTTGAAGTGGCAAGTGGAGACAGTGGCTTGCCTCTCTAGGGTAATATGCATAATGAATGTGTTCACATACAGCTGCCTCCTTTCTTGGCATATCTGCAAGACGCTTGCGCCAGATTTTGCTCCAGATTGTACCACTGTAAATCGCGAGTAATTTAGACAAGAATCATTATCTTCTTTCAGCTGAGAAGAAGTAAGTGGCCAACAGGCTCCAACAGGAGACTGGCCTAAGCAAAGTCTCTGAAACTTTCTTGTGAAGACACTAGAGAGAAATGTCTTCAAAGGCAATCCCAGGTCACTGAGCTCCCATCCTTACTGCTAGGCTCTCCAGATTATTTAAAACTGGGGGAGAGACAGGAGCTTGGGCTATGTCCCACACTCCCTGTTCATTGCACCCTCTGACACTGCTGGGCCTCCTGGGGAAAGTTTTTCTGCTCTTTCGAGTGTGGGAACCACAGGCATTTCTGGCACTTTCAATATACTCTCCCCTCTGCCCACACCCACATTCAGCATAAAAGACAGTGTTTTCCATCAACACTTATCAAAGTGCCAGTGCTCTGAGAAGAAAAACTAAGGGGGGAGGGAGGTCTCAGCTGAAGAAAATGAAACCACTGCCCTCAGCCCATTGAAAACTCTCCTAAAAGCCTTTTTTCTTCCATATTCCCTACCAGAGTGCCAAACAAACAGTAATTAAAATATATATTATGCTCAAAGCCACAGATTATTCTTCCCACTGGATTTCTTGAGTGGTTCTCCTGTCTTCTTGCATCAGTGTTTCAGGCTTTGAGCTCTCTGAGACATGACTTTCATTATCTCTGGGTCATTAGCAGCTCATAACTCAACGTCAGATAATACTGATAATGAGAGACAAAGGGCAGACCCTTTTCAAATTACGGAGCCAAACATATTGCACTGCATTGTGTAAAGTCAAAATTGTATGCATTAGTCACCAAGCAGTAACAGTGCTGGACACTTGGCCAGTTAAGAGAAGTAGATGGCACTGCACCTTGTGTTCAGCAGCAGATTCACACAGTGGCTCAAAGGTACTCACTGAAGGCCAAGTAGATTCAAGGATGCATCTTGTGTGAGTCTTGGCCCCCAGAACAGAATCCAAGACCCAGATAAATTTTTTTAGCTAAGGCAGAGTTATAGCTTCAGAAAAATCATCTAATAATGCCCCCAAAAGCCTCAAACCTTGCACTTCGCAGTGGCCACTAGAAGCCACAGCAATGCGGCCAGATTCCTGCCCCACTTGTGAGCTTGCGCACCAAACGCAAAAAGTGCCTCCAAATACCCAGTGCTTGCAGTGTGCTTCACAGGATCTGTCAGGGTTAGCTAGAAGAGCAGGCTGAGGCTCACCTTTTAATAATCTCAGGACTGTGTAGAGGAAGTACCTGCTACCAATGACTATGTGCTCACTTGGAAAGTAGAAAACCAGGCTCCATCCTCACTTCTATCTAAGAGTTTCCACCCACATCTCCCATCTTTTCCTTCCACCAAATTGCTTTCCAAAAGTTATTCTCTCCAACCAGCATATATAAGAACAAACAAAACAAAACAACAGCACCAAAACAAACAAAAAAAGTACACACAGAGAAAAAACAGCAAAAGCTTCATCCAGAATCGGAGAACACAAGGATATATGACGTAACCTAGCAGACAGGCTTTCAAGACTATTTCTTTTTTAATCCAGAGTCTGCTTAAATGGAAATATATGAGCAATCCTCTGAGTGCAGACCAATACCAGGTGCACCACGCCAGCTGAACCCCCTCACCCCTAGTAGCCTGAGCAATCTTCCTTCTTGGTTTTCGTTCCAGCCATATGTATCCTATGTAATTTGCAACATCATTGCACCACTTTTGTAAGGAAGGATTGGAAGAACCCTCCTACACAACTCTACTTTCAAGGGCATGATTCAAGGTACTCTCCAGTTCAGTAATTAATGTGGTTTTGAATGCCCTCAGGCTGTTGAGAAGGGTGTTCCCAGCTTTTCTGTCCCTTAGTCATAGCACCTAACTCCCAACCTAATGAGTAAAGGCACTGACTTTTGTATTTTTCAAATGAGGCAAGTACTGCAGATGGGAGCACCCTCTTGTCTCATGTTTGCTTTGCATGAAGCATGCCTCTACGATCACACCCCTCAGGTGACCATAAGAAATGCCCCTCTGACAGCTGGGAGAATGGTGCAGCTCCAAGGATACATTATTCCACTCACATCCAAAGGCTTTCCAGGACCAAAATAGTGATGGCCAGATGAGGAACCTGCTGAAAGAGTGAGGGCAGAGATCACTGATTTAGATTCACTTACTTAAAATCTAAGGAAGTGCCAACAACCTTACTCTGGCACCACACAGTTTTCTTGCATTTGTCTGAAATGCTGTCCTCTTTGAGTGTACCAGTGCGTGTCAACAAACCTCACCAAGTCTGCTGACACAGGGCTCAAATGCTTGCCACCCCCCATGACTACACTTCTGACCTGTGGAAGCAGCCAAGCAACACACGTTGGGGTGTAAAGAGATTCTAGACTAGTTAGTATCCTAGGAAGATCAGCTATTACACTGCAAGCAGCCTATGGTTTGGGGGCTAAAAGGTGTTTGTGAAGTAACTTTTCCCACATTATTTGAAGAACCTTGTTTTGTCAGTACAAAAAAAAAAAGGTCAATATTCTTATTTAGGGAATTTTTTAATCATTGTGTTGTTAATTTTTCTTTGCAATATTATATTTATTTTGCTGCAAACAGATATTGTGCTTTAAAGTCCCCTCAGTTAAAGAGAGTAAAAGGTAACTTTCAGTTGTGATCCTTGACAAACTCTGCTGAGCCTTATTTAACTGGTCTGGATTTTGTTGCGAAATATATTTTTTAAGTGAATGTGAAACGAATGCCTCATCTTTCCAAGGGTACTAAGGGAAAGAATGGAAATAGAGCATTTTGGAGGAAACTCTTTATTCAGAGGGTGGCGAAGTACTGGCACAGGCTGCCCCGAGAAGCTGTGGGTGTCCCATCCCTGGAGGGGCTCAAGGCCAGGTTGGATGGGGCCCTGGGCAGCCTGAGCTGGTGGGGGCAGCCCTGCCCATGGCACAGGGTTGGGACTGGATATGGGCTTTAAGATCCCTTCCAAACCAAGCCATTCTCTGATTTTATAATTACACAACCTGCTGAAATAATTTGTTGCTGGGGTGCAACATGCCACTTCCTTAAATTTCCTCTCTCCCACTATATCCACATTTGGACACATTAGGAAGACAAATTGTTTTAAAAACTGGAGAAACTTCTGCTTCTGAAATTATGCTACATTTATATTATTTTATACAGAATGTTATCTGGTAACTTTCAAAGTGGGAGATGGGAGAGTCCAGCAAAGGAAAAATGAAAAATAGACCTGGGCTTTTTCTAAATTCAAAGAAGTTAAACTTTCATGATAGAGCTGCACTTGTCCCAAAGTGAAGGGGAAACAGGATGAAGGAAGAAAATAATCAAATGAGAATGAAACGTGTGTGTAACAGCAAGTTGCCCATCAAATCTGGCAATAGAGGATAGGAATGCTGTTTTCAATATGTAAAGATATATAACCACCTCAACTTAAGCATAATGCATACATTTGCAGGGTGCAGGTAGGTAGAAATTCTACTAGTACCTAGTGAAATATTAACCATGCAAATTTGTCTGCTCATTTTCAGGAGAAAGAGGTAAGTGTATTGTTTCTGCAACGGGCCCCTGTGATAAGATGGAGATCCTGATTCCCACCAAAGTTCAACAAGTTCCTGATACTACAAATCACAGAGTGCCAACAGGAGACTTTAAAACTGCAGACAGAGTTTTACTGAGTCAGAGGGGCATTTCTCTATGTAGGTTGTCATTAACATGGGTTTGCGAGTCAGGCTTATGTAATCAAGATGGCAGGAATCAGATCTGAAAAAACAGTGTCTCCAGTATTGCTGACACTAATGTCTAAAGGCTCCATCATGAGACTCCTGATATTTACTTCACTTTTCTGAAGGAACTGTTTCACTGAGCTGTTGGAGCTGATCAAATAAATACCACAGGCAGACTTCACACCTTGACAGCAGCAGTGTTACCTAAAATGAAATCAGTGTGTCTATGAATGAAAGGAACTGTTTTCCCCTGCAGATAGCACACTGCTACCTAGGTGATTCAGGACCTTTTCACAGCATTTACACCACAATCAAGTAGGATAAACCGTGGGCAAGCCAACTCAGTATATGTGGACAAGTCAACTCAGTCTGTGATTTTAGAAAAGACATTGGACATTCTGGAAACAGACAATTCAAAAATACAGTCTGAAACCATAGGCCTCCTTCTTCATGATAAGAGTCTGCTGCCATCTCCAGCTCAGTTGTCTCCATTGCCGAGAGTCTCATGGTTTCAATGGTAAACACCATGCTCTTGACATCCCAAATGTCTCCACCTGCACTGCTACAGGGAGTGGCCTGAAGGGTGGGTCTGAGCCTGAGACAGCCAGCAGCATCCATCACCCACCTGGAGCAACATCTAAGATGCCAGGCTGCAGAAATGCTGGTGCTACTTCCTTGGAGTCAATCACTGGCCAGAGTTTATGATGCAACCCAAGCGCAAACCTACCTGAAGTACAGGCAGTTCCCAGGTTTCCCACCATTCATCTTCCCTGCAATTACCACATAAGACTAGAAAGGCCTGAAGGCACCTGGGATCCTCTTTGGAAAAGTACTATTAGTGCAAGGACAGGAGGCATCTGCCTGCAACCCAAGCATAGCCTGTGTTCCTGCAGTCCCATACCCCAAACCAGATTCAGCATAGAGCTAGAAGTCGTAATAGGGATATGTTCCTTGCTAAGAAAGTATAAATGCTGCAATCCCTACCCTGCTATATAGACCTCTGTGATCCCAATCATCAGTTAACTGGTCATGTAACCTCATATTTCCTCCAATAAATCTTCCCTGTGACCTTAAGGGAGTTACGAAGAATGCATAAAGTAATGCACATTTTTGTATTATTTATGAAGACATCTTTCCCCTGATCTTTTAGAGTTGTGTGTGAAGGAAAGAGATTTGATTACCTTCTCCACTGCAAAACCTCTATTGTAGGGTGACGCTACCAGGAGTATAAACAAGAACAAAGCTCAACAGTCCCACTCTGAAGATTTTTTCAGCTGAATGATCAGATTTTGTTTTATAATTACAGACAATGGGAAGGAGTTCTTTCTCCTTTTCACTTGCACCATCCACGCTGGTGCTCCTGTGAAAATACCAGACAGTCATGAATGATGGGGACCGTAAAGTAGTGCTACTGTGGGATGGTGTCAAAACAGCACTGGAGATGGACAGTTAATTCTTACAACAATGTTTTAAGTGGGCCAAAGCAGGGCTTGGGATTACTGCATGAAAAGAGAAGGCACATTCAGGAAGGTCACCATTTCACTCACTAATTTGAGGTCAGGGCAAGGTAGGGCAGCTGGAAGAGAGAAATGGAAAATGTTCTTTAAATGGCTTTATTAATGATGACAGGATCTAGTGCTGAGAGCAGGCAGAGAAAAACATTATTCTTTTGACCAGCTTTTTAAAAGTGTCTCGTCTCCAGATGGACACAGTGAATGAGTATTCCTTCAAGCAATGGATAGTGAGAAAGACTTTAAAGCAGATTTATGGGATGCTCATAGCTTCTTTCATGTTTTTCTATGTCCTTAAGAGAAATAGTAAGGGGCATGGCAATCCATGCTAGTAAATATAGTAAATTAAATGTGCCAAGGACTAGTCTCTGGCCCTGAGGCCAGGAGGCTGAGAACAGCCTACATCTGTGTTATTAACTTTCCTTACTTCCCCAAATGAGACAGCAAACACCAGACTGCTCACTTGGAGTTACTCCTCGCCTAGCTAACACCAGCCACGAACAGAGGGTGACAGCTCAATCAGCTTCCTCCTTGCTCAATGTTAAGGTGCAGGAGCTGGACGTCTTCCACTCAGATCCTTTTATACCAGTGAAAACTTTGCATAGCCTGTCTGAGGCTGTTGGGGCCCTCTGGGCCCACCTGCTCCAGCCCTGCTCCAGCAGGGACACCCAGAGCAGGGTGCCGAGGGCCACATCCAGGCGGCTCTGGCAGATCCCCAGGGAGGAGACCCCACAGCCTCTGGGCAGCCTGTGCCAGTGCTCCGGCACCCGCACAGCGCAGCAGTGCTCCTGGTGTTTTCCTGATGTTCATAAATAAGCTTCCAGCATAAGCTGCTGCCTTAGTTCCCAGACTACTAATGTGCTACATCAGCTGGCTCATCTCAGTTGAAATTTATGGTGAACTCTATCTGGTCTTCTGGGAGTAGAGAGGTGACTGGCCCTTGCCTTGCCTTGTCTAAGAGAAGTGCACGGAGGAAATGGCTCTCGAGTTGGCCAGCTGTTGGAATTCAGTGAGCTAAAACAAAATCTCCCTCAAAAGGAGACATGAGGTGTAGACTGTCATTGTAACCCAGCGGTCACACCAGCAGCACTGAGACACTTCCCCACTTTGAGGGAAAAGACCCAGTCCATCGAGGGGAAGAGATGCTCCAGCAAAGCCTGTTGATTCACATAGTAAAGATTCAGTCCTCCGTGTTTAATCAAGGAAAGTATCTACTGACCTAGAAGTGAGTTTTGGTGAAGAAGAGCCTGCAGAATTTGGACCTTTTGCTTTAACAGTTAACCAGCTCCCAGCCCCAACCTTCAGCAGGGCTGAGGAGATCTGTGCAGATGGAAGCCTGCTCCTTCTTTTCTTGTGGTAAAATTAAAAAGAAAAAGAAGCTCATACATCATAAAACGTGACAATTCCCAGAGTAGTTCTTTTGGGGCTCCTTCTACCAAAGAATTGTAGCACTGCCAGGCAAAAGGAGAAATGGTCTTAATCACCCGAACCCTAGGCAAACACTATATCTTTTTTGTGAACCAAGTTTAAACAGAAGTTATGCAGGAAGGACCAAATCAGAAACCACTTTTTCCAGATGTCAGAAAGATTGAAACACACATGAGGGAAAAAAGCAGTGTTACGAACTTTTAGCTTGATATATCTGGTAGGTGAAAGAACTAATGCTGTAAAGAAAATGTTTGCATAGTGCCGCTGAGTCTGCTCTAGACTATAACGCTGGTCAAACAGCACTTTCACCAAATGTTTCTTAACCGTGCTGCTGTTTGAGGAGCAGAAAGTACCGGGAGGGGGACAAAAAAAAAATCTAAAAGTGAACACAAAGTTCTATTTACTGAGATAAAGATTGAAGAAATAGATATGGATATAGAAAATGTTCTTGAAATATGTTCCTTGTTATAAATAAACCGTGTTGCCAGCACTTAAATAAAAAAAAAATATATAAAATCCCTGTTGAGAGTCACAGGGGAGCAATACCATCGCCGGAATATCTGCTGATGCAGCTGAACTACGCTTAAGACATCTGCTGAGATGAAACTACTTTGTGGCTGGAGGTATTAGGAAAAAAAGAGTTACTTCAACAAAAAAATAGCCAGTGTGTGAAAACAAAACCACACCAAACTGTAACAGAACTTGCACTTCTACAGCCGTGGCACAGCCGTACAGTAGTTATTCCATCAATCTGTCTGCCTCAGAAGTGAAGCAGGAGATTGTAAAGCAGACTGATAAATGAAGAAACCTCCCCCATGGCACCACTTACTGCAGAAATCTCTGATCCTGAGTGGAGTCCTGAGAAAGCCAGAATGAAAAATAAACACAATGGAAAGGAAAATTATCCAAAACAAGTGCCAAAACGCTGAGCTTGGACCCTGCGAGGTCTGCGTGCACCCACACCAACGGGAGGAGCACGGACCCCAGCAAGGGCTGTGGGTCAGCACTGTGCAGCATCATCTGCAGGCAGGAACACGCTGCGCTCAGCCAGCTGGCAGCCACATGGTCCATGCCAATATGTGCCACCTCACCCAGGGCGAATTTTTTAAAGCAATTCCCTTGACTTGGAGCAGCTTCTACTCTGCTTTGCTTTGACAGTGGTTTTGCTGCGGCCACTAGACCAGAGTGAGCAGAAGCAACTAGTTTTAACTAGTTTAACTAAACTGATCTCAAAGGCAGCTTAAGCGAGAAGCAGGCATTTTTCTGCACATAAACCATACCTTGCCTTTTGAAGGCTGTACTTTCTGTTTTGTTTTCATAGTGAACACATTTCTCCATACTTTTCCTGTAAGTGAAACTGGAGTTTGAGTTATTCTTCACTTAATTTTACTATGAACTCTTTATTCCTACATTTTAAAGCAGTACATATCTGCCATAGGTCGAGGTTTGGGCAGCAAAGGACAGACCAGCAAATCTAACGCACACGTACATTGGAGACATAATTCAGGAATACTGAGGAACTGGTATCCTCACTACCTCCAGCCTCTCACCAGAGGGTTTCTGTAAGTCCCCTTTTTCCCATCATTCCCATCTCTCTGGTTTCTTCTCTTCCCATCTGAACTTATCAAAACTGTCACACCCAGCTGTTGTTTCAGGCGTTATTCAACAGGCATCTTCAGCCCTACCTTACTGCTCTCCCCTGAAACTTCTCCCACCAGCATTTTTAGAAGTATTTGCTAGCCACCATACACTGAATTAGAATAGAATTAGCCTCCAAGTCTTGCTACGCCTATGCACCTCAATGATTTGTTATAATACTGCAGCAGAAGCTGTACAGTTTTAATCAGAAGGAATTTAGAATCCGAACTCTATTCACTGAGCTATGATCTTCCTTCATTTTAAACCTGTGTTCCTTAGACCTATACAGTCTGCTGCTGCTTTTCTCGTGGACAGTTTATATGGTAAGAACAAAAAATCAGCTCTCCTGAAACAATTTGCTTAGTCTCGTCGACTTCAACAAACTTTTGGCTGGCACCCTTTCTCTGTGGCTGCATGCACAAGGCTTCTGGAGTAACACCCCTCTCATCAGTGACCTCACCTCATGAGGGCTCAGTTCCCACATGCACCGGTGAAGATTTCACTCTCTTATTTCCCAATTCCCAGGAAAATGCCAAGACACCAAGTTCAAAGACAGCAATTCATGTTGTATTTTGGTGGCCAAGCCCCACTGAAGGAAGGCAGCCATGATCTGCACCTTTCCCACCATATACTGCCCTGGCCACAAAGACTGCTGTCCCGTAGCCTGGGTAGTTTCAGCAGAGCTCAGTAGCTTGAACCCATGACGCAGGTGTGCCTTGGACAGCCGCCACACTTATTGCTAGAGTAGTGGGTCAATCTCGGCCTCTCTTCTTGACACTGCTCTGCCATGCATAAACGGTCGAATGTTTGGTGGAGCATGCTACCAAGTGTCCCACGCAGCAATGGGCACAACTGCCTTTTGGTCCCTGTGGCACTGTGGGGACCACCACTGTGGGCTGTGCCCCACCTGTGCCACCTGGTGGTGAGGGCATGGCCTGGTGAAGTCAAGAGCTGGGTTAAACTCTTTCATAGAATAGGACTGGAGGTGGGCATGTGCTGGTCATGGGACCCTTAGATAAAAAAGCCCATTTCCCCTGTCTTTCAGCCTGTTTTTTATATCTAGATCTTAACCCGCTTTGATTTACTTGTTAGTATCTGAAAGGGGAAAATCTCATTTCATCTGATACGAAATATTCCACTCACTCCAAATTTAATAGGAAGCGAAGCCTACTTTACTTCAATGAGGAAAACAAGAGGAAAATGCCAGCTGAAATTGAAACAACTTTGTTGCCTGATTTTATTCATCTGGAGAGACCTTGGTAGCCAAATGATAAATCATTTTCTCACACAGCCCTAACCAGTACCTTTCTATCTGCATGGAAGGACAATCCCAGGTTCCCCAGATGTGTGATGCACTGAAGAGCCACAAAAGGGTTATGAGCTTCCATCGCCACACAGGATTCCCCAGAGAATTCATGGGCCAGGGGCAGCTTTTTTTTCTGATGATGCAATACACAAAACTTTAACTGCCTCCTAGAGCATTTTAGTGAATTAACAGCTCAGAAAGTGCTCAAAGTCCCCTGTTTGTGTGGAGGATGACTGTCGTCCTTCTGATTTACTTCTGGTTCCTTAAGTCATAGCTTAGTTACCAATGTGCCCTTTATTAATACATGCTTGACAGACAAAAAAGGTTAACAACAGTCTTGTCATGGCACGTCTCTTTGTGGTTGTTGATTTCCTCAGCGCTGTTGCTTTCTGATCTCATTTACTGGGAAGCCTGACTCATCTGCTACTTCTGTAGCACAGAGCAATGAGACTTGGGGGATTCCCTGCTGGAAGAGCTATTTACAATTCAGTTGTAATCGGCACAGTTTGTACAGAGTTTTATATATATATATATATAAAAACAAGTACAATCTCTTCTCTATCTAAGGTGATGCTTGTGTGACAGCATTTGCAGGCAAAATAGAAAGGACAAAAATAAAGTTTCCACGTGAGGACTTAGAAGCATCTCCACAAACAAAATGATCTGAGAAAGTAAAGACTGTCTTTATCACCTGCTGGTGAATATGAATGTAAGAAACACACAGGCAGTTATAAGAAGTATACAATAGAGCAGCTGTCTGAGATTGCAGGCAACATAAATGTTGCTTTCCTGAAATTACTACAAGATAGAAGAGCCATTTGCTCTTAGGCATACCTTTTTGGTCACAAATGGAAAATAGGTGCTAACATGAGGCAGATGGTCTGTATCATGCTTTGATAAACACTTAATAAAAATGTTTCTTGCTCTCCCACTGCCTAATAAGTGATACACAAATGGTCCTTTCTGAATGGCCATTTCAGACAGGGATTCAGGGTTAAGCACATCTGTACTGGCTGCTCGCATTCATTCCAGTTCCATATACAGTCCCTTCAAGCATCGAGCACTCACTAACTTCAGTGGAAATTGTGAACGTGGAAGGTTTTGCAAATCAGTCAAGAAGTTTGCACTTACAACTTCTGCAGAAGTGCTTTCATAATTGAGAATAAGTGATGACATCAGAGAACTGTTCCAAATAATTCCTTCACAACAGACTGGTGATGTCTGACATCAAACCTTATAAGAATACTTTTCTTCCTTTCTGACTGCAGTTAATTTTCAATAGCTACTTAGAAGTATTCATGCAGGGAGTATGTACCATGTTCATTGTGGGTAGGGTTCATGCTGATCCCTCATGTTAGAAAACGTCCTATCCCAATGGTGTATCCATGCACCCAACACTCCAGTGCTAAGAAGGGTCTTCACACAACTCAGTGCTGGAAACTGGAAAAGACACAGCCATAAAGACCCCAGTGATGCAAAAACAGAGATCCTAGGAATTTCTATTAATGTGTGTGTGCTGGTCTATTCCACCCAAGCAAGTCTTCATGCTACCGTAACAATTCAACTGATTTACTTCAAAAGACATGGGCAGCTCTGCAAACATTTTTCCCTGCATTTTTGTGGATTTCACCCTTTCAACCCATTTTCTGCTATGGAATTAATTTGTAAACAATGTGTGTTGTCCTCCAAGTGACTGTATGTGAAAGATACCCTGTGCAATGAGGCATTTCTTAACATTAGGGCCACCCAGTCTGCCCCCTGGAGACACGTCCTTCTAAAACTGTGTTTATGTTTCCATTTTTATATAGTGTTTGAAGCTGAGAATTTTCTCTTAAACACTTGGCATAACCTTTTCATTAATTACTCCATGGCATACTTCTCACACAAAGTAACAGGCAAAAAAAAAAAAAAAAGAAGAGAAAAATACACGAAAGCACTTCTTTATGGTGTCTATGTCACAGGATATCTGGTCTTAGCTTCGTTTTAAATGTTCTTCTAACCTGCTAGAGTTTGTAAAATTGTTTTGCTAAAGAGCATTGCACTCACATACCTTGATATGTACAATAAAGTGCTCGGTAGTTCCTGAGAATTAAATAATAGCATCTTTCAACAGAGGATAAATACTTCTGTAGCTCTGTAAGTATATTCTGTTCTGACTTTCAGCAGCCTTGTACATGGGACCTGGCATTAAGAAGCAGATACCTAATGCTGAGAGTTGGACTGCTGATACAAAAAAGCTTGAACCATGACAATCATCCACCATTTAAGCATTTGGCACATGAGTTTGTTCACAGAAGCATTGTTTCATGCCAGAGTAAATAGGCACCCAGTGACCCCACATTGCTGCTACTGCCTCTGCACTGAAATTTAGGGAGAAGCATATTCCCCTGCACTCCCAGAAGTTTGTGACAGCCTTCCTGACATGTGGTTCTGGTCCTCAGAGGTGCACATTTCTATTTTTCGGCCTTTCTCCACAGTTCTACGAGGAGGTGGCTTGCTCAGACCCTCTAAACAAGCTCTTGTTTTCCCGCAATAAATAACTTCTGCTTATTCAGTTCCACCTAACTTCACAGCTCCCCTCTGCCCTCTTCACTCTGTTCTGTTTCTGGTCCTGACGGCTGTCCCCAGAGTTATTACTGCTGCAGCCGAAGCCTGCACCTTGCAAGCAGACTGGGGAGCTGGAAACTGCCAAACTCCCCCCCACCCCCAAGCACCCACATTCCTGTGTGATGGGCAAGCTGAACTCTGCTGAAATTATTCAGCCTATTGCTTAGATTCGTGGTGATCAGCTCTCTTTAAGAGCCTTCCAGAGCTGCCAACAGGAGATCAACATAGTTCAAGATCAAGATTCAAAGCAGGAGAACGGCTAACAGGACAAGAAAAAACAATCTTTCTTGTACTATCACTGTAGAATATGCTTCATGGAGAGAAAACAAACCCTGCCTTGCAAACAGAAGGGACACACAAGCATAAAGAAAATTTGCAAAGATAATTCCTCCAGGAAGATAAAGGCATTTAGAGTTGGCAAAACACGAGTGAAGTATTTGGGTGTGTCCCTGCACCCTATGGATAAGTAGCCTTACCAGACCAAAGCAAGGTGGAAATGCTGTTGTTGGCCTTGTTGCTTGCAACTACTTTTGTTACAACATTGCTTCCCCACAAAAAAGCCCTGGTCCTTGCAATGTCTTTCTCATTTCTTATGGGCTTTCCATCTCAGCAGCTGGTCAGGGAGAAGAGATGACACCAAAATGCCTTAAGTCACCTTCAGCAGTGGAATGATGAATGTCTGCTCCTCCCTCCTCCTCCCTGGGGCTGGTGCACTGGACCCTGATCTGGGAGGTGCATGGAGGATATATGTAAGCAGGGGCAGCCATTTGGTGGCAGTAGCCCAAGGCCACCATGGGACAGGAGACAGGACAGAGATGCTGGCAGAATCTCCTGGGAAGCAAGGGCTGAAGTGCCCTGAGTGCCCTTGGCAAGCTGCAGTGCACCTGACCCATCCAGGGCCCTCAACTTCCAGCATTACAAACAAAGCAGAAAATCAGGAATCTTTGTCCACCGTCGTGTGATTTTTGAGCCTGTGATCTTCACATTTTCTAACTTTTCTCCATGACCACAGCAGCTAAAATTTCATTTCCTCTTTAGTTTTTAAACCAAATCCAGACACCTGTCTTCTAAAACTGGGACTTGAATTTCTCCCCTTGCCCTGCTACTTTGCCTTCTCCATCTCCTCTTCCTCCTCCCCCACAACACCCCCGCACTCAATTTTAGGAAGATTTATGCTCGAGCTGCTGGAGCTGGCAGCAATATATTGGGAGCAGAAGGTGGTATTCGAGTAAAGGCCAACACAGTGCAGAACTGCAGAGCTGGATGCAAGAGCAAAGAGAAAGAAAGCACCTAACATAAGGTACTTTGCATCAGAACTGGCTGCAAAATATTCATCAAAGCAGATTTTCATTGGAAATTGTTTGGGTTGGGTTTTTTTCAAAGAGAAATTCTCCATGAGAGGTGTCTGCTTTTGCCTTTTGCCTGAAAATAAATGAAGGCTACCAAACAAAAGATACTCCAATCAGCACATATTCCCGTTTTCAGCCAAATCATGTCTGACAAAAATCTGTCATTTCTCAGGGGAGAAAAGAGGGAAAGAACCTTTTTTCACCCAGTCCTATTTTATAAGCCTACAGTATACAATGCCTATTGTTTTCTGCATTGTTAAAGCTCTTACCATGGTTCAGTATTGCAGCTGGCTGTCAAGCTCTTGTTTGTATACTGAATATCTGTGGGGCAGATTACTTCATTGCTTATGTGCATCAATTCCCCATTTGGAAAGGGGACACACCACATCTTGTCTGTTCAGCTGATAAGCGTAGTGACTACTGTCTCTTACTGTGCTTGGGTACAGTGCCACTTAAAATGAGTCTTCAGTTTCAATGGACACTAATGTCACGCAAACAATACAAAATTATAGCCTTATTAAACAAGTATCTTCTGATCAGCAGCAGGGCAGGCAAAGAAACACATAATCATTTTCTCTCCCCCAGAAACAGGCCTCATGAAGAAAATCTCCCTGGTTCTCTGACAGTGGCTGATGTCCATAAATCTTTGCGCGTCCATGCTGTTTGCTAAGCACACAGTGAGGACAGGGGTATTATGTGGGATTATTTGTGTGCTAGTGATAAAAATCACATTGATATGAGGAGAACTCAGCACTCTTCTCTTTCCATCCATCCAACAGCTCCCCAGGTTATTCTCAGCCTTTTTTTCCCCTCGTTTCTCCTCTCTCAAAAGGATCTTATTTTTTTCACTGCCAGTAGAAATTTCCATTACATAGTAATGGCATTGCATTGCTGCCCTGAATGTGCTTGCCATCAGCAGATCTGTGCTCACTTTTCACCATGAAGAGAAACCTTTTGCAGTGCTGTCATCTTTGAGTGTTCTTCCCAGAACAAACCAGTTTCAAGCCTCTATCGTCCCCTAGAAGAGAGCAGCTGACCAAAGAGGTCCGGAGAGGCTCACAGCCCCCAGCCCTACCACAGGCAGTGCAAGTGCCACCTCGGCAGGGGTGGAGATCCTGCATCCTCACATACCGCCTTTGTGCAGCAGAGAGGTGGGATGTGGGAGCAGCACAGAGCCCTTCAGGAAACTCAGCCCTGGGGTGTCCAAGAACAGACACCCCTTTGGTTTCCCTTCTGCTACCAACTACCATTACCACAGAACAACACACATGACCCGTTTTCCTGTCCCACTGAGACTCTTGCAGTATGAACGAGCTCCCATTGCCCTTCCAGAGGCCACGGATCCATGGCGCACAGCACAGGTGGACATTTCCTTCTCCCTGTATGGCGAGGCTGTTCCCTGTAACCTCGGTGCGTGGAGACAAGTCCAGTAGCCTGTCCACAGGCCATGCTGTGGACAGCTTAGCCAGTGGAGCCCAGCTGGCCCCCCATACAATGACCAAATCCTGAATTCTCAATGGTATCTCTAGCTGCAGTGTATTATGCTGGGCAAGCCCATCATCTGGAGTGAAAAGAGCATTACTGACAGGGAGATGTAATGCAACTTGGCATTACTGGTGTCATGAAAGAGCAAAGATGACAACAGAAGTGAGGATGATGCAGACTGCGTGCTTTACTCTTGTTCGTCCGCTCAGATCCAGAACTGCCTCTTCTGCTGGCTTTGCTCTGAACTCAAACCTTCAAAGAACAAACAGTGCAGAGCAACTTCTGGAGGTGCGCAAAACTGGTTCAGGGCTCAGCTCTGAACAGACTCCAGAACAGTTTAATCCAAGCAAGTGCCCAGCTAGCAAGGGACATTGCAGACGCAAATCTCACTGCCTTCTCTGTGTGTCTCATGTCAACGTATCCGTAACATTTGGCTTTGGTTGCATCTCTGAACTTTACCCAAAGCATGTAACACACATGAATCTGCAAAATTGGACTGGAAGTCTCCTGAGAAGAGGCATACCCATGAGAGTTTCAGTATTTCCTGCTTCCAATTGGGCTGGAACCAACACAAAAACAGCTATAACAGTATTTGGCTCTTGCATGTCTGGTCTGAGCCAAAAGGCAAAAAATTTAGAGGTATGAAAAACTGAACAAAAAATAAAAAATGATGGAAGATTGGGGTGAGGAACTGAGCCCAGCTTTTGAGAAACTTAAAAAAAAAAAAAAAAATATTCAACTGGGTCTGTTCTTTTTTGTTGTTCCTGGTGTATTATGCTAACCTGCAGGGCTGGGTTCTCCCCTCTGCATGACACCTGGACTTCCTTGAAAAGTAAGCATCTCTGAAGGCTAGATCTGGGGGCTCTGGCACTGTTCTGTACCTCCCTAAAACATAATAAAACTGCCAATTCAGACTGGGATATAGCCCAGAGTTTGTATTAATTAAATTATTTGTTTAGCAGATAATTACAGGCATCCTGGGATTGCCTCTCCTTTTACTCACACAAGTACTGTTTGGAGACCTCTACTGACTTCTCACTATTCTTCAGCAAACTTGGCAGCTGTTAGAAAGGCCACAGAAAATCCGCATTACTACAGATGCATGCACAAACGTAGCATTTCAGACAGAACCATCTATCAGGACAAACGAGACCTTGCTTTATGGGCACATTTGGAAATGAAGCATTTAGATGCAACACTGCAGATTTTTGCTGCTTGTGACCTCCATCAGCAGCACTAGAAACTGCACTTTGTCAAGGGGAGAGCTGTCTTTGCACATCTATGAGTCATGAGGATAGCCTCTCAAAATTCTGGTTGCATTGTGCAGTTTTAAGCCAAACAGAAAACTAGCCCTTTTAATGTGAGGGCTGTAGTAGCAAACATAAGGTGTCCCAAGAAGCCTGTACCTTGCTATGGTGAGGTCACTGTGCAGGTTGCATGAAAAGCCCTGTGGGTGTGGTGGTGCCAGCAAGGTGCTACAGAAGCTTCTTGGGTCTTGAAGCTAGGCATCCCAGCTGGTACCACACCATACCATCTGCATTTCTCAATGGAGACTTTGCTTGAGCAGTGCTACTCTGCAGTCACAATTGCCACAGCTGCCTTCTGCCCTCTCTGCTACACTCTCAATTTTGTTCTTAGAATCAAATCTACATGCATTCTGTATTTTTGCCTTTCTCCTCAGACTGGGTAATCTGATGCAGACTGGCTGTACAAAGCTCACCTATGCCACACTTTGTCATATTAAATGCTCTGAGCTACTAATGATAGGTCTCACTGGGGGATGCTGGAGCAACTATTTGCTCTTAAGTTATATATGGCTGCAAGGAGTTTAAGTGCAGGTTGGTGAGGTAGCAGGCCTGCTGGAGAATTTGCTTCTCCAGCTGTGAGGGAAGATGAGCAGGGGGGAGAGCTCTGGCCAACACTGCTGGCAAACCCAGACTCCCACAGCATGCTCAGCCCCAGGCCAGTGGGCAGTGTGGAGGTGAGATCTCTGTGAAGCTCCTGCTCCCGGGCCCTGCGTTGCTGCAGTCCGCTGATGGATGGGACCTCTGATAGCTCTTGGCTGTTTCTGTATTTTTGTATTCAGCTCAGAAATTTGGCCTTCCCGCTCTAGTGAATCAGACCACGTATATCTCGATATCTGGGGATGTTCAGAGACTCCTGAAGAGCCGGAATAATTTGATCAGGTTCTCTCTAGTCATAAATTTGGAATACTCACAGAAAAACATTCAAAAAGTATTTCCAACTGGGCTTCATATCCTTGGAAGATAACTGCCTGAATGTTTGCTTATTGGTCCTCCAATTTGACATATATTTACCTGAATCCATTCCATGATGGGGGGGGAAAAAAGCTTATAAGAATTTAACCTGGTTTTGAGCAATAACTTGCTTCAGTTTTACAGTAAAGCTGCCAACTGGAAAAGTCTTGTAAAACCTACTTGAGTTTTGATCCAACAAAGAAGGGCCAAGCCCTTTGGGTCTTTGAATTCCAGGGGCCAAAATAAAAAAAATTAGCCTGTATATAAAGAATTCGCTGGTTTTGGACTTACAAACGAAAGCACGACTACCCTTGGTTTTACCTTCCTGTTAGCCTCTCCCTCACAATATGCTTTCATTTGCACCCAAATGTTTGAGCAGGAATGTTTCCCCACGGCAGTGACCTCCCCTCTGTTTCCTGCAGTGCTGTTCCCCAGATTTGCATTTCAGGACAACATAACTCCTACTGTACATGCTACTAGACCACCCCATTTGTAGTTTCACTGTATTTCTCTCAAAGAAAATGGGCAATGGCTTTGCCTTCAGCTGTCGCTTTTTACCGGTGTCTTAACTTTGATATCTTTCACCACTTGGATCTTGAGAGGCTTCTTATAACTGAGAAAGGATAAGTCCAGTCCTATTTTTGCTACGAGCCTGTGCAGTACAGGGTTCACTTCATTATCACTGGCAGTATTGTGAACGTTCAGCAAGGCTGAACCAGTTAACACTGGTCAACTACTTGCAAGCATCCCATTAGATGAGATAAAACTGGAGGCAGACAAGGTGTTTTCACAGTCTTATGCCTTTGCAAGTACAAAATCCCAAGTGTTTAGGGTGCATATCTTCCAGATCCCAGGTGACGTAACCTCTTTATGCACAGCAGCTTTTCCCTGTCCAAGATCAGAATACCACTGTGAGTAAGCAGGATCCTAAGGGCTACAGCAACGAAGAAAATAAATTACCACCTCACACTACCACACGCTCAGGGGTCAGGAAAGCAGACTGGTTGTTGTCGCCACTTCTTTAGGTGCACATATCTCCTTCTCCTTCAAAGCACTAGAGGGCTGTGGATTCAGAACTAGATCTGTCAATGGCCAGTGTTAAGGAGGAATTCAGACAGTGTCATACCACAATTTTTTTGGGCCAAATTAATCTCATCCCATCTTAGATCCCATGCACCTTTTGACAAGAGCACATCTGAAGGTCCAGAGAGATATAGGAAACCCTTGATTTCAACACAGCAATGCAATTTAGGTCAAATGTGGATATTTTTGGTGATGAAGTTTAAAAGTGGAATTCTCACCTGGCTGACACCAATTGGCACTGACAACACTTATCTGTCAGCAGTCTTGCTTGCTTTTCTGTGAGGAGCTCCACTGTCCCGGACAGCAGCTCTGAGCTGTTACACAGTTGCTGAGGACATGAAGGAGAGAGTTTCTGCCACTTCACTGTCACCCACAGCATTTCTTCAGCATGCTGAAAGCTGGGGTTATGAACTTGGAATGAAATCTCCCTTTTTGTCACTGTATGTCATCTTCAGCGTTTACCAGTGCTCTGCACACTTTTTAATCTCCGAATCATACTGAAATCACTGTATTAAGATCCATATACTTCATCTGTTCTGCTCATGAATACAACCTTCCTTCCTTCTCTTCCTTTCTTTCTTTTCTTCCTTTTCAAGTTGTTTCTCATAATCCTCTCATAATTTCCTATCAGTCTCCTTCCATCCCTGTCATGTCTCAGCTGGCATACCCAGTAGCCTATCTGTGATCCTCCATTTGCCCTTTCCTCTCTCACTAATGTACTTTCCTTGTGGGACACCACATTCTTTCCAATCACTTCTTATACCATCTTTATGCTGATGATTCCTAAATCTTCTCTGCCCCAAGCCAATTCCCTTGACTTGGTTTCATGTCTCTGATATTGCCCCGCTTACATCTTGCTGCTCCCTCACACTAGCTGGTGAGAACAGAATTCTTTTCCTCCCTGTGCCCTTTCCATTCTTCCAGCCTTTCCACTGTGCAAATTTCCTACAGTCTGGACCTTCTTCACCCTCTCCATAGCCAAAAGCCCTATCAGGTCTCCACTTCATCTAAAACTGCTCTATAGCTGTGTTGTCACACAGTGCCCAGGCTTCTGGGAGGTTTGGGTTCCACATCCAGCTCTCTGATGTTGGTGATCTCCCTGTTGGTGGCTTTGAGGTCAAGTGGCAGCCTAGTTAAAAACTTCCAGCCCGTTGTGGAGCTAATACTGAGGGGACAAGGTTTGGAGAAGTCCCACTTAGCAGCACCTTGAAGAGGAAGAAGAGCTCTTCAGCTCAAACACACTAACAATATTGGTAACATCATGAAGTTGGAGGAATGTCCAATTGATATAAGCTGCAGTTTAAATTGTGATGGTTATGTATGAAACCATATCCCCAGCATGGATATTACCTGACTTTGAAAGGTCTGTGTCCAGGTTTAAGTCTTTATATGAAGTGAAAATGAAGTTAGGAGAAGAATGCAGATAGGGCTTAGCTTTATTACAGTCCTCTGTACTCTCACCTTGTCCCTCTTCAGCGCACTCAGCGGCAGAGCTCACCCCTTCAACAGCCTTTGCATACCTCATTCCACCTTGAGGAGAGCCCTTGCTTGCAGGAGAAGCTCAAATCTGCCCATTTTTTCTTTTGAGTGCTCTCTTCATAGCCCTTTCTTTCCCAGTTCTCATATATTTTAGTCCTCTATCTTTTATGTTTACATGTCCAAAATATCTTCCTTTCTACTCATCCTTTGTATCCTCTAAATCTCTCCTATTTGGATCCACACTACTAATACCTACTCCTTTACTGAGTGATAATCCATCCTTATTATAACCCTACTTTTTCAGAAGATGATCAGAAAAAAAATTAAAAATGATCAAAATTTATAAAAAAGAAAAAAAATGTGGCAAGAAAAAGAAAAAATATTGCACATTAATTTAACTCAGCTTCTTAGGGAAAACAAGCTTGACATGTTTTTCATTCTTTTCATCCATTCATTTCTATCTCATAACAGAAGCCACTGATTAATTTCAGTAAAATTTGACAGGTGTAAAGAAAGCTCAAAGATATGAAGTTTCAACAACTTCGAGACTTTAAGTAGTGCAGCTGAAGCTGCAATTTCAGTGATTGGGAAATCAGAAGCTTAAGTGAAGAGAAAGACCCCTAGCAGTCCTTCTACCTATGGAAAAACTGAAATGAGAGCTAAACTTATCTCAGATTATGTGGTATTTTAACAGTATTTATATATGTTTCAATTTCCTACCTTTAAACCACATGTGTAGGGGTTAGACTTTTTTTTTTCCCCATTTTCATGGAACGCAATGATTTCGCTTGTTATATGCCTTTATTTTCTCTTTCAAAAGCCAAATATCTGGTCATCTCAATAATCTTGTGGGGAGTTTGTCATGCATCAAGCTGCACAAACTCACAAACTTGGCCTTGATTTTTAGACCATTCACAAACTGATCTATTGTTTCTGCAGGAGTCTGATATCTGGTAATAAATAAAAAGAGACATTCAAATGTCACATATTTCTTGGGGCTGAGATAGTTCTGGAACTGGTCCATTAGTAGAGTTAAATTTGTGTTATCCTTTTACATTACAGAGCTGAGACTACTTCCAATACATCATGCCCAATCACATGAAGGAAAGCAGGTGCTCATCATTTCTTTCCTCACCATCTTGCTGGTACGTAAATACCATTCAAACATTTGTTTCTCTTCTCTCCAATGCTGGGATAAGACCTCTATAAAAACCAAGGGTGCCATTTGTCTTCTATTTTCACCATCAGTCCAGCGTAATTACTCTCCAGCTGTGCTGGGGTCAGGTACACTTAGTGCAGGATAAAGGAAAGGCATGAGCTAACTTGGTGCTCGCAATTGCTCTGGTTAGATCAACTAGGAGGATGAAGTCCTTGACATAAATCAGAGTATCACGTAAACTGTTCCAATCTGGTTATTCTGTTACCTTGCAACAGTCACATATATCAGTATAATGTTTGCCTACAGTAGAAAACCAGACCATGCTAGAAAAGAAAAAAACAGACCCTTGAGAGTTATGGCCACTAACACACTGTTAAATATTCAGTGCAGGCTGAGACCATCATGTTTAGCATTGTGGCAGCTGGTCAGCCCTTGGGCTTAACCACAACCAGCTGATGTGATGTTAAACACAACCGTCCCTGTCTGTGTTCAATGTTTAGCAGCATGTTTAGCATTGTCCTAGTTACCAAGATTCCTTGGGGTTGTGTTTTATCATGATGCAATTTTCCAGTGTGGAAGAGCTCCAGAGGCTAGCATTTTACAACCTCTGGAACTTAAGTCAGAATATAAAGTGTCAAAGAGGAGTACATGGGCTTAGCCAACATACTTAGCTTGTGGCTATTCAAGAGATCTTCCTCCCACATTTGATACTGCCGCAGGTGTAATCCTCGGCAAAGAGATCCTTTGTTTAAGAAGGAGGCACTAATCGCAGGTATTTTCCCCTGTAGGGTCCTCATTCTGGAGCAACCTCCACCCTCTTTGTATGAAAAAAATTGAATTTATTGACTGGAGGGCATCCTGGCAAGATGCATCTACTTTCTTATTTTTTATTGGAAATGACAGGTTGAGCAAATCAAGATGGCAAGCGGAGGGAGACTCTTGATTTGGCACAAGAACTGTTGCAACAAAGCAAATTAAGATATCTTGGATTTTTTATCCATAGCTGTGTATGTATTGTAAAAAATTATGCAAGTATGTGGAGTCATCCTGATGGGTGTTTTTTAAATAAATGTGGAGAAACAGCAAAAGACAAATATGTTACATCATCATATATCTCCTGGAGTTTGAGCTCTCCACTGGGCCTCTTCCTGGATATTTAAGGAGCAGAACTATTCAGCCCCAAAATAAACTTTAGAGAAGTTTGGGCCTGGGTCTACAAGCAAATTTTGAAACTGGACTTCTTCATCTATTAGGAAAAAATGTCAGTCTTGTATCGGAACATTCCTGAACTTTGAGAAATAAGGAATATAGTTCAGACAGGGTGTCGAATCTTCATCTCCTCCAGTTTTCTTCACCCAGATGGATGAATCCCAGGGTGATGAGTCCTCAGTTTCTTGACATCATTTCAGAAGGCTCCTTAAGCTTTGGAGCCCTTCTTCCAAACACTCCAAAAAATGCCCCTCTTTGCAAAACTAAACCCCCAAGCAATAGATCTGTTTTCTGTGTCCTTTTGCTTAATAAAAAGTGAACGCTTTGGGGGAGAAGAATCCATGCTTCTAAAACATTAAATTTAACTAGAATTTTCAAAGTCAGAGAACAGAAAAATAAGGCACCCCTCACTACTGGAATGTCAACTCATAAAGCTGATTAAAATTGAAGTGAAAAAAATTATCTTGAAAGATATTTTATAAAAAAATCATCAAAAAGATTTGTTTATTGGAAAAATATTTTCTGCCCATTCATTTGAAACCATGCCGGTTATGCACAATAGGACAAAGCAAAACAAAATTATATTGACTTCGACATTTTCTGGCTTTTGGATAAAACTGGCCAAATGATAGTTGATGGCTCAATTCAGAACCTATGAAAGACAGTGGAAAGTTGCCCATCAGATGTAAGATCAGGCCTTACTTAATGCAGTTCTCAGCTAAATGCAAATAAATCATTATCTTAATTACTTGACTAGCTCCATAAATTGGACATGCAATGCTCATGAACTGATATGTAGAAATTTTAGGACATCAGTCCATAAATGGCTATTGTTCACTGCTCTCCTAACTCTACTTTTGGATGCTTCTTCAGGAAAATGCCACTTTCTATGTACGCCTGCATATGCTGAAAACCTCTTACTTTGGGCAGTTCTTTTTTGAAATGTTTGGGGATCAGAGGCCTGATGCATGCACAGCAAATTGCCTGTTCCATTTTGGTGCCCCTTTCAGCAAGCCAGCTGCCAGATAACACTTACCGCAGTGCTTTTGTCACTTATACATCTACGTCAATGTGGCTGAAAATTCTGGAAACTCAAGCCATGCAGATGAACTCCTGTGAAGAACAGTGACGTGCTCAGCAGGAGACAAGTCAGATGGGAATTGGCTGAGAGAGCCAGCAAGAGAAGGTCCTGCAAGGGGAGAGGAGTCTGTAGGTGAACTTCTACTTTTCTTTTGTTTTGTTTAATTAGCATCACAGGACAATGTGTGATTTATGGAGTAATTGGGATAGCATCAAGGCTTCTTTCACAGCACTGTTGCATATAGTGTGGTGCACATAAAGGATATCATCTTGGGGGCAGTTTCAGTAAGTGAAAGGGTTGGAAGCTATGTAAGGTAAACAGGGCTGTTGTGGTTTTTTCCTGGCGTACCCACACTTACATCTGCCAAAAAGCGGGCAAACTTTTGCCTCCAAAAATAAAAAGTGATTATACTCTGTCTAACCAAGTCTACCCTTAACTACACCACTGCCTATCGCAAACAGAAGAACAGATATGTATTTTGTGGTATTGTTTTTGGAAAGATTCCATTCAGGAGTTTGCAAGAATACTGTGGGTGTGTTGCTGGTGAGGAGACGAGTGTCCCTATGAGTGTGAACTCCTGCAGAGCACTGTGCATCTTTGCATCTTTCTGGAGGCACAGATCACTGACTTTCTCCACAGGCCTGATCTGGCTCCGCTGACATCTGTAGAAGCTTTTGCACTGACTCTGGTTGTGGCTCAAACCCTTTGAGAAATAATGATTTTTCTCTAGGAGATCCCTTACAATTAGCAAAACGAGATTGCTGCCTCCACATTCAGCCATGTTTATCTGTTCTCAGGCTGGTTCTTGAAGTTCTTCTTCCACATCTTCTCTGCCCTATTTCTGCATCACTAGAAAGGACAAACATCAGTCCAACTTTCAGCCTTCTGTGCAATTTAGTGTATAGATGACATCATAACCCCTGTGACAGTAAGAGCAACAGGGCTGGTTTGCTGAGGTATTTCTGGCCAAAGGCTGAAATGCTGTCTTGCCTTTATTCAATGTGTACAAAAGCAAGTCTGAGCCCCATTAAAGGGTGCTTCACATCTGTTTCTCAAATAGCAAATGGTTAGCCCCTTACACCAGATCTAGTTTTCACTAATTTTGTCCCTGCTACTAGCTTACTGCGTGATCTTATAGAAGTCACTCCATCTCTCTCTCTATGATGTATTTTCTTATTCCATCCTCCTCCACCTCACCAGTTCAGCTAGTCAGCTCCAGGGAACAGGCTTGAGGCTCACAGCGTGCTTTATAGTATGTGCTTTACCATATTCAGCCCTGGTTAAGATTTGAGACTCTTGACACCATCAGAACACAGAGAATAACAGATCAATACGGGCAGTATTGGACCTTTGGACTTTAACGGCAGAGTTTAATCCTGCAGCAAAACAAGGGGATTTGGGTGTGTGCTTCATTTGCATCAGCAGTCAAACTCTGTGTGCTGCTTCTGACTCATCCATACAGATTTTAAAAGCAGAAATTACAAGGTGGAATGCAAGTTGTTAAAATGTATCTGGTTGCACATTCTTAACTTCTTGCATGCTCTACAGAAGTATCCTAGGCTAAAGGATGTTCACCCTGTGCCTGTTAGGCAACACTGGCACCTTGTCAGAATCCCAACCAATCTGAATTAACTAGAACAGCTACAGCATCCACCCAGGAGCCCTTCAGGCTGCAGCTCCAATATGCCAGCATCCTTCCCTCATCCTTCAGAGTCAGAAGACAAGAGACCACGCACGCTATATTGATACCATTTTAGATGACACTTGTCTGTCAAGGTCTTCCATCTCCCCTCAGCATTTGCAAGGTTTCTACCCAGCCTTCCCACTTTGCTCCCCAGGAAGTCCTCAAGGCAGAATCTTTTCTGCTCCAGCTTTCTCAGGAGGATTGGGAAAGCACAAGACAACAGCTCTGGTTGCCATCCTTAGTTTCCCCAAAGCTGAGGAGTCTCATCTACCCCTTGGAAGACATCATGTGATAACATGGGGAGTAGAGTATTGCCTCTCCCCATTCTGCAACACTCAGCAGCATCACTAGATTTACACTCTACTGCCCTTCTCTACTCTTTTTTATTTTTTAAACAACATTCTAAGGCAAGGTAACAAAACTTTATAAATATCATGCTATGGAGAAGATCGATTTTTTTTTTTGTTTTTACTACCTGATCAGTCTCGTAACATTCATTTCACTTTGACTTAGTCTCTCTGTGGCTTGAGTAGATGTTGCAGACGATTGTGTGGTTGTGTCCACACTACTGGTGTCACACAAAATGAATAGGAAAGATAGGCTGGATCTCACATCTGTATTTCCCTGCATTTCAGTTTCTCACTAGCAAAATAGCAATAGCAGCTCACAAGTTCCTGGCTGGTTTACTATCTGGAGCAATAATTTTTCAGAGGAGATTACGCATGTTTCTATTATTTTTGGGCTGCTAATCAAAAATTCTGCAAATTTCTGAGTGTGAGTCATGCTCAGAATTTATGTGACCAGCAGATTATGCACAAATATGTTCGTGGAGATAGTAAAAAGAAACACTCCAAAGAATGGCCAAAACTCTAACCCTAGGATAAACTGCAGGTTTCATGTATTCTTTTTAAGTTAAGTTGTTGGATTGTGTTTCTTCACATCACAAAAAAAATGGTCACTGTTTCCAGGAAAAAAAAAATGAAATTTAAAAAAAAAAGTTGTGAGAAATATTCAGAATAGCCAGGACAAAAAGCCTTAAACAAAATAAAAAGAGTACTGAAACTTCCCCCAACCCCCAAGCTGCAGGTACGTATGGTTTCTCCAAATTCTATCTGTTCTCTGAAGAACAGCCGATTTCATAAATGAAATATATCTTCCTTGTAAATGTATTAATTGCCTTTTGACAGGCCACAGCTATCTTCCCACATCTGGCCTGCCCCAGGCCATAGGGAAGGCACAGCATTTCTCTGAGTCTCATTTACTGTCACGCTTCATAGGCATAGCACTACTTTTTCTCTACATTTTACTGATCACAATTAGCACAACTGGGAAGTAAAACACTAGCCAATTTTCACGGACAAGCAGCTCTTCCTTGCAAAGCCTTTTCCACGTGCAGAATTGCACTGGTTTAATTAAAGGTGTGTTTTAAAATCAAATCAGTAAAGCCAGTGCAAACACCGGAATCTATTTAAAGTTGGTTTGCATAGATTTAGCTTAATCTGATCAGGAAATGACTGAAACTGAAGTGATACAGAGCAGATTTAAATCACTCTAAGTGACCACGTCTTGTGCCAGTTAAACTAAATCATTTAAAAGCCAATTTTGCATGGACCATATCCCACTGTTGTGCCAAGGAGAATGAGCTAAAAATGTGGATGAAATAACCAGACACTAGAATGACACTCGGGTCCTGATTCGGCACTTCAGTAATTCACTATAACTCTGCTGTCGTAGAATCAAAATTGATCATAATCATCATAAAACTCAGAATGTAGCATAGCTGGATAACATTCCCACTAAGCGTTTCATCAGGTTTCCAACCCTAAAACAAGGCAGCCTCTTCTGGACTTTTTTTAAAATCAGCACTGGCAGTGGTTCTCAGAAATGCTAATCCCATGAGCTACGTATTCATGCTTTCATTTTTTGTTTAAAATTTCTGAAAATTTCAGGCCTGGAGAAAATAATAATATTAAGCCTTACTTGACTTATTTTGAGAATTATTGCTTTCTAATCAAGGCTGACAGTCTTTCCTTTCTTACACAAATGATGTAAGCTCGCTTTTATAAATAGGGCATTTCCATCCAAGTTCTATTCTTTTAATTCCACAAAGAAAAGAAAGAAAAGGTGGAAAAAAGGCAAAAAGATGCCACATTTTCACATAAAATTCCCCTAAATAAAATTCGACAGAAGCCTGAGGCCTGGGAGGGGTTTCTTGTGATGCTTTTATGTTGTAAATGCTGAGATTTTAGATTAATTACGTAAGTTTTAGTCACTAATAGAGCTAGCTTTCAAAAAAAAAAAAGAAAAAAGGAAAAAAAAAGAATACTGAAACAGCTGTAGCATTGCATGTGAGTCATTTGGACTATTGCAGAGATGTGAGCGCTAAGGTAAGAGTTTTACTGCTCTGAAAGCTCACCAAAGTGTCTTGCTATTGGGTGCACCGCCAGGCAAAAAATGAATAATGTCTGCTAGTCTCATAAAAAACTGCATGCTGCAGAAAACCAAGCAAGGCACGACAGTGCCCTGTTAAAGCAGGTGGTCACCAGTGTGTACTGATTTAATTGTCCTTCCAGCATGGTGGCAACACTGTAGAAAGTGATGTTATAGACATGGATGTGTGTGTTAGAGGGTCTGTCCTGGTGACCTGCACTGGGAGGGACTAATAGGGCAGTTGTCAGAAGAGCTCAGACTAACAGGAATGGGCAGAAAGATGAACATAATGTTAATAAATTGGTCCTTTTGCAGGCTTTGCTGCAAATCAGCACAGATGGCTCTTTCACCCACACCCTAGGAAAAATTGTGATTTACGGCTGGAGGCAGCAAGCATGTTGCCATGAATTATGGCAGTTTAAGAAGCTCACATTTGTAATTGGGAGCTGGTAATTATTTACCATGAAATGTGATCATTACTGTCAGGTGACGATGACATTCCCCCGCTTTACGCATTCAGTAACTTTTTAAAGATTCTGAGTGAACTCATTGCAGGGGTTTGAAGGAGGAGCGCTGGCTTTCCTCCATCCCTGCTACCAAAATGGGTGTGTGTTTTGGCAGTAGTTTTGCTTGGAATATTCAATTCAAATTAATGTGATTTCAACATCTACTATCCCCAGTGTGTGGTGGTGCCACTAAACGTACACTTTTGCCAACTATGAAGTGCAGGCCATGTCATCCAGCGTGGTGATCCTTATCTGTCTCCCATGTGTGTACCTTTCAGATTAGCTCCACTGAAATCAGTGGCATTACAAGAGTTTAAAACCATCTGTGGTGAGGAGCAGTGACTGTATGGTCTTTATTAATAGTCCAGAGTTTAAGAAAGATTCAGCACCACATCCTGGTCACAACTGCTCGACCTGATGCCTCCTCCATTTATACAAATATGGGAGCAGACAGAAGGTACTGAGAGGAGAGAGGGTCCTTACCCTGGGGCAAATGAAGCCAAATCCTTCTCCAGGCAGTGCTGTCCCTACTAATGGGATGCCTTTCGTCCAGAGCTGTGCATAAAGCAAGGACACGTCACAATGTCTTGGGATGCAGGTCTTTCTGAGGCTGTGTTGTAGTTGTTTCTTCTTTTCCATCTAATCCACGGAATGTAAACCCCCAACATTAATCCTTTTATTTCCTACTCTCATGAAGTTATCACATCCTTTAAATAAAACTCTTAGGTTACAGAAGATAAATGCTGGCCTTCTTTTTGTTCCTTTATGTTAACTGTATATATTATAAATTCAGTCTATTGCTGAAACTTTCTTGATTCCCCAAAATATCAGTCTCATAGTTGTGTGGGGACAAATGTCTCCTCCATTCTCGTTGCCTGACAGTTTGTTTGCTTGTTTGTTTGTTGACAGCCTTTCAGATTTCATCTATTTATTAAAGCATCTTGAGTCTTGGGCCCAGGAAGGCCCTGAAAATAGTATTAATGCCAAGAAAAATAGACTAATCTTATTTTGTTGAATTATTAGGTCTCTCAGAAAAAAATTACAGCCCTCATTCTACAAGAAACTACAGATGGACAGACCCTGCAGGGATCTGCTTCTTTGCAAGTGTAGCTTGCCACAGCCCGACAGGCTCAGCAGTGCCATTTTCCTTCAGTCTTGATCAAATCTTCAGTGAAAATCCCTGTTCTTGGACTAGCTCATTTTGCCATCACTTCTGAGTAGCCTTGTCCAGTCGGAACCAGCCCTGGCAGCCATGTAGATGTTCAGCTGATAGAGATATTGACATGCTCAATGTATATTTCTCTTCTTTGAGTTATTCTTAGTTCCTTGCACTGAGTTTTTGTCTCCCTAAACAAAAGTAGCTGTTTCAGGAGACTGAAAAAGCAGAGCCAGGCGTACAGTCCAGGAGATGGGGCTTTGGGTTCCCACTCACTGCATAGCATGTCATTTGCTGGAGGAAAAAGTAATGCCTCCTATTTATTTCCATGGAAACTACAACACATACAAATAATACAATAATACTGTTTGATAGAGCAAATTCTCAGCTACAAAACGCTATTTTTCAACATAGTCACCAACATCAGCTATGCATTTTAGCCAGTGATGAACAAGAGGCTGCATACTGTGCTTATAACAATTTCCACCCGCGAAGATGCCCCACTGTTTCACAGCTGCTATGATGGCGTCACTGCTAAGAAAATGTTGCCCATGCGGTCCATCTTTCACTTTGCTGACATCCACTCTCTGGTCTCCATAAATGTTCAGCAAGCATTGATGAATGTCAACAGGTACAATTTTTTCCATATGGAGGAATTCAATTCCACACCTTCGCTTCATCCTCACTTCCACGTCAGAAAGACAGGGAGCTACTGGTGAGAGTCCTACGGAGGGCTATGAAGTTGATTAGGGGCCTGGAACATCTCCCTTGTGAGGAAAGGCTGAGAAACTTGAAGCTGTTCAGCCTGGAGAAGGTTGAGGGGGATCTTATCAATGTTTATAAATATCTAAAGGGTGGCAGTCAAGTGGATGGGGCCAGGCTCTTTTTGGTGGTGCCAGCAAAAGAACAACAGACAATGGGCATAAACTGTAACACAGGAAGTTCCATCTGAACATGAGAAAGAACTTCTTCACTGTGAGGGTGATGGCGCACTGGAACAGGCTGCACAGAGAGGTTGTGGAGTCTCCTCCTCTGGAGATATTCAAGACCTGTCTGGACACCTACCTGTGCAACTTGCTGTAGAGAACCTGCTTTAGTAGGGAGTTGGACTCAATGATTTCCTGAGGTCCCTTCCAGCCCTTGTGATTCTGTGACTTAGTGATTTTTTCATGCAAAAGCCTGCTTTGCTGCCATACCAGTAAAGCCAAATATCCTCAACTCCTGGGGCTCAGAGCCCCTCCTATGCGCCCGGGCACTGCTGCACCCTGATGTTATCATTTGGAGCAAAAGCCTTTTCTGCACATCCCCAGTGCTTAGTGAGAAGTCAGGATGTATGTCTACGTACACACACATAGATGGCTAAATCTAAGGGTGTGTCACTGTGCAGATTTTCTGACCAGCTGTAGCTTGCTGTTTGTAAGACCCTGTTATTACTGGTTCATACTTTATTTTAGGGACATCAACCTGCATGAATGCTTCTGCTAGTGCCTCAGTGGTAACCTTCAGTGTTTTGCCAAGCCCAAGACATCTCAGTAAAAGAGCCTTTGTGAGTATTCATTTCAAACTTTTTAAAAATTTTCCCTTCTTTCTCTTACTTTCTCCCATGCCCTCTTTTTTTCTCTCTTAGTTTTCACAGGGTTAGGGAGTAGAGTAAGAGAGTGTTGTCTATGAGCACTGAGCCACCAAGAATGCTGCAGTTTGCAAGTCCAGCTCTCCATCCACAGAAATGGCCTGGGTAGCCTCTTCCCAACTCACTCCAGCAACCAATCTTGACCTAACTAGGTCCCTGAGGGTGAGGAGGGGAGGGGAGGGGAGG
>WBMW01003703.1:1424047-1512524 GCA_013396635.1 Penelope pileata | reverse complement strand
GGAGAGGAGAGGAGAGGAGAGGAGAGGAGAGGGACCGTCAGGCCTTCACTTGGATCTTTTTCACTCCCCAGATCATTCACGTCTTTGTTAAATCTTTTCACTGAAAACAATTCTCTCCAGCTTACAAATGGTCTCTTTAGAGCATTTATCTGCCAAAGTGTAACCATGTGTGGTTGAAAATGATAGAAAAATTACACAGAAATAGGAACCTGCGAAGGTCTGTCAGTCTAGACATCTGAAGTCCCTTTAGATGGCCCTTGACCCATGTGCGATTGCTTCATCATTCCCTCCCTACATGGAAAAGCAGTAAAGGGCAGTGTTCTGTCAGCCATACAAGGCTACGCAGTTTCCTAGTTTCCTTCATACAGGATTTTCATCACCTGCTTCATGAGCCACTTCCTTTCCATTCCCATTTCATTATGGAAAATCTTCTTTTTGCGCTCCTCTGCTTTCTGGGATGCCAGTCACACAGTTTTCCCAATCTAAATAGTCTATGTGCACAAGCATAATGCAAGATCAGTCTCCTAATAGGTATCTCAACCCCCATGTCTCTTTGTAAACTGGAGGATTTGGGATGCGACATTTTACTTTAGCCCAGGTGTTATCAAAATTTATAACCAGTCCATACCTGTTAGTTGCAATCAGCAAGTAGCAGGCTTCTGCTTGAAAGTTCAAAAGTTCATTTTGGGACATGCAAACTCACACTCCATTATCTGCTGTCTGTCGACATTCCCACACAAAACCATTTTTCACCCTCAACGCGCACAGTTTCTTGTTGTCTAATGCTAGATTCTCTGGTCAGGAATAAAGTATGAACTTTGAAGATTTTCACTTAGTTGGAATATATGCAACACCTCCTCTGCCAGTGGACTTTCTGGTGTCTGGCAGGGAGCTGTATTTATTCTCAGACTACTCTCCTCAAGCACTTTAACTGGGCTTGCAGAAACTACGTAGGAACTAAGTGTTCCTAACATGATTTAGGTGAATTTGGCCAACTTGGGCTCTTGTGGGCTACTCTTGCCCCAGAATACAGAAAAAATATGGGCAGCCAGGATGAGGAGAAGTGGGACTTTTTCTGGTCTGGACTGAAATGAGAACACTGAAACTTTTTTTCTTTTTTTTTTTTACATCAAAGAAATAGGCTTTGACCTGGTGGAAATCCCATGACTCATGAGAAACTTGCAAGGCCTGGATGTGCTTCACATTCCTGACCTGTTCGAGCATTCCCATCAGAGCCCTTGTCACAGTGCTGGTCATCCAACCGGGGAAGTGAAACTATACCACATGGCTCACATTTTGTGGCATTTTTCAAACACTTTCTAGAGAAATCACAATGTGCTTGAAGAGTTTCCAAGGTGAAATGTATCAACAAATTTATTCAGCATGAATAATTTTCCCAGTACTGTTTACTGCCACACATTGGGATCAAGAAGTAGAAAAGGGCAGGAGAGAGAGAGCAAAAGAGAAAGAGAAGAAGGAAATTCTCCTCCCACACGCTCAGAAGATGTATCATTTCTGGATTGTTTCAAACTGAGAGGAACCCAATAATTATGATTTCACATTTCCAAGAGAACTAAGCCCAGTCCCACACAAATATCCTCACTGTAGTAATATTCTGCTAGCCACTCATCCTAATCCTGAACAAGCCATAAAGAACTGACCTACTAGGCTACCAGTGCTAATTCTGGTTGTGGCTAGGCCTTACATGTTTACTTTTCATTAACCCTCTACTAGTCTGGTCGTCATTAAATCTGTTACTCCTCTGTCTTCTGGTGTGATCACCCCGCTGTGTCAAATTTACACCGATACTCACAAAAGGTTCAGGGGCACCAGCAAAAAGTGTCCGATTTTAAGTAACTTACGAAATGATGACATCTTAAAAGTTTTTCTTAATGTAAACCTGAACCTGCTATGGCTCAGCTATGAACAAAACAGCCTAGTGGCTTTCTTGTAAGAGAGCTGCCTCCTTAGATAGATTGTCTGAGAGCCTGAAGCTCAGGAAGATCTCAACTCAGAAATGAAGATATACCCAACTTGTTTGACAAGCACTTTTCGAGAGTTGTGAGACTTGCTTCCAGGAAGTAGTTTGTGTGCACAGTGTTTTGAGTTAACAGAGCTGCTTACATTCCTTGGAGGACTCTTCTGGGGCTGCTGAAGAATAGCAGAGACAGGAAAAACCAAGTGTATAGGGAAAGATCAGGACTGAACTACTTTTTGGTTTATCTCTTACTTGCTGTGCATTTGAGCTTGTAAGCACCAAGGTTTTGTGCTTGGTGTACAAATATTGTCTTTTCAAGTATTTGCCTACACTTAGAACAATTACAGAGGCATGGAGGGAGCTTACAGGAAACAGCAGCTCTACCAGGCCTACCAGTTTCTTCAGGCAACAACCGACAGAAAAATAGAACAGTGAGCCTTGCATCCGGCTGCTGGTGACAGCCCTTTACCTGCAGGTGTTTGGAAGGCAGCTCCTCACAAAGCCAGAGCAAAGCTCAGGATCTCATCCCTGGAGCGTGCTGTACAGATGTTTAACCATTCCAACTCTCTCAATGGATGCAGAGAAGTGTTCAACTCCTGGGACTGCACAGAGCATGGCTTTTAGCTCAGTGACACTGTCTATGCAAAAGACTGTTGCAGCAAAATTGCTCTGGGAAGAAGTTTCTTTCCAACCCAAAGTTCACATAGCAGTGAGAAATTTGTACTAATACCAGGCCCTGAACATATGCTCGAGTTGATGCAAACAAGCAAACCTTTTCATGTCAGAGGAATTGCTCCCAGGAGACACTCTGCCTGTTGTGCCCATGTCAAAGGGTGCTGGACATTCAAGCATTCACCTGCAGTACGAAGAGTTCACTGCCCCATGATTGAAGAAACTCTAGTTTCTGTGGGTTTTTTATTATTATTTTTGAAGTAAAAAATTGGTTTTTCTGGTTCCTCCATGGAAAAGGAGATTCCTGTCTGACAGAACATAGCAACAAAAGGGAATGCAGAGATTTTTATGACTTTTGTCATCTTGTAATATTATTTTATGAACTGCGGTTATAGCAGTTTAAAACCATTGCCATTGCTTGCTGCTTTGTTTCTACTTATCAAACTCAAAGTCAAAACTAAAACTAGCATGTTTGACATACTTATCCTGTGCAAGAGAACAGCTATACCAGTGAAGAAAATACTGAATTAAAAAAAAGAAAAAAAAGAAAAAAAAAGAAAAAAAAAAGAAAGAAAGAAAAGGAAAGGAAAGGAAAGGAAAGCTCATGCTTTTACACAACTATTGTTTGAAAGCCATGGCGCGTGGTTCTGAAGCTGAATGGTGTAGCTGTACACTGCACAGACTAGTGTATGCCTCTGACGTGCTAAACACTGATATCTCCTTATAATGATGTGTTAATGTAAGGGGAGTGATTTTGCAAAATTTTATGCCTTATTAAGGAAATGATTCAAGCCCAGGAAATGTGCGGGTTAAGTACTTGCTTTCATAAACATGGGTTATGGTGGAAAAAAAGATTTTAGATATTATGTGGAAAAATGCAGTAAAAAGCGCTGAATTAGCCCATTCCATTACATTGAATTGTTCAGCAATTATGGTCATCCCCCAGCCTAGAAAATTGAAGTATATGATGAAAACCCAATCTAAAGATATCCACTGCTGTGCTACTGAAGACATAGCATATCATGCTTAAAAGTCACTTAGGGCTTCAATGACCAAAAAAACCCAAGTTATCTGAGGAATAAGTTAAAATCAGCTACAGTCCTGATTTGATCCCACCCTCCTCTCTCTCCTGTCAACAGTGCTCTCTTCTCAAATGGCTCACGCAAGTAGGAATTGCAGCAGACTCTCAGGGGCCCAAACGTGTGTTTCATTAGTGGAAGATCCCATACAAAACTCTCTATTGCAATGAAAGAGCAGTCTTTTGTGCTTGCTGTCCCAGAGGGCAGGAGCAGGCCGCCAGGCCATGTCACATGGATGGCCCATCTCGCTGGGGAAGAAAAATGTGTCACGGTCCGAGCTGGGTGGAGTGGAAGAAATAATTGTCACATATTCATTTGAACTTGAAAGCTGCTCAGTATTTCATTGCGTCCCCAATGCCATTGAGTTTGCTCACCACAACTGTTTCATTGCTGGATGTTACATTAACAAACACTCACAGAAAACACGCTTTTCATGCACGTGCTTGAAGGGTGTCTGCAAGCCCATTTCAGACTGAACAACTATCAGCTGTGTGCCTGTTGAGCGATGCTGATTTTCTCAGTTCTATTTATGATCTAGTATTTACTAGAGATGTTCGCACCTACTGAGTATTAGCTTAGCAGATCTTTCTCTTTCAGCTCCAAAAGCCACTCGCTGTTCCTTTTTTTTCTCTCTCTCTCAGTTCCCTCTCCCCAATGTTTAAAAGCAGTAACTTCAGCCAGATTTTTTTTTTTTCTAAATTTAAAAATAATAATGTGGCTCCTCACTATAAAATGTCTGTCTCCTCCACTCCCAGCCTCCTGGGGGTTGCCGTGGGCATGGTCTGCAAATTAAGTGGAGGCACTCAGCCCTCAGTTCAGTTCTAGTCAAACATTAGCTGCAGTGTTTACCCTTGTGTAATCTTCAGTTTTGCATTAATTTAATACTGCTCAGCACTTTTTTAACGTATTCAGCAAATCCATGGCACACAGTGCTTTGTGTCTGTATCTCCCCCATCAAACCAAGTTTTGATTTTTTAACCAAACTCATCAAAGTAAACTCCTCACAGTACTTTTCTCTCTCTACTTTGATCTTTACTTAATAAAAAAAATAAAATGTTGCTTTATGTGGTAATTCATCTATACTCTGGGGGTTTTTTCCCTCCTTAGCTTCAAAGAGAGCAAATAGGAAATTGTTTTCATTTTTCTTTCACGTTTCACAAACAATATGGTCTTGTTGCTTTTGAGCAGCAGAAGGTAGCAAGTATCTCCCTATTAATAATTCCCAGGTAATACCACAGCCTCTTGTAAGCACACATATCAAGAAATTCTGTTCAAAATGCAAACAAATAAAACCCTCTTTGAAGATTTGGTAAAGGACACTTTAAAATGGAGTGGAGCACATTGTCCTTATTGATCAGCCTTCTGTCTTTGAACTTGCCCATGAGTGAAATAAAACAAACAGAAATCTTGGAGTATTTTGTTAGAAAGCCACTCACCTCCTGACTTCAAAACTGCAAAATCCCACTGCACTGGAACGAGCAGCAATTCATAGCTGGAGGTCTCGCCGCAGCCCTGCTATAGGTAATCCCACAGCGAAAAGGGGAGAGACTTTGTCCAAGCAAAGATTGAAATAAAGTCAACACCAGATCCTGGGATTTTTGTTGGGGGAGTTTTGCCCAAGTAACACTGTAGCATTTTACATATACCAAGGACACCTGCAAGACTCCCTTGGAGTCTTACAGGCTCTTACATTGGCATTTGCAGCACACGATCTTTCCTGGGCTGGTGAGACACACCATCACATGTCTCACACCACCTACACTGATGTTAGTAACAGTATAAAATCAACAGATGTGTGACAAAGGGATCTGGGGCTCTATGTGCTTTGCCACACGGGAGCTCTCACCAGGCCTGGAGAGGACCGATGGTGCTGGAGACCGTCTCCAGCCCACGCAGCAACTCCCGTGAGAAGATCTGGAGCCACCAAGGGCACTTAGGCTGCGGTTTGGCTCTACAGAGGTGCAAAGTCCAAGGAAAAGCTGCCTGAGCTCCGCTGTTTCCCTCTGCAACTTGTTTTTCATCAAATCCTCCTCCTCGCCGTACTGCTCTCACCCCAAGAACACAACATGTCTGAAAGTGGCCCTCAGGGGGACAACGCTCAATTCCTGGCCTGCTGAATTCAGCACAAAGAGCGAAAATCCCGGTGCAAACAGCAGAAAAAGCTGCTGTTTCTTTTATGAGACAGTTCCCCTCAACTTATTGACATACATTGCTTTGTTTCTCCTCCCGTTTAGGAAAGTGTACAATTATGTGCGCGGCCAGGACGTGGAAGCGCCGAGGCGGCTCTGCTGGATAGTCCCGCGCCGGCCGAGCTCCCGAGGGAGCCCCTTGATCTCCTCACGCCTGTCTGAGGCCCTGCACCAGTCAGAGAGATTAAGGAAAAGTCAGTGAGAATTTAGGCACGCCTGGCTCCAATGAGCCATTTGCACCAATTCACAAAGGAAAAGCACTGGAAGTGTTTCCAAAAATACAGGCCAGTCGTGTGAGTTAAGGCTGCAAGGGAGCCTAACGCACAGACTTTCCCCATAATCAGGGTTTACCTCAACTCTGTTTATTCTGTAAACTCTGGTTTCTCAACAGAAACAGCTCATCACACTACACCCCAGCTCAACAGACATGCAGAAAGTCTTTGTAAAGGGCTAGCAGGAGAACGAGCCAGCTGTTTCTTTCATGAAAACTGTTTGTTAGCAAACTATCTCATCATTTTCCAAGCATTTGGGGAAAAAGAAAATAATGATAATTGCATGCAGTGGGAAGCTGCCAGATTGATGGCACTGGAAAGTAAGGGAGTGTCTCAGACCACCCTCACCAGTGTGGACAGTAGCAGTGGCTGTCCCCAGAGTTCCTGCTCAGAGGGCAGCCCCAGCTTTATCCTGGAGACAAGTGAGATATTTAGAGCAAGTCATTTGCCAGATTGCCTTTTTTTCATTTGTATTTTTTTTCTTGATTCAAGGAGTGAATTTCTACCAGGCGCTTATGATTTTGCAGATTTATTCCACAGAATTGTTGAATAATTCCTGGCCTGCAGACCTTCCACAAGCTGTCCACTTTGTAGCAGGCTGAGCAGTGTTAGGGAGGTCAGCATTAGGTGCAGTTCAGGACTTGAGGCAACCAAAGGCAGGAGAGAGAGCTCACAGCAGAACTGCACCACCCCATGGTTCATCCCAAAGACCGGAGTGGTGCTAAGAGTTCCATAGCCAAAATGGGATGGCAAGGCCTCTCCTGTGGCAGAGCTCCGGTGCCATGCAGTGCAGGTTGAGTTTGTGACTGTGTTGCTCACGGAAGCACGTCAGCTGTCCATGCAGTGATGCCAGATTGACCTTGCTACATCCCTACGGCTAGCAGCAGAGGTATGGACCCTACATGCAGATGTAGCCACCTGGCTCACTGCTCTTCTATCTCTATCATTTTTGCAACCGAATGTCGGTGCTGAATACCTGTTTCCATTTATTCAGCATTCGCCTGGCCATCAAGCTGTTTCCGTTACAGATGTGCTTGAACAGCATCAGCATGAACTCGCTTTTCAGAATTAATCAGTCAAACATACTTGAGAAAATAAATGCATGCTGTCTTGTCTTGCTTGATGTTACTACAGAACAGACCCACCAAACAGTGCAGAGGGGAGACAGTGCTTCGCCATGCACCAGGGTGGCTAATGAATTGAGGGCAGCACAGCCTGGATTAAATTCAAACCACTGTAGGCTCTTGACTGCATTACTGCCAAACCCCAAGCCACCCAGTCCCTCTCTCCCTCACCCCCAAAATTATGTTTAGATTTGAAACACAAAGCCTAATTGTTTATTAAGGAAGTGGTTATGATGGGAAAATAATGCCGCTGTAGAGGAAAGAGCAGGAGGGTTTTACAATATGCAGTGGAATTTATCATCATCTACTTCAGATCAGTTTCCTCACCCCTTTGTTCTTCCTTTGCTTTGGCTTTAATTCTTACTGAAATAGAAGTCGCTTCTCTGGCCGTAGACAGAATGGTATGCGAAACCCACACAGGATGACTGCATTGTATTGATATCATGAAAAAAAAAAGATTAGCTTTCCTTTTATTCTTAGCTCTATGAGACCTCTGTTAAAACACGTGGCCTTATTTAACCTCTGCTTTCATCTCATAACAAAGCTGGTGCAATTACAAACCAAGCGTATTTTACAACTTCTTCTAGTTTCTTGCTATATCTCCTGCTGAAGAGAATAATTTCACACGTTTAAACTGGAGTTAACTTTTACCTTTGAGGACATAAGATTGTCAATTGGCACCTAACTGTCTATTTTGTGTAGTGATAACCGTGAAAGCACCACAAAAATCTAGAAAACGTAGTTACATGTCCTGGCTGCTCAGAGTTTAGTGGCATATTTCCAGGATCAGCGTAATCTCTTCATCTACTCCCATGGAACTGTACAGGGGACAAACTCACCCTAAGGAACTGCCAATGGCAGAACCAGAAATTTCCCAATAATTGAGCAAGGCACAAAAATCCCCATCTCATTCCTAAATTCGCAGTGCACAAATCATGTATATCTTTACTCAGTGATGCAGGATGACTCACAAAAATGTTAGCTCAAGATATATTTTAAACTCCTGAGCTAGCACTGTCCTGAGAAGAAAATTCTAATTTTACTTCCTGTGGGCATACTTTCGAAAGCAGGTTATAAATCTGAGTAGCGAAAATTGCACTGCCTTTTTTTCCACATAGGCAGTTTTGGAAGATCAGGATTTTTCACTGTCAAAACAGCAAATTGCCCACACAAACAATTTACATGCACACCCAAAACCACATACTCCAAATCCCATGCTCCTGTTCTCCACCCTTGCACAGTGTGTTGCTCTTCTTTCTTTCCTGCTGCCTGGTTGGTCTAAGCTTGGCTTTGTGAGATTGCCCCTAGCTTTGCAACAACAAATCGAGGCCATTCCATTGACACAGGAAATGTTCATGCTCTAAAACCAGCAGAGCTTGTTTCATTTCTAGTTGTATACTGTTGGGTCTGCACGTTCACTGGAGGTATTTCAACTGAAAAGCTGTGTTGAGGCCATTTTGAATAACTAGTTTTGAATGCCAGGCATGAAATCTGTTTGGAGAAAGCTGGTCCTGTGGTGGAGCACAAGACAGCTAGTGCTGAACACGTTAGCACATCCAGCCAGAGCAGCACAACTGCCCTTCCCAGGCTGTCTAGCAGCCTCTTCTGCCAGTGCAACTATTGCTTCTGGGAATCCATCTTTCTTCCCTGCTTTTAGACCCTGGTCAGGTTACCTCACAGTTCTCAGATGACCTTGATCCCAACTACAGTCCCAGGTCCCCATCCTCTATTTACTCCACGTACATCTTGATTTGGTTTGGTTTGGTTTGGTTTTTGGACCATATAAGGAACTTCTTTCATAAAAACGAAATCCAGGTAAGATTTTGGAAATAGCTGACTGCAAGGGCTACTCCCTATGGGGACCACAGGCAAGATTACAACTGCTTTATGTCCCTGATCTGTATCTCCCAGTAGGTTTTCAGAACCATAGAATGGCTGAGGTTGGAATGGACCTCTGGAGGTCACCTCGTCCAACCCCCTGCTCAAGTAGGGCCACCTAGAGCAGGTCACCCAGGACTGTATCCAGATGGCTTTTGAATATCTCCAAGCTGGGAGACTCCACATCATCTCTGGGCAACATGTGCCAGTGTTCAGTCACTCTCACTGTGTTTCCTGATGTTCACATGGAGCTTTCTGTGTTTCAGCTCTCTCAGACTTTCCTGATACAATAGATGCCCCAGTCCCTTCCTCATCTTTGTGGCTCTTCATTGGAATCTCTCCAGCATGCCCATGTCAGAACGGAACACACTACTCCAGGTGTGGCCTCATCAGTGCTGAATAAAGGGAATTGAATACCTCCCTCACCCTGCTAGCAACACTCCTCTTAACACAGTCTTAATGCAGTCCGTGACTGCGTTAGCCACACACAGATGGGCCACACTGGTGCTTTCAGTGGTCTCAGTCCTCAGGTATGCTGGTCCACATTGCAAAGCCCTATGAGAAGTAGCACACGCATCTGGCTTCCCTGCAGGCATGTGGAACTGACAAAGAGGTATGTTTCAGATCCAGAGACAGCTGGAGAAGGCGCAGTGTGCAATACACCAGAGCAAGGAAGTGCTGCTTCTATATTTACTGCAGCCACAAGTGCAATAGGTCACCTCCAGCCCACCCCACTCCTCCTACACACAACACACTGGAAATGATGGGCAGATTTTATGCTGCGTCATGCCAGATCTGCCCTGAGGCATTTTGACAGTCAGAGATAAGCACAGAAAATTTACTCAGCTTTTTAGATGAGTGGGTTTCAACCCACCTTGGACTCCAGATCACCATCTTGAGATCTCTCTCTTTCTTCACTGAGTTGTGAGGGATTGACTGACCACAACCGTACCTCAAGTCTTCTATTTAGAGGGACCTCAGTGACAAATCTAAGGCAATGTTTCTGAACCATATCAACTAGAAAATGGCTCTTCCTCTCTTCTGCAAGTTCCCAAACTCACAGACCAGTTAAACAAATGGTGCACACCACCTTACATCCCATGCAAGGTCTGACCAGAGCTACCAATACTCCCTGATAACTGGATCTACCTTTGGATAGATGGCCATGCCTTGCCTTTTGTGTTGGAAACTCAGCACATACTTTTTGGGTGTTGTCCAGACAGTGCATGATCTGGCTGCTTCTTGCTGCACAGTGGGGTTTTCAAAAGCTGCCAATGCTGGCCTTACTCTGCTTGCATTTAGTAACACAACAGTTTTCAAATCCATCATCTTTTTCAGTAATTAGTGCATAATGGTATTCAAGCAGTATATCATAATTAGTTTCTCCCCTGAGACTCCTCTCTGCCACACACAGATTCAGAACATCTTCATTTTCTTCTAAAAGGCATTAATCTTTACAATCAGGCATTTTGGCTTCTTTTTCTCCTCTATCCCCATCCCCGGAGAAACTCTCTTCTCACAATGAGTCAGTTAGGCAAACCTACGAAGCACTGTTTGGACTTAAACTTAAGCCCAGTAGCATTTCAACACCAGGCTGCTGCTATACTTGGTCCAAAAGTTTGCCTCTGTCAGTGTGTGTGGTCCTCTGTAGTTCATGATGGTATGAGCCCATGCAATACTTGCACAGAGATGTGAGTAGCTTACCACTGGATAACTTACTCTGATCTCTGCTGACGGTTGTTTTTTCCCTTTTTTTTTTTCCCTTTTTAAACAGGTTTGAAAGGGAGAGGGAAAGGATGCTTTGGTTTTCAAAAGGACTTTATGGTTTCCTTGCACCAAACTGATGATGTTGAGTGAGGCCATCACACTCGTAAGAATTGGATCTAGTCTTTGTCCTGGGAAGAGGAGGGTTAATTTGCCAGAGTCCAGCCGCTGGGCTTAAGAGAAGAGGGACAACAGTGATTTCACACATCACTGAGTTCATAAGGCCATTCATATTTACGCTGTGGATGAAAAGAGAAGCTGTCCCAAAGTACTCCGTCCTTCTGCTGCTGAGCTTAGGGAGATTTCAGGGGGTGGGTGGAAACAGGGCTGGACCCCAGCTCTGCCTCTCATCACTGGATGTTCATTATGCATGTAATGTGCTTTGCTCTTGAAATTTATTTCAAGGTCAGAGAAACTTACCTACTGTGTATATTGGGTTGAGACATATTTTGCTAGCAAAATTTATAAGATGGCTTGTTTTAACAGTTGTTACGGTAGATTGATTGGGTAATATTTACTTGTGCTATAATTATCTTATTTCATAGTAGCGAATGTAAGGAGGCAGCTAGGCGTGCTGAAACCAGAATAACAGGAATCAGGAGATTCGCAGCAGGAGGCAAGGTGTTGTACTGTGTATACTGTTGTGTCTTGTTATTTATATCAAGCTAAACTTGTTTTTCCAGCTATTTGTGCAATTGACCAGCTACCCAATAAATTACATCATTTCCAGCACTGAATGGCACCACGACATGTTAACTAGGAATTTAAGCACCAGAAAATAATCTTGACTGACTTAAAAGCACAGCTATAAAAGCCCAATGAAAGCTAATTTTCTGAGGCAGGATGGGGAGGGGGGAGGTAGGAAACAGGCAGGAGGAGGAAAGCGGGGCTGGGAGACAGACAAAAAGAAAGCCACATGTACAGCCAGATTCACAGATATACACAAGTTTTAAAATTCTTAGTCTAAAAATATATTCCCCGTAAAAATTCACATGTGGGTTGATTGCTCTCTCCCCCCGTGGCTGAGCCAACTCCCTGTCCTTCTCATACTTTCAGGTGTAGACAAACAACTACTTAAAGGTGAACGGCAAGGAGCTCACACAAAACTAAATATGCGTAATGATATGCCCCCAAACAGAATTGTAGAAGCAAAGACACATTCCCCACCTTTATTTTAAACTTGTGCTGTAAATAGCAACAGGCCAATGTGGAAAGATGCAAGAGCTCAAGAATTATCTATTTTTTATTATTTTAACCAGGCAGACACAAACTTATTGAACCTTTCACTTAAGCAAATGACCTCACAGTGGCACCATGGGTTGAGACTAGGGAAGGCCGGAGGATTTTCACAAGGCTGAGCACATGGCAGGGCACATTGGCTCCCTGGGGCGCCAAGCCCACGCAGTACTGCAGGTACTGGGGCTCCCCCCGTCCACTCACTCTGAGTTCCTCTGCCTGGGGTCTCACCCCAGCATGAGCTCAGGAAGCAGGAAGGGTCCTCGAGTCTTCCAGGACAAGTGTAACCAAGGGAACCTCCTCTCTACAGTGATGTCTTCTGTTTCCTGGGTGGAGGAGGCCTCTCACCACACATCCCACAGCAGCCCAGGGATCTTTACCTACCGTCTGGCACCAGGCTTTGTTCCATCAATCAAGACTGACTGCAAACCAAATCTCTTGTAACTTTGAGTTAATTTTAGCTTAGGAAACAAGAATCCTGCCACCACGTAGTCTGCTTGCCCGCCTGTCTTCTAGCCTCCCTTTCCTCTCACTACATACACCCTCATAAATTCTGAATCCAGTTTCAACTAATATTAAGTGAGGGGAGAGAAGATAGACCCAAATTTGTGACCCCACTGAGGGAAGGACTCGCCAAGCTCAGCTGTGATATTTGGCAGGGCCCACCTGGCCAGCCAGCACAGACTTACTGGCTGGCAAGTGAGCACGCACACAGGCTACAAACCTTTGCCTCTGGGCTGGGGAGCTGGAATGAGCCAGAGTGCTGGGAGCTGGAGGATGTCTCTATTGTCTGTAGGGGACAAACCATCCCTGCTCTGGCCACTCACTGAACAATGCTTTTTTGCCTTGATTTACATTGTCATGTTGTTGGGAGGGAGGAGGTGAGCAGGTGGGGTTTGTTTTTTTGCGAATGCACAGCATGGAAGTTGGAATATATATAAAAATATATACATATAATCCCAAAGAGTCTAAAATAGCATGACAAGAACTATACAGGATAGTTCGGACTCCTTTTTATATTTTTTGTTTTTGCACTACCATTTATAAGAACAAAGGTGTCTGGCTCCCTTCAGTCAGAAGGCAAGATATCAGCCCAGCATCTCCTGGGGGAACCTTTGCGCTGCCTTGTTGGGAGCGGGGTCAGCACCTCCTTCATGAGAGTTGAGCAAGTCAGCACCTTGCCTTTGGCATTCCTTAATTTCTAACCCAGGCATCCAAGCAAAGAGTGACCAGAGCTTTGCAGCACGCTGGAATATGGGGATGCCTGGAAGAGCCTGCAGGCCTGTAGGATCAAAGCTTGGAGCATCTTTCACTGTCTTTCTCCCAAAATCCACACATTTACATATCCTGGAGGGAAGAGATTTATAAGCTTCCTCTGGCCCTCTGTCTCCCTCTCGGAGGCAGGGTGCTCAGAGAAACTGCTGCTACATGCACTTTTCTGTCAGGCCTGCCACTTACCACGCGTGCTGCCACATCCGCAGACAAGGGCAGGGACTCCAGGTCCTGCTCCCAGCTCCTTTTCCCCAAGGTCAGCAGGTTTGCCCCAGTGTAAGTGAGAGCACAAAAGCTGGCCCTTTGTCAATGGAGTTTGGTGTCCTTTAATGGGATTAGCCAGTTCCACCCTGTGCTGGTTGCTACAAAGGCTTTTTCTCCTGTCCCAGTGACGTGTTACATCTTAACGTGTGTGGTCATATCTGCAGTCGATTTGTGCAGCCCTTTGTTCTTTGCACATGTTTTTGTTGCCTAGGGGACATGCAGCAACCAGCCAGCAAGCTTTCATGGTGCCCAGTTTGCTTGACTGTTTATACAGTTAATGCACTGCAGCCAAAATAGGAATCTGCAGTATCAATTCATAGAAAGTAAAGCTGGATGACAATTGCAGAGCAGTTTGGGATTGGCAGCGCCTTAGGGATGCAACACAGCCAGCAGTCTATGGTATAGCCCAGGCACATCTCATTTAATGTTAGCCACCTACGCGACTGGCAGCTAGATGTCCACACCTCATCTGATAACAGCACACAAGAAGCAGCGATTCACAGGGCAATCTCTTCCCTCTCGCATGGACAGCTACTGAAGATGAAACATCCTGCAGATGTTTCTCCATTCCTCTCCTTCCCCATCAGCTACCAAGGGAGCCTCACATGACTCCCTTTTGTGTGGCCAGTGCTAGGTTATGTCCACCCACTCCTGGGTATGATGTTGCACGGTACTGCTCAGGACTCAGAAACCTCAGAAAACTTTATAGATTCACAGAATCATTAAGGCTGGAAAAAAACTAAGACTATCCAGTCCAACACATCCCCCCCGTGCCCACTACACTGTGTCCCTCAGTGCCACGTCTCCACGTTTCTTGAACACTTCCAGGGACAGGAATTCCACCACCTCCTTAGGCAGCCTGTTCCAGTTCCTGACCATTCTTTCTAAGAAATCTTTTCTAACATCCAGCCTGAAGCTTCCCTGGCACAACTTAAGACCATTCCCTCTCATCCTATCACTGTTACCTGGGAGAAGAGGCCAACTCTCACTTCACTACAACCTTCTTTTGCGTAACTGTAGAGGTAAGTCTCCTCTGAGCCTCCTCTTCTCCGGACTAAACACTCCCAGTTCTCTCACCTCCTCCTCATAAGAGTTGTGCTCCAGATCCCTTACCAGTTTTCATTGCCCTTCTCTGGACATGCTCCAGGGCCTCAATGTCTTTCTTGTAGTGAGGGGCCCAAAACTGAACTCAGCACTCGAGGCGCATCCTCACTAGAGCCGAGTACAGGGGGACGATCACCTCCCTGCTCCTGCTGGCTGCACTATTTCTGATACAAGCCAGGATGCTGTTGGCCTTCTTAGCCATGTTTGCTTGGATACGCCCCCAAGCCACAGGTGGAGGGGAAGAAAATTCAATAAATGGTGATCTCCAGCGCCTGTGGACACTTTGCTGGAAGAAGTAGAGAAGTGAAATGCCCTATTGCCTACTGCCAGCAGGTGGATGCTGCTCCCGAGTCACAGAGCATTTATCACAAGGCCATGAATCAGCAGGCACCCTGACAAAATTATTGCCCCTTCAATAAGGCTTGAAATGTCTCCTAAACCTGGCACAAGATGTTACCCTAGTTCAAGCAACTTTTACAAAGAAACGTTGCCTGGTAGGTAGTATACAACAACCCAGTTTCAGTTAGCAAATCCAAAACTGGGGAAATATCCAGGGTGACACCACCAAGAGTGCAAGGAATTTGGAGCACTTGGAGAATTTATACCAGAATTATCTGAAATAATTGAAGCTTCAAAACAGTCACAAAAACACATTAGTTATAGAAATTCAAATTTTCTATGAAATTGTGTTGATATCGGCAGTCAGAAAATGCAGGAGGAATATTATGTCTTATCAATGTTTTGAAGTAATATAAAAATTACTTTACCTGAAAATAACCATTTATGCCCTAGCAATCACAAAATTTCATACCTCTATTTTCAGTTTTAAACTCCTTTACATCCTCACCACTCTCTCTTCTGCCTCTGTCCTTTAAAATTCTCTTCATTTTTTTCAAATTTATAAAAAAATTATTGAATCTTCCTAATAGAGAAGGAAAGAAAGACAGAAAGAAAGAGGGAAAGAAAGAAAGAGGGAAGGAAGGAAGGAAGGACGGAAGGAAGGAAGGAAGGACGGAAGGAAGGAAGGAAGGACGGAAGGAAGGAAGGAAGGACGGAAGGAAGGAAGGAAGGACGGAAGGAAGGAAGGAAGGACGGAAGGAAGGAAGGAAGGACGGAAGGAAGGAAGGAAGGACGGAAGGAAGGAAGGAAGGACGGAAGGAAGGAAGGAAGGACGGAAGGAAGGAAGGAAGGACGGAAGGAAGGAAGGAAGGACGGAAGGAAGGAAGGAAGGACGGAAGGAAGGAAGGAAGGACGGAAGGAAGGAAGGAAGGACGGAAGGAAGGAAGGAAGGACGGAAGGAAGGAAGGAAGGACGGAAGGAAGGAAGGAAGGACGGAAGGAAGGAAGGAAGGACGGAAGGAAGGAAGGAAGGACGGAAGGAAGGAAGGAAGGACGGAAGGAAGGAAGGAAGGACGGAAGGAAGGAAGGAAGGACGGAAGGAAGGAAGGAAGAGAATCATTGCTAAACTATTATGAAATATTATCTGTAACCATACTTCTAAATATCAAGAATATAAATTTGTTAGGGGTTGGAGGGTGTGGAAGAATACGATACTTTGTCTATATTGGCCCCATTCTGGAAGAGCAGCAGTGTGCCCTACTTTTCTTTTATGAGCAGCCCTGGAGAGAAGGACAAGGAGGTTTTTGGGCAGCTTGCCGTGGTGCAGACACTGTTGACTTTTTCCTGGCTTTGCCATCCCCTGCTGCCATGGAGACCCTGAGCCATCATTTCTATCCAAACCGCTCTCACATACACTCTCCTGCAATGACAACCTTTCCAGAAAGCATCCCCACACCAAACAGGTTAAGATGTAATAATCAAATCAGAAAATTTCTGGCACTGCTTTTCCACACACTTAATCCCCGATAACAGATTAGCACACCAGAGTTTTTGAGCAAATGTAATGCCTCCTTCCCTGTGCTCCCTCCCCTCAGCAAACCTATGGCTGGAAAACCTATAAATGTGCTATTTCAGCTGTTTTAAGGAACTTATCATGATTTTCTGAAAGTCTGGCCTCAAGACTCTGGATCTCCTTCTTAATAACATTTAATGCTACCATTATGTAACTGAATCCATTTTGTCTGTGTGGTGGGAATATTATTAAACTGTAATTCATTTCACTGCCTTGATGCCTTCAGATGTTCAGGTCCAAATCTGGAATGCCAAAAGTTTTCAGGATGAAAAGAAAGAGAAGAAGAGAAGAGAAGAGAAGAGAAGAGAAGAGAAGAGAAGAGAAGAGAAGAGAAGAGAAGAGAAGAGAGAAGAAGAAGCCAGCCATCGCCTTCTACTACTAGCCTGAGTTTTTCCACAGAGAAGAATTATCAGTTCTTTTATCACCTCTGTACTTGTATTTCTTATTTTTTACCATATGTGCACAAAGCCCATAGGGCTCCTATTTATTTGCCAGAGCTTCATCCTTTCCTGATATGGGGAGATTCTTCATTACCCTGATTTGCTGAGCTTAACTTTTTTGCCAGAGCATTTTTGGAAATGCAATCATGTCAGGGATGGTACTTTTTTTACATCTGTTGCCCCCTCCATATTAAGTGCTTGGCCTGTGGCCAGCCATCTTACAAGTAGCCATATTATTATTGAAACCACATGCTCATTAGTGAGGCTGGCACTGACTCAACAACCACTGTCCGAGGCTAACATTATATTCCATTATATACCAGACAACAGGACAGTATAGCACACAGTTTGTTCAGAAGAACAAACTGTCTCACTTGACAAAATCTGCATCTTAAACTGTCAGAAATGCAATCCATTTTCTCTCTTTGTATGTGGGCTCTGGTTGTTCACAGAGAGATAGGTTTTGAAAGAAAATACTGCAGCGCTAACTTATCTTCTAGACTTTTAATTTCAAGGTTTGCAGGGACAGCAGGAGTTCCTGGGCCCTTCTCTGGTGGGTTTAATCACTTTATCCCTTGGGAGGCATGCAGGAGTATTTCACTTAATATACAGGAATGACTCACGATCCTTGCTTTCAATTAGGAATGTCCTCTGGGATCTCTGGGAACGGTGTTCTCTTGGTTGGGGTAGGGAAAAGAGAATAAGAGGGAGAAGCACAGGCAAACTCAGACCAGTTCAGACCAATTTTCCAAAGAAATGCTTTTCAAAGCAGGTAAGCTCCCACTTTCTCTCATGCCCAGACCATTTGCCTCTCACAGCATAACCATTAAACCACTTGATAGACATCAGTTTCACACCTTAAACCAAGGATTTAACTGAACTTCATCTTGCATCAAAACCCCTTCTTGTTTATCTTTGATAGCCATATGAAATAACACTTACTGAGGTCAGAAACCCCACATGCTGGAGAAAAGACTGGGACATTTTCAGCATTTCCCTTCAGCTGGAAGTAGCTGCAGCTCAAGGTCAATTCTTGTTCTTCCTGCAACAGGTATTACACTGATGCCTGCGTGCAGAGCCTCAGGTGCAATATAACTCTTCTCAAAGACTTCTGGACTGACGTTAGCTCTGTGATTTCTCAAAGCAGTAACCTTATTCCATTAAACTGCTTCCATGCTGATGAACGGGGCTTGCAGAATCACCAAGGTTTGAGTCCAACGGTTTTCAAGGTGGTACAAAAGGCAAAAGCAGAACCATCCCACCCTCATCTGAAATGTGGGAGTAAAGCGCTTTCCTTGAGCTTAATCATACTCATTCTTGTACAAAAGTACTGTGTCCTGTTCACAGAAGCAGGGATAAACCTGTGTTTGTCATAGCTCAAAGAGAAATAAAGGCTTACACAAAAAAAGGCAGTTATAAATTCTTGTAGTTCAGAGTTTTACAGAGGCAAGATCCGTTTGCAAATACAGGCTACAAGAAGACAGCAAACAAGCTCCTTTTCTTCGAGGAAGGGAAGGGTTAACCCTGACAAATGACATGCTAAATTTAGAGTCATTTTTGCATGTGGTTGCATGTCTAGTTGGAACAAGTCTGCCAAAACTCATTTTACTTATGACCCTTTACAGCTAGCAGAGAAAGAGGTCCATTGTTTTCTTTATATTAGCAAGATTAAAAACATAGTCCCCCCAACTGAAAAGACAAGCACTGGAAGCACTGTCTGAGGCAAAAAGCATTTTTAATTTTTAATATACCACATACAGACACACACCGATCTGTATGCATCCAACACGTGCAAGCATGTGCATATCCTTGAGGTAGGATCCCACTCTGTGAGCGACTACATGCCATGCGGGTGAAAACAAAACAATGGAGAGGGATAAGTCTCTTGTTGGCCACCATTATTTCAAACGGCGTTACAGAGCCTTGCCCTGCTAGCAGGCCCTCGGGAGATGCCTTGTATGGCGGAGTCTGCCTGCCCTCAACCAGATGTGACCAGGGAGAGATGCGGATGTGCCACCACACTCCTGGCACAAGTGACACAGCGAAGGGGATGTGCTGGGAATGGGTGCAGTCCCTTTCCAGAAGAGCAGCATGTTACCAGGCTATCGAGCCGCAGGAGTGAGATCAGAAGCTTTGCGAGTCCAGCCAGTCTCAGCACAGAGGCAAACATCCATTCGCTTCAGCTTTGGCAAGGACATGCTTAGGATGGGATCAACTGGATGTAGATGTCTATGTCTGAACCAGTCACCACAGTGTTCATTTGGCATCAGCAAAGGGAGAGTCAGACACTTTTGGACACGCTTCATCTCGCTCTACTGTAAAATGTCTTAAATACATCTCCGTGGGCTCTCAAGGGAGGTAGATGACTAATGCAGGTGTGGAAGTCTACAGACTTGACATCAGCAGCTAGCGGGGATGAACCTCACCCTGGATATTTTACTGCTCTTCATACTTATTTGCAACAGATAGTCTTTGCCTCTTGCCTGCTGCTGATGAGGAAGTGGCCATCCCACATCTTGCTGTAGCTGGCAGAGCTCCTCCAGCATACAATCCACTAGAAAAGGAGTTAGTCTGTCATGAAAAATAGCAAAACAGCTGCATGGCTTTTCTGTGCGGAGCACAGAGGCTGAGCAGAAACACTGTGATAACTGTTCTACCTACACAGCTCCTCAGTTCTCTATCAGTGGTAGAAAACTCATAGCTCCTTTCTCTCAGGGTCAAAATATTTGTCTTCTGGCTGCAAGAGGGGCACAGTTAAGCAAAGTTCTGGGTCTTCCTTTGACCTGTTGAGTGTGCTCAGTGACATTGGACGTGTCTTTCTCAGATGTAATGCTCTTGGAGACAGAATGTTTTCATGCAAACAAGGTAAAGTCGATAGGAGGAAGTAATATCTTGCATTACACCCATTGAAATGGTTAGGAAATAAAACAACAGAAGAAAAAAAAAAGAGGTGTGGAAGCTATCTGTTAGTTCAGAAACAGAGGTGACAAACTTCCAGACTGAATCTGAAGGAGAGCAATTGCTCTAACTTTGCTTGTGTTAATCAGCGAGGTGATTTGACAGAGAAGACATTTTCTACTGATGGTGCAAAAAGGTGTGCCAGTGAGAAGTCCCTTTGAGACAGATGACAGACAAAAAGACAGAGTGAAGTAGTTATCACCAGTATAACACCAAAGGGTTAGCTGGAAGGAACTGGAAAATTACAATGTGCACAAACCAACTTCTCAAGCAGCTTAGGCAGAATTTAGTCACCCATGTCCAAATATGTGATCCACAAAGGATTTGCTTAATCCTTTAGATGTCTGAGAGTCTGTAAGCACTTGAGTTTGGACAGGAAAGCTTAGTTTGGCGTCAACACTTCTGCTGCAAAGCATGCCCAATGGAACCATGATACCGACCGAGCCAAATACTTTTTCTCCATCTCTGCCAAAGGCTGTGAGATTCATGCATTGTGCCTCTGCTCCTGGAGGCTGGACCCAGTAAACATGTTCAGAGCACACCTAAAGTTCCCTGACAGACCTGAAAGTTCAATATGCTATCATTAATAGGGGCAGTAGTGAGTCTTCTGTATAATAGCTTAACAGTTAGCCCATGATTTCCCAAATAAGTAAGAAAGAGGTAAGCTCCTACACCTTAGGATGCTCAAACCCCATCTCACCCCCTCCCAAGGAGGTGTCCCATCTACCCAGCTGTGCGCTGCACCAACGGCTTGTTTCCCTGGGAGGCAGGTGGAGCAGCTCCACTCTTCCTGATAATGATGAGCACCAGTGCCAGAAGGAAAATGAGAATTCATGGGACCAGAGAAAGGACGAGACACGCTCTGCAGTCTTCCGTTCTAGATATTTTCCTCAGCAGTGGGGACTCCTGGACGCTGGTTCTTGAAAGGTTTAGGTTCAGTTCAGCCAAACTAGCAGGATTTCTGAGTGTACACAGCTGCAGAGCTGAAGCTTTTTTGGCTTAAAATTTGGCACCTGAATACAGTCTAAATCACAAATAACGTTTCCACATCCTTCTCTGGATTTTGCCCTAAGGGCCCTATGTATCTGCATCCATGGTAGGGACATCTATGGACCAACAGATCTTGGGATCTGTGGGCAGAAACTTGCTGACAAGGATCTGCCACACAGTTAGGTGCTGTCCCTGATGCTCTCTCCTTCACTTGTGCCAAACTCAACAGCCCACCAAAATCCAGCTTTTTCAAGCAGTTTTGAGAGTTGCTGGTGGCTGCATTCAACGTACTGGCATAAAGAGGAGGGCACCAGCACATCTCCCTCTTCTCCATCCTTCTGTGATACCTTCCCTTCGCTTCAGGTGATTGTGATTCCATAATCAGCGCCACCAATCTTCATCCAGCTGCATCAAAACCAGGCTCAGTAGACCAGGGGAAGGTTCTCCTCCTACTCACTATAGAACACCTTACAATTTTCTATGTATTTATTCATAGTTAAAATCCTCCATTCCACAGAAGTTTCTGTACATCTTTGATGCTCTCTATCTTCCTGATTGCAGTAATATTCCAGAATAATGACTTTCCTAAGTTAAATATATGTTGTGCAATTGATTTTATCAATTTCAGTTTGCTGTCTCAGTTTCACTGTGTCCCCTTGCATTTTGTGTAGGAAAAATGGTACAGAAGAGCATCTGATTTATCTTCCCAGTTCTATTAACTAGCTTGGATAGCTCTACCATATCCTTTTCTTTTTCATTTCCTCTCTAAATGATCCCAACCTTTTCAGTTTCTTCATATGGAAGTCATTCCATGTCTCCAATCTTTTTTTATTGTCCATCTCCCTATCTGGTTTTACTGTTTGCTCTCTGGGACAGGGAGACCAGTAGTGAGTGCAGCATTCCCAGCAGCAGGACAACTACCATTCATACCATGACGCAGTGGGATATGGCGATATCAAACTGTGAATTCCATTTCGCATTTGAGTCCCCATTTTGTACGACATGCTGAATGCATCTAGCTCCAAGCCAGGATGTGTAAACACTCTCCTGTACAGCCCACTGTCAAGGAAAGGTATTCGATGCTACCCAAGAAAGTCACTTCGTAGCAGTCTGGACCCAAAAACTGTAATTGGCTTTGAGCTGTTGGCCCAACCCCAAAGGAAAAATAGATTTTAAACAGAAGGTGTTGGCATACCTGGTGGGTCTGCAGCTTCTCAGCCCCTGCACATGGCAAAAGGAAAGACGTTTTGCTCAGCTAGATATAGTGCACTCCTCAGCATTAGCTCCCCATTGCCACACAAAAAAGTACCAGTAGGAAAAGAAAGCCCTCTTGTTCTGACTGACGGACAGATCTCAGATCCATCAAAAAGGGAAGGTTGTGCAGAAGGGAAGGTGCATTCCCTGGATGTTTGTCATGGGGTGAGTTTTATGGTGGCTTTGAAAAAAAAAGAGAATGTTGAAGTCCCATGTGGCATGTCCCGTGTGTACCCAGCCTAGTTAGAAACAGCAAGGGGACTGGAGTGCCCGTAATCTAAGCACAAATTGGATCTGGCCTGGGATTGGTGGGTACAAGCCACATTCTGTATGGCAGATCCACTATATTTAACACTGTCACTTTTATTCATGCCAACATTTTTTTTTTCTCTCTCTCTCTCTTTTATTTACTTATTTATTTTTCTTATCGCTGCCATACACAGATCCATCTTTGTAGTAACCAAGGCTCCCCCAGACAGTCACAGCATTATGTCTTGCTGTGCCAACATGGCCTGTGTGGCACAATATCTGTTGGTTCTGCTCACGGGACATTTCCATCCATCTCCACACCACTTTTTCTCAGAGATGCTGTTTAATGAGTACTGCCCTCCCAGATGTGCCAGCACCCCATATCCACAGACTTTCCTCCTGCATGCAGCCTCTTCTGCTGCCTTTCTATCTACCTAGGGCATTGAATGCCTTGGATCCAGTTTCACACATGCAGAGGTACAGCCGCTGGAGACAGCCCATCATGTTCCAAACTCACCCCACCTCTGTCTTCATGTTGCTGAAAACTGGCCTCTTAGTCCTGCCACATCACACACTACTGCAGTGCTCAACCAAGCACATGACAATGAATAATAAAATTGTCATCTTGAAGCTGATGAGAGAGAAGGGCAAGATGTGACCTCAGCTTTTCATAAAAGCTGAATCAAAGCAGAAGCAAAAAAGCAAATGCTCTGGACACTAGGAAAGGCAAAGGCTTTGAGGTTTGTTTAGAGGAGCAGGGGTGAAAGAGGGGAGTGTTTTCCAAATAGCAGAGCCAAACTGGAAGAGCAAAGAGAGAATGGTAATGGATGCCTTAACACCTGTGGTGCAAGCTTTGGGAAGCTGTTCTTGGCTCTTGACAGTAGGTTGCTACATGCTTTGCACACATAGCAAATAAATATTTTTCTCTCAGCACAAGCTATTTTCTTCTGTCATATAGGCTGAACAATTATTTCCGAAATATCTATATTACTGACTGGCTGTTGTGTTTTGTGGGTTATTTTACTGTTTACAAGTAAGTTAACAAACTGAACAGCAAGTGCTGTTAATATCTGGAGTCTCACTTCCAATCATAGGATTTACCAAAGTAAATCAAATGAAGGACAACAACAACGAAAGCAGTGATAATTAACCACAGTGTGCACTTACTTTGATGATTCTTATTGCACTGCAATTACTTAATACGTCATTGCATAATTTATAGAAATGTCAAAGCCTCCATAACACAAGTCAAAACTGTATCAGTTTGTTATTAAATATTTGGTGATATAAAGAGTAAAACTAGCTTATCCTCTGACCTTTCTTGTGCTAGGCAGTGTAAAGGAGGAAGGATCCTGCATCCTCTGGTATGAGTTAGTTTACACGTGAGGACTGGGAAAGCAAAGTCCATGGGAAAAGTTCCTACATCTGAAGGAAAGTCCATGGCAGCAAAAGAAGGGATGATTTCCTGGTCTTGCCATTAATAAACTCGTTTTTGTGAAGACAGAAAATCACTGGAGCTTGGGCCATGAAGACCCTGGGGAGCAGAGGGGACTGTGAAACACTTTGGAGATTAACAGTTGCCTCTGGTGGCTCACTCCAAAATTCAGAACCATGAAGGGCCGTTGAGTTTTTAGATAGCTCTAGGGGTCATTTAAAGTTGGCTTCTCCAGGACTGTCTGCTTCTCCAGGCATGTTGGATAGATCCGTCTCCCCACAAAATGGGAGTGGAGGAAGTGCAGTGACAACTGTACCACTGTCTCTTTTGTGCACAAGCTCAGTGGGAATACTTACTGAGTATGTAAGACACAGTTCATTGTTCTCTTCCAAGGGAGTTCAAGGCTCCTTGGAGGGAATTCAGACACTTGATGTATGCCCTCACGGAGAAGCAGTCAAATTACATCTCCTAACCACCACAAGTCCAATTAATATACCTCAGGTAGAGGGAGAATTGGTGATAGCCAAAGAAACTTTTTTTCTTTCTTGAATATGTTGTATTCTCCTGGCTAAGAGGTAGAATGAGAAGCAATATTCTCATTTTCACAAGATGATCTAGCGCTTTTTTTTTTCTGAAAAATGGGTTTAAGGGTTATCCCTAAGTCAGGAACTTGAATTTTATGGTCTCTAACATTATCACAGGAGAGGCAGCAGGCATTTCTTTCCCATTTACAGTATGACTTGCTGACTCCAAGGCTGCAGGACTCATTGCACAACCTCAAGCTCATCCTGACAGCCACCTGTACTGTGAGACTCAAACCTGTTCCATCAAAGCGGGAGCTTGCACCAGGGCCTTTCACATCCCTGATAACTACAGAGCTAGGGGGCCTCTTCCTTCTCCCCACTCTTCCAAGATCTCTACTGTGCTCCAAGGCAGAAAGAATGGAGAAGACCCCAAAACAGAATGGAGGAGGGTGGTGGGTTCCTGTCCTGTCTATTCAGTAGCTGATACAGGGGGAACAAATTTGTTCATAGACCTCAAGCCAGTAGTTTCTGAGTCTCACTTACACTAAAGCTGCCTTACAAACCCTGGCAACATAGAGTGGTTGAAAATGTAATTTATAACCTAGCAAAATTTGTTTACTTGCAATGACTTTAGTGTAAATGTGAATCAGCCTAGTAGGCTCCACAGGTCATTAGGGTTTGTTTAAGAAAACACCCACACTTGATTTGAAGGAACTAATATTAGCCAAGAAATCACAAACAATAATTCTCCGTTAGTAGAAATGAAATAGCTCATACTCATCAGACCAGACAATCCTCGTCAGGGGGCAAGGGCTGTAACCCGCTCATCTGTAGCAGAGATTTCTAATGTGTGCGATTTCCAATTGCTGGTGAAAACTCATAGAGTTGCCAGATAACATTTATCAGCACACACAATTGGAAAAAAAAAGAAAAAGGATTCTGCTGAGAAAAAGCTTTTGGCCTACATTTTTCTATGGAACCTGAGGAAGTGGAAGTGTCTTTCTTCCCTAGCCTCTTGCATACAAGGGAGAATAAACCTACTTGATACAGGAAAGCTTTGTTTCAGCAGTTATCAAGTGAACTAGTAAAGACAATAACAAGATTAAATGTATTATTTGAGACTTGAGATGAGTAGGTTATTTTGTACTTTGAAAGCTAAGCAACATAGCTTTGCAATGTCCAGAGCAGACCAGAACATATCTGCAGTCAGTGCCTTGAGGAATAGACTCCTCCTGGCAATCCTATTCAACAGTGCAAGCAACATCTAAGCATCCTAACCAAAAAAACTTTTTCCAGAAAGGTACTTTAAGGAAGGGACAAACAGAACCTTTCCAAGCCCATCTTTATCCCAAAGAATTCTTCCGTGTTTCTCTGTTCACCAAAATATATGTGACTGAGAAAAAAAGAAAAAAGAAAACTTCGGATCAACTCATTTGGGAATAGTCAGACAGGCTTTGGATGTTCTTGTTTAATCAAACTATTGCCTTAAGAAATACGTCCTACTGTCATGTTAAGTTCTGGCAAACGCAGTAAACATGTCTGGATCCAAACCACATTATAATTTGTGTGTGCCCTAGTGTGGATCGATTGCATTAGTGTTTTTATAATGTATTTTATACGTGAAGCAATGATAACAACCTGTTTACATATACTGTAATGAGGCTGCAGGAGAGTATATGAGCGGAAACAAAAAATAAAATAAAAATCTACGTCTTTGTGCTCAGAATTATTCTTCCTCTTACATCAATTGTAAAAGTACAATAAAATTACTTCGGAGCAGAATCACGCCAAAGCTGCAACATAACTTTGTCACTTCTGCATAACTGTATGCTAATCCTCTTGCATTCTCTGTATGTGAGCACTTGAATGGTCGCTTTTGCAGCAAGGAATGTTAATGAATTGATGTTAAATTGATGATTAAATTAATGTTGCAGAATATTTGTACAAAGTCAAGTTAATATTTGTAATGGAGAGAAATTGCTGTGGAAAAAAAGATTCTGAATGTTAAACAACCTCATCTAGGAAACATTCTTTGCAAGCAGCCAAAACATCTTGAATTTCAACTATCAATATGCTCATGACCAACTGATTGAAAACAAGCTACATACCAAGAATTATTCAGAGAAATTATTTGATGAATCACTCTGAATAAATTTAAATGATGATCAAATGAAAGAAAATTGTGGTCAGACGACGAAATTTTGTGAACAGAAAAGTGGAGGTGAGATTTATTGAGCTATTTGTTAGGAACTATTCATCCTGCTCTGCCTGCTACCATGCAGTAATAGGAAAGCTATGGGAAATATCTGCGGAGCAAATGAAGGAGCAGGAAGGGGGCTCCTTGTCCTGCTTTCCTGCCACAAAGCCCACTTAGTTGTGACAGCTAGGGTAGAAATGCAGCTGCCTGTGTACCGCTGGATGAAGACACTGCACACCATTGAAAGAATTTGTGTTTTCAACATAAGAAACAAAAACATACACTTATGTATTTATTTGTATTTTGCCCATGGAAAGATACAAATGTTATTTTAAAATGCCAAATTCTGTCGGCATCCTTTTTAAAAACACCTTTTAAACTTGTTGCAGAAGAATAGTTCAGCTGGTTCAGTCCTTAAAGGTTTACAGAGGCGTAAGGAAGACCAAGATTTTGTCCTTACTGAGTCTTAAGCAATTGTTACCTAAGAAAAGAATTGGATCGTGTTTTGTATATGTCCGAAACCAAATTACTTTAGACTGAGTGACTAAAAGAAGGAATATACACACTCTCAGGGGTACATGTTGCTCATATCCAGTTCTGCAAACGGCTCAGCATTTCTCACTTCTATTTTAAATATGTGATACCTCTTTCCTTCATCTAAGATCCTTGTCTCTGTGTTAGGATCTATTCATAAGGAAGAAAGATTGTATCACCATCCGCAATAAAACTACGATGCAAAAATGCAGCAAGCCCTCCGGTTTATGAGTGCAAATAAAACGTTTCACTTCAACACACTGAGGACAGATTTATTTTCACTTGCTTCTTTATGAAATGGCTCCCTACACCACTACATACATCTGCACACACAGGCAGGCAGATTCGAAAAGAAATCATGCTGGTTCTTGGTTACCCCTAGAATTGCCAGAGAGTTAATGTATGGTCCAAGAAGAGTTTTCAAATGGAATTTTAACCTTTTCTTCCAACAGAGATTCATGGATTTGATTCCTGTCATCACTGAAGCCAACAACAAAACTATTGTTTATTTCTGTGGGAAAAGGATCAGGTCCCTTATTTGCAATTTTGGCTTTTTTCAGAATCATGTATTTTTTTATTAAAAGGAAATAAATCCCTATCTGCATTTAATCACACAACTAGCATGAAAATGAACTCAATGAATAAAAATGTCAGGAGTGGGAAACGATAGGGTTCTCTCTTAGCCAAGTTTTCTGTCTAAAATTAGCCTGCCTTTCTGGATTTACTGCTGTTATTAAGTGAATGTCCTTTTGACAATAAAGCAGTGCTTCTTGGATTTAGACAGTGTTGTGAAGAATATGATAAAGTGCTCTGTGATGTATGACTTTGATTGACTCAGGGGACCTTACTGTTTCGATGCTGTGGTCTGTTCTTTGTTCGCTAGATGAAGACTTTCTGTTCATTTAATACTCAGTTCAGGACCAGAACTTGGAGAAGGATATGTGTAAAGATGCAGAGTACCTTGTTTCTGCCATGCTAACATGATGAATTATAGCGTATTAAGGAAGTGTTGACACATGTGGGAATAGGCTCTTGACATTCTTGCCAGTAATTAAGGCACATTGTATGTAAAGTCACTAAAAAAAGTTGGAGGCTTATTCTTTGTTAGAGGAATTGTTTGCCAAGTGGTGTTATGCATAGTCTTGATGGAAAATACTCCTATCTTCAAAATTGTTGTGGTTCACACAATAATGAAGGCAACAGACAAATATTCATTACTCTGAAAATTTTTAGCATTTCCAAAACCCAGATAGGTGATCATTTTCCTGATGGAAAGGAAGAAGTGCACTAAGACCACTGCTTCATTGATAAATCACCCGAGCACTGCCAAAACAGTCACAGTGCTTGAGACGGTCACCCTTTGCAAGCACCTCACACCTGCCCCAAGAGGTCTTCTCCACCTGCATCTCTCCATGCCCACGTCCACGGGTTCCCTGCCAATGGCAGCCTCTGTGCCTAGGGGAGTGGGCTCTGGGACCTTAATTTCTTCCAGGATTTATAACAGGAAGGTCTCTGTGTTAGTCTTGTGTAAGGCATGGATCAAGATACTCATGCCACAGGCTCCACATATCACTCGCTCCAAATGTGCCCAAGAAGGATTTAGACCTTTCCTTGGCTTTGTTCCTACCATCAGTAAGTGGTGCACACCTCTCCGTTGCTCCCAGGGGCAGGATCAGCTAGGAATTAGCAGAGTACCAGATTCCTCAGCTGCCATCAGGGAGCTGCTGAGCTCACTGTAACCTAGATCAGCTCTATCTTCCTTTTCTTGCTTTAGGATATTTTACTTCCTTTCCTTCCGAATAACATTCTTTAAGACTGAAAATATCACGAGATGTTTCAGACAACTCCCTGTTAAATCCCATTATCCCACTTTAGACAGTTTTTAATGTGTAATGTATGCATTTAGCAGTAACTTTTTACTCAGAGAGTTGGCAATTAGTGTTTAGTGAATGCTGAAAAATTTGGGCTGAGGAGAGAATTTAGTACTTGATTCAAAATTATAGTACACCGCCAAAGGAAAGACATTGGAGAGACAGAAGAGTGCTCATAGGCTGCCAGTTGCTCAGGCATTTTGCAAAAATAGAAGCATATCTCTCGGTACAATATTTCTCAACACGGCTGTGCACAAGTGTAACTGCTGAACACATCACACTCAACAAGCCAAACATCACCAGTATCAGCACCAGTAACAGCAGTGGGGTGCTGCTCCTCTGCCGCAGGTCTGCACTCACGCAGGCACTACTCAGCTCCATGGAAAACAAAGTTCTGCGATTGAAACTCCTCCGCTGGTTTTGGGGTAACGCCATTCGTTTGTAAAGCAGCTGGCTTTTTCATAGGCAGCACGCCCAAGCAACAAACTTCTCATAAGACTGAAGTAATCTGAAATTTGTTTCTAAGGAACTTTTCCCCCTTTCTCTTTTTCCCTACGTTCTAGTACACTCAATAGCAGAACTTTCCCCAAAAGATTTCCCTAAAGGCCTATGCTTAGACGTGAATCCCAATGCCTATTGATTTATTCAAAACATTTTCTTCAATGGATTGTATTATTTACACTGCCAAGTTCCTTTATATCTTTCCATTGGCCAGCATGGCCTCCACAGAGTATGCCAGCCAAATATATAAACTCTACATATGTTTCTACTAGAGCAACTGGCCTCACAATTAAGTCCAATTAGTTTTTACTCCCAAGAATTTAATCACATCTATCATAGCACATTCAGTACACCAGAGTTTTATTTCTTTTTTTCCTACCTCGCTAGAGATTTTCTTCAAACTTTCAGCTCCTGGGACTGCATCAACCTTCCAGCTCTTTAAGGAAATGGTAAAGGGAAAAGGATGGAGAATAAAAAAAAAGTCTTAAATGGCACAACAGAGGTGGGTGGGGAATGATGTTACCAGAACTACGGGGCACCCCATGAAGCCATCAGGCAGCTGGATCAAGGAGAGTGAGGACACAGATATTCACACAACACAGGCCAAGTCCTGTAACTGATTGCAGCAGAGATTTGTGGGAGGCGAAGGTATAAAAGTGGTCAAAAAGGGATTATCCAAATTAGTGCAGAATAGGCCATTAGTGGCTATAAAAATGATGGCTTAGCTGCAACCTGAGACAGACTGCTGGAAGGGCGGAGGGGAAGCATCCCTCCAGCCTGCCCCACTCCTGGCTGGTCCCACCCAGCCTCTGTTTACGCCTGTTATAACAACTATTGCGTTACGATGGCTTTTGGTCTGACCCAACCAGTCTGGCAGTCCTGACTCCCTGTATTTTCAGCATGAAGGTGTTATTTTGGGTGGCTCGTTACACAAAGATGTTAGACTGCTTAAAAAAAAAAAAAAAGATGAAACATAATATAGACTATTATGTTGTGGGAAGACTGAAGATGTGCCCTCATCTGCAGCTCTGGAATCCTTTTTGATCCTATTTAACAAGACATGGAAGACATTTAAAAGATTCCAAATGCTGCAATGAAAATGATTCAAAGAATTAATAGTGTGGGAGGGAATTTCTGTAGGAGATATAAGCAAAAAAAAAGGATAAACAGGACCATTTATTTTACAATGGACAAAGGAAAACATATGTTAGAGATATATATAATACTGTGTCCATAGAAGTCCGAATGTGTGTTTCTAACCATGCTCTTGCAGAATAAAAAAAATACACTTAGAATGAAACAAAATGCAACAAGTGAAAGAAGACAAATTTTTTTGCAAATCCAAAATACATTTGAATCTTAGTGTTATCACACATCTTTGAAATAAGTATATCATAGTAAATAGATTTAACTGTTTTCCTAGGGCAGAACTTTTCCAGTTCTGTTTGCTCTTAAAGGGTTTCAGCCCTGTTTGCACTTGAAAAAATATCAGTGCCATTGAAGTTTTTCATTTTTCAAACTAAATTTTGACATGTGTTTTCGAGTCACGATTTTTTTAACAGTCAGAATGAGTCAAGGAAGAATCTCTTTTCCTCTCAGTTGGCATTGGTTTTTGTATGCTTCTTTGTTCGGAGTTGGGCTGTCACTTTTTTGTGGGAAAAAGATCATTTTCAAAATGGGCTAAAAACAAAAAAACATCAGAAATGTTGCAATTTCACTTTCAAAAAATCATTTCATTTTCATAAAAAGAAAAATGAAAAAGAAAAGACACTGATATATAAGGGAATTCTTCATAACAGAGAATTCCTCTTTCCCAAAGTCCCATCGAAGTAAATGCACTGAATTCCCTTTAGACTAGAATAAGACCCGGCACACTGAGAAGTAGTATACTTCTCTACTGAGAAGTAGAAGGGAAGAGATATATAGAGGCATAGTGCTGTATATTGCCCATCCATTAATTACTGGGTTAATGTAATCCCAGAAAGCAAGCACGTAATCACAGAAAGCAGAGTGGCAGGTAACCTCCAAAGAAGGGTTGTAGCTGCTGTCAGCAATGCTGGCATATTACTGTAGATGAGCAGCTAATAAAATGCAACTTAGCAGTTCCTACATTTCTGATGAGCATTTATGCCTAGTTTTGGATCTGATCTTGTATCTCTTATTCATCTGATTAAACAGTGTCCATCCAAGAAATGCCTGTGGGTCATCTCCCGGAGCTCACACTTGGACTTCATTCGGATAAAATCTTAACCGAAGGTAGAGAGAGTTTTGCCTGAGTCAAATCCTAGCGAGGACTTCCAGGTCTGGTCCAGTGGGACCACGCTCAGGAGTAAGGGTTGAATTGTTATAACACAAAATACCAGCTGTAGTTACGTTAACTAGGATAAAATTTCAAGGGGTATCCAATCCCAGTGCCTCAATGTAAAGCTAATCACCAGCTGGACTAAAGAACAAATTTCCCCTCTGGTATAATATCACACAATTATATGCATTATGAGGGTTTAAAATCTGGCATTGGCTGTGCTATTGTTGGAACCAGGAGAACCACTCTTGTTCCAACAAGAGGCCATTCATCTGCACTAATTTGTAGGTTAGAGATGGTTTTAAAATAGGAAGTCTTTTCTTATGCAAATAGGGACATGGTAAGAAACGAGGAGCCTGCAGGCATCCATCTGAGGCATCACCAGATCAGAGAGGATGAGCATCACCAAGCCCACGCGCCAAGGCAACCTTCAAAACCAGACTTCGATGGCACCATGGTGTAACATAAACCTTAATGCTGGGCCTCTACACAGGGGTGAGTTTAACTCTGATTTTGAATCCAGCTTCTAAAATATTGCTAACGGCCCTCTGGTCCAAAGACTTGGGATGAAGGAATTAGACAGGGAAAACAATCCTAATGAATTATTCTCCTGAACAAATGCTGCCCTTTCGTTACTTTGCCTGGATTCACATACAACTGTGTTTGAAGTATTGAGAAAACTCTTTGTACAAATGATGAGTACTTTTCCTTTTGATCCACGACTCTGGGCTGTTTCAGGACTGTGCATTTGGGCATGTAAAATTCATGGTATCGGCCTGTTAGATATGGGATATTTACTACAGCTGACTAAGGCAGCCGTACTGAGAAAGAGGTTCCTCCCTGCCATACTGCATAAAGCTGCATCTCTTCTCCAAATCAGAGAGCTTCTCTCTTCCCTGACTTGGGAGCAAGTTTCTTCCACTCCAGTTTTGAATTTTTCAGTGAGGAGAATATTCCCCCGTAGAAATCTTGCATCTGTTGTGTATCTTAGATTAGCCTGCTGCTCTCACTCATCTCCTGAACTCTCTCTTGCACCTTCTGGTTACCTGGGTGTGATCACTTCCCTGCATGGCCCATAGCATTTAGGACTCCCAACAGTGATACTAGGGGGCAGGATGATAAAACCAACCTTTGTCCTACTTCCAACCCAAGCCTTTACCTTCGCATGCTTCCTATATGCACATATGACAGGGATTTCCACAATGAATAATGATGTATGGGCTTTACATAGTGATATGAAGGCAAAATTCACCCTATTATTCTTGAAAGCAGCTTAGTGCAGGTCCCAGAGGAAATGCTACAAGTGGAAGATGCTCAGTACCTTGTGACTCCCTGGACAATGACCCCAAAACACACTCCCAGGAGCCACCCTCATCCAGACTCCACATTGGATGCCACTAGACGTAGCCTCCAATGATGCACACTGACGCAGGGCACCTTGAGCTCTGCTTTTTCTGAATCTCTTGCCTCAAAGCAGGCTTTGAACTGAATAATCATATGGTTTTCCAGCTGTGCTGCTCAGCCCATGGTCACACATACTATGAAGTAGCATTGCAAGCCTCTGCGTGATCATGGCTATCACCTCAGCTTCATGTCATCTGAGTGTAAATCATTAACATAAACCATATTGATTAGTTAAAAAATCAGCAGCAGCCTTGACTTGTAATGGGAAATTCTGATATTCCATGTTGGCAAATAGGAAGGTGGTGTCAATCTTCCTTGCAAGAAAAGGCAGCTGGGCTCCAGACACAGTTTGACATCCTCACATTGCCGTGATTTTCAAGGCGTGTCATTTTGCAGGATTGCAGCACGCTGGTTACACTTCCAGACCCATCTATTTCTGCCCTTAACTCTGGGAACTCTTTCTGTATTTGCTTCTTTTATCTACTTAAGAAAAGCAATCTGCTATCCAGAGTAAAATTTAAATGCAATGAAAATGCTTTGATAGGTGCAAAGAATAATGTAATGCCTTTAGTAGCCAAATATCAAAGAAACAAGTATGTACTCCCAGCTTATATCACTAAGGTTATAAACACATCAGCAAATTCCCAGAAGTTTGAGAAAGACAATAACCAGAGTAGACAAAAAAGTCAAGGTCTTTAGTAATGATGCAGAATACTGCTGCTTTGCAACCAGGGGAAAATGGTGTACACATCAGATAACATTACAGTTCTAACTTAATACTTTAAACTCCCAAAGTCACCAGGGTGTTTTTACAGAGCAGCTACAAAGGTTAACCATGTTATACTCCTCTTCTGGTGTAGTATACTCCTGTTAATATCTGAGTTTAACACTACACAGCATTCTAAATAATGGGTCATTTAGAAAGACAGTATAGTTCGTACTAAACAGGCTAACATCTGAGGCATCTCCAGAGTAACTCACTCAATGGAGAGTGCCCTTTCAGTGGAGACAATTTACAAGAGGCCCATTTGGATTTGCTTTCGTTATTCAATATGTTTATCTGTGATCCGGTTAAAAAAATCTACACCCATTCCTTGCAAAGTCTGCAGATGACACAAAAATCATGGAGTGGTAAATAATGAGAAAAGCAGATCCGTTCTACAAGCAATTTGGTTAGTATGGTAACCTCAGCTCAACAGGAAAAAAAACCCTATATATTTTATTATACAGTTTAGCAGAATTCTGTGTCTCAGATAGTTTGTACACAGAGGATGTGAGATCTATTTAAGAAATGGGGACTTAGGAAAGGATTTAGAGGTCACGGCTGATAACCAGCTGAGCTGCACGGGAGTTCCCCGTGCAACACTCTGACGAAGAGAGAAGATGGATCCTAGTACGTGCAAGCAGGGAACTATAAAACATGAGGATGAAAGGGTAGATGCTCTCTGTTCCTTACAGGTCCAGCTCCAATGTTCATATTTTAAAAATGACTACTCACAAGCTGGAAAGAATTCAAGAAAGAATTTTAAATATACTTGCAATTGGCAAAAGTTGTTATTGAGATACTAAAAAAAAAAAAAAAACTCAGTTCATTTAATTTATCCAATAGAAGAATAAATGGTGATTTGTTTGCGGTTTATAACAGAGCTGGCTGGGTATTCTGTCTCAACAATGGAAAATGAAATTTCCACACAGATTTCTATAAAGAAAAAATAACGTTAATTTTCCTTTAGGACAAGAAAAAATGAAATATTTAACTTCTTGTCACTCTACCTCAATTTGTTCTATTCAAGGAAACTTTAAACCTCATCTTCTCGGGAATACATTTGTCTGCAGCTTAGGTACCTGTTTTCTTCCATAGGCCAGCCACGGGGTAGTCTGTCTCTTGATCTGGAGTTATGTATAACATTACAGGAGCTGCAGCCCAGCCAAGAAGCCTCTGCCTAAGCTGAATAAGGGTAGTGTTTGTTCAGGCTTCAATTCCCAAGAGCAATGCAGTGTTATGGGAAAATATAGTTATGTGTTGTTTTTTTGTTGTGTTTTGTTTTTTTTAATATCTAATTGACACAAAATGAAAGCTCTGGTCAATCAATTCAGGAAAATCAAATAGCAAGGGTCCTACATTAAGGAAAATGATAGCTTTGTTTAGATTTCTCGGTGTGTTTCCATTCTGGACTTGTCTTGTGTTGTTTTTAAGACAGCTTTTTGGTATAATTTGGAGAGAAAACAAATGCTGACAAGTTGTATCTGCCCACTGTGTGAAAATTCCAAATTTTGTTCGGTCTTAGCTTACAAGTAGCTGTATTATGTTTCTGATACCAGGGGGATCTCTGAATTAGCAGACAGAGACACGACATCCAGTAGGTGGAATCTGACACTAGATTAATCCAAACTAGATAAATGCCAAGATTCTAACAAGGGAGGGAATTAAACACTGCAACAATTTATCTAGGAATGGGACAGACTCCCTACCACTTGCATTATTTGAAGACGGGCTATCTCCTTATCTGTTCTAGCTGGTGATTCTATCCTACAGGCTGTGTTGCAAGCAATAATAGCAAAAATCCGTCCAGCCATAACATTTAAAAATCTGGGCAGCAGCATTGCACGGACAGAAACTGCTAGAAACCTTCTGTCTTCAGGGCTGTAGAACAGGGTTGGTTAACGTTACACATATCTTCCCTTGTCCATCCGTAATGCAGCCTCTGTGTAAGAAAACATTTCATGGAAGTATTCTGTAATTGCTCTGTAGTTTGAGGCCTGACTTATTGGACACAGCTTCCTTGACCCCAGCCATCATCACTGGATCCAGGGACACGACCAAATGTGTTCCTGCAGCCTTTTACTCCCTCTCCTACTTTTTCTGATACACAGTTCCCAAAGTTTCCAGATCATTTGCATTATCCAAATCATTATAATTTGCAAATAACCTTGCAAATGGTCCATCCTGGCTCCTGGACCAATGGAGGACATTTAAAACCAAACAAGAATATTCTAAAATGATGGGTTGAGTTAGTGTAAGAAGTATTAGGTAAGAAGGCTGACTAGGTAAAGATAGCGAACATAATGCTGGAACCATTACTCAACTCAAACAACTTCATGCTAAGAGTTAATTCCTGTTTGGGGATTCCATCAACTGACAACCGCCTTCTGATCACAGAGGAATGTGACTTTTCCATTTTCTTCACAAATAGCTTTGTTTTGGTCTGCCAGTCAGGTTGGACTGTGGAAGAAAACGTTGTGCAAGAACTATCTTTCCTTGTGCAATATCTCTTGGCGTGCCAACTGAGTGACTTTGCGCTTACGGCACTACCAGCTATAGCCTTTCACATGACAAAGTGTTCAAGATTCATGGCCAGTGACACAGCAGAGGCTAGTTATGGCTTCAAAATATGAGGTGTTTGAGCAGGAACCAGCCTGCTCAACAACAAAACATTAAAAGCTGAGTAGCACACAGACCCGTTAAACTGACTGATGTCAGAAAACACGGTTCAATAGATCTTACCTTACAAGTATAAAAACAGGGCTTGGATTTCCCTCCACATGTGTACACATGCATCTCATGATGTCCCAGGAAGCCCATACAAGTGGCATTGCATTGGAAATGCCATCTCACATCTTAATGTCTTGTTATTCAAGTGTTTGGATAATACTCCTTGTGGATTCTCACAAGCCAGTTCTCCCTTTTTGATGAGCTATAGGAAAATAACAGACTCCCACTTTAAAGATGTGGAAACAAATTTAAAAAAAAAAAAATGAGGTTGATGTCACCAGGGTTTTGTGTGAGATGCAATGAGAGGCGAGAGTTTGCCTATCTGGGAAAAACTCCGCAGCATTCACGGGAGCTCTTCAGACACAGCTGAGGAAACAATGAAAACTCCAAACTTCCTGGGTCTGGCCTCGCTCCGGGCTCTGTCAGGCTGCTCTAAAATTAGACCTGCTTCACAGAGCCTGCTTCAGTTGCCTCAGGAAGCAGTGGCAGCGCGTGCCAGCCTGGCACGATCATTATTCATAGGAAGGGGGAGCAGAGAGGCAGCCCCAGCCCACGCCATGGTCACTACTGGGTGGAAGCCTCACCATCTGCAAGAGCTAAACAGGGTAAGGATGGGGTAGTGAGAATGTTATTATTAGCCCTCGCAGGGGATTTTTCATACAAGCCCTTCATCTGTTTGGTAAATCCTAAATGGCCCATGAAAACACACCGCCGTCAACGATGCTTTTGTTGGGAGGACTTCCTCAGGCCTACTGTGGAGGAAAAGGCCCTCCTGGAGAAACCGCAAGCCCCATTGGGTCCTGAAGGAAGGTGGAAGATGAGATCCATCTCCCTGTGCGACCTAACTCCCAGTTCAGCTCCAGGCAGAGATCCATTTAGCACCAGCTGTGCTCAACCAATCTTGCGTTTTGCTGAGATTTAGGCTCCTGGTCCACCATTTGCAATGCCCCTGGTCCCCACAATGCCTGAACCACTGGGGGCAGTTTCAATAGGGAGGAGGGACCTGAAAGAACTACATGCACCATGCTACATGGCAGCACCTTTTGCTCCATGTATGTGTGGGAGCTCCACACAGCACTGTGTTTCTCTGAGGTACAGCCCATTGTACACACTTTCTCCTCAGAAAATGTAGCTCTGCATTGCTTTTAATGAGAGACTGCAGCATCATAAGCACAGTGTTTCCCTGTGAAACAGACTATTATCATGTTAAGAAATCTAGAAATTAGCTTTTTCTACAATTCTATTAGGAGCATGTAATGTTGACATTCCTGAGTGTGCAAATGGGAACTTTTCTGAAGTTTGGAAAAGAAGGACCAGTTTTGTCTCTGGTCCTCAGGAGCAGCACTCCCAGTTCCCAGTGCCTTGCTTCAGAAACTTTGGTTTAACTGCTAACCCAGAGCCCAGGCACAGAACTTCAAAACAATCTCTCCAAACATTCAATAAACAATGACAGTCCCCAAAATAGCTTTCTAGTTTTCTTATAATGTACTTCCATGCATCAACTTATGTGACCTTGAACTGGTATCATTTCTCACTTGGGAATTTTCCCTTAACATTTGTTGCTGCAGCTCTTGAAGTATGAAGAATGAAGTGCTGGACTCTTAAACTCCTTCGTTTCCTCCTTTCATTTATTTTAGGTCTGATGGGGAAAACATATGACTGGATATGCCATTACAGGCAGACAGACAATCTGATAATCACTATTTGATAGGACAGTGACTCCAGAAACCGTCTGTAGCCAGTTTGCTCTCCTTTTGTAACATCATCAGAGTAGGGGGGGGGAAGGGGGAAGGAGCTGCATTTTTTTTTAATTTCCAGAGATCCTAAAGACTATGTCCACCACATTCAAGCCTTTTGAGGCAGACAATTTGGAGCACGTCAAGCTCCCTTTTGCTTATTTGCAGTCACTATCCAACATCTCTTTTCAGAGACCTAAGCACCAGGCTGTTCCTGTGGGATTCGGAGCATTCATTCTGATGGTCCTTATGGGACTTTAACAAATGCTGATTTTCATGGTGCAGTTGTATGTCTTCTCAGGACATAAAGTTGTGACCCCAAAAACTCCTCTGTCACTTCACTTCTAAGAAAGACAAGGTCATCCATGGTCCACAACCTCCTTGTGTGAAGGTGCTTGCTGCTTGGCAGAGGAGATGCACTGCGGGCACCAGGTGGTGGAAGTGAATGGCCACGGAGCAGGTACAGCAGCTAGTCTTCCCATCAACTTCCTTTCTGAGCTCTCTTTATGTCCTTCTGTGCTAAGGCCTGTTGCTCTCCGAGTTCCTTTCTTGCTCTCCACTGGTGGGATCACCTTAACTGAGGCCCAGAGAGGGCACAGAGGGCTTAGGATTGCCCCTCTACTGTGCTGGCAGAAAGAAACTCACCAAAAGCTGCAGCACCTGAATGCTGGAGGGACAAAGAAACACAGTTCTGGCAGACGAACCTCATTCCCTCCTGACTGGGCTTTGGGCTTTGGCTGGTGGGGCTCGAGGCAGGACAGATGCAGGCGGCATGGCGGCTCTGATGAAAGCACTGCAACTTTTATGGAAGCTGAACTTGCTGCCTGCAGTGTCCCTCAGATGCTGCGGATCCTGAGGGCCTGCTTTACTGCACGAGCAGTGAAGGACAGCCCCGGGCTTCACAGCATGTAAAAAATACAAGGGATCAATTACACAGAGGCACCTCATAAAGTATCCATTCAGACCACGTGCGGATTTACAGGAGGGAAGTGAGTGGCCCTCGGGGGGCTTTTGCTGGCCTATTAGTGCTGGTTGGACCCCGGGATGCATCCAGCAATAGCATCATCTGATTTCCTTTCCTTAATGCTCCTGTTGTGTGCCGAGGACACTCAGGATCAAGCTGGGGTGAGACTTGGGACAGCGCGGTGACGGTCAGAGGAACAGAGCATATCCCCATCAAGCAAAAAGCCTTAGATAAGCCTGGGAATAGGCAAAGGTGGAAGGCATAGAGAATGAAAAAGAAAAAGAAAAAGAAAAGGAAAAAGAAAAGGAAAAAGAAAGAGAAAGAGAAAGAGAAAGAGAAAGAGAAAGAGAAAGAAAAAGAAAAAGAAAAAGAAAAAGAAAAAGAAAAAGAAAAAGAAAAAGAAAAAGAAAAAGAAAAAGAAAAAGAAAAAGAAAAAGAAAAAGAAAAAGAAGCCAAAAAATGGAGGAAGAGCAGAGTGGAAAAAAAGGAGCAGGGAAAATTGCAGGGCTGCAGGGGGAAGCTTCTTCGCAGAGATGGGACAAGGTGAGCAAAGAGATTCCTCTGAATCATACAGGGACATACAGGAAGGAGAGACATAAAGGAAGGAGAAACATAAAGCAAGGAGGAAAAGCAGGAGACAGGGAGAGATAGAGCAGAGATCTGACTAAAGGAGGGAAAAAATAGCATCAGAGCAAAGAACTTCGGGCAGAGGGGAGGAAAATGATGAACTGGAGAAGTTGAGTAGAGCAGCAGAGAGGGGGAAAGCAAGTATCCAAATGAAAAGAGATAAAAGCAAAATAGTCCCAGAGGAAATGAACTGGGCACTCTGAAATAGTGTCAGGCATAAATAAATCAGACAGGAACATTTGGACACCTGGAAAAATGGGAGGAAAAATACAGTGTGATATACAATAGCAGGAAAAAGTGGGGTGATGGCAAGGAGAGAGAGGGAAAAGCAACAAAAAGAGGGTGAGAGGGAGTAAGCCAGATAGCCCAAGCAGTCCCAACATATTTACATGCACACTTTGAGGTGTTTGCTCTAACGAGCAGTTAGAGCAGCAAAGAAAGTACAGAGTAATGCAATCACATCATTTATATGGGCAAGTAGGGATTTTGCAAGCCAGAAGATATATTCACACAATAATTGTTTGTGAAAGTTGGGAGGCCAATAATTACAGCAGTAAATCATAATCTTTTTAATATATTATCAGTTTGATATCCCAGCAATAAATGCATACGCATATGGTTTTTGTGCTTAAGAAGCGGCAGGAAACCTGACTGCTAAAACAAAGGGAGGGAGAAGCTCAGTTCTCTCTCTGCTGCCTGAGAGAATGTAGAGAAATGCGCTCCCTCTCTCTCTCCCTTTCCGTGAGGGCCATCGTTACTGTAGTTGCCTGAGGTAGTTATTTTCTAATGGGAGTACACTCCCTTCAAAACCGAAATTTTCCAGAGGAACATTTTGATTTTGCTATAGACAAAAACCCTATGAGAAAAATTTAAACCAAGTGTTTCATTTTAGGTGACTTCAACTCAAGCCAGGATTTTAAAAAGCTGACACGAAACTTTCTGTTACATTACTACTAGAGGAACCTGTGCATTTTCAGACATGAACAAAACACATTTGAAATTTAGCAAATAAATTGACTCTCAATTTTGTTTCAGACATTGTATCTGTAGCTCTGCAGTGGCAAACACACCTCTGTGTGTGCATTTGTGTGCATGCATTTCCCCATAGGCAAACAAGTGAATAAAATTGGGGGAAATAAAGAGAATAAACAAACATTCAGAGTTTATCCTAATTTTGAGCTGATTGCAAATGAAAGCCATTGTGTAAGCACTCTACCAGGCCATCTGTGCGTTATTTTTTTTTTTCTGAAGGGGTTCAGTGATCATGTGGCAGGGAGGAAGAAGGGAAGGCTGTTAAGTGGCAGTTTAGAGGTGCCTTTAATAAAAAGCACCAACCTTCGTTCTAAGATGGTGCAGGATAGGAAATGTACCACAGCCTTTAGTAAGCAGCTCTGGTGATTAATTGTCTTCTTGTTTAAAAATACATCTCTTTCTTCTCCTCTGAGGTTGCCCAGTTTCAACATCCGGCAGTCGGATCTTATCATGTCCTTTGTCTGCCAGAGCAAAGAGCAAGCGGTGATCATGTTTCTGTTCCCCACGTAGATATTTATAGATTGTGATCAAGTCTCCCCTTAATATTCTCTTTGTTAGATAAACAAAGCGAGCTCCTTGGGTCTATCACAATAAGACATGCTTTCCAGAACTTTCATCATTCCCATAGCTTTTCTCTCTGAACCCTCTCCAATTTATTCAGCACCCTTCTCCAGCTGTGGAAATCAGAACAACAACATCCCAGGAGTGGTCACAGTGGTACCAAAGGCAGATGTAGCCTCCCGCTCCCTATTCAGGGGTCTCAGGACCGAACCTTTGAAGGACAACCTTCCCTGCTCAACTCACATGCCAAAACATTTCCCTCCAAATTTATAGGTTCAGTGGCCATATTCATCCTCACACTCCCATTTGGCACAGTGACAAGGTTTAGAGGTGAGTTGTGGCATCCTATTCCCTACTCCAATTAACACGTGTCTTGTGGGTCACCAGTGAAGGACTGCTGCAGGGAAAGCCAGACGCAGAGCTTCTCCGCAGCTTGTACACGTGTCCCAGTCCCTCCCAGGTGCATTCAGGTCTGAAACAGCAATGGATGAGTAGTCTAGGGGAGCTGGCTAAATCTTGTTTGATATCAAAACTGCACTTCATGTTGAGACCCCTGTGTGAGGTGCTTCAGCCTGATACTCCAGTCCTGTTTGGCCAAATTATTTACTAATGTAGGTAAGGTCAGTGATTCCTGGGATCTTACTGAAATATTATTGAAAAAAAGTCTTTTTCTTATAACCATCTTCTCAAGCAATCCAGGAGATTGCAGAATCACAGAATCATAAATGTCGGAAGGGACGTCTGGAGATCATCCAGTTCAACTCGCCTGCTAAAGCAAGTTCCCTACAGTAGGTTACATAGTGAAGTGTCCAAATGGGTCTTGAATATTTCTAAAGAAGGAGATTCCACAACTTCCCTGGGCAACCTGTTTCAGTGCTCTGTCATCCTCACAGTAAAGAAGTTCTTCCTCATGTCTATATGGAACTCCCCATGTCTATATGGAACTCCCCATGATCCTTGTCCTGTCACTGCACACCACTGAAAAGAGTTTGGTCCAATTCCTTTGAATTTCACTCTTTATATAAGCATTGATAAGATCCCAGATCAGTCTTCTCTTCTCCAGGCTGAACAGTCCCAGGTCTCTCAGATTTTCCTCATAAGGGAGATGCTTCTGGCCCCAGTCATCTTTGTGGCCCTTCGCTGAACTCTCTCTAGAAGTTCCCTGTCTTTCTTGAACTGAGGAACCCAGAACCAGACACAGTACTCCAAATGTGGCCTCACTAGGGCAGAGCAAAGCAGGAGGATCACTTCCCTCGACCTGCTGGCCACACTCTTTTTCAATGCACCCCAGGATACTACTGGCCTCCTTGGCCACCGGAGCACAAACACGAATACTCTCTCCACGTCTCTACTTACCGTGCTCCTGTGTGGCGTTTTAGGAACAATGTATATGCTCTCCAAGATAAAATTCTTGAGCCTCAGAAGGCCAGCTATCACTTTTTTGAGGATTCTGTTCAAAATACCAAGTAAATGACAACTTTCCAGAAGTAGTGACACTTTCAGACCAATCAGCATGCCAGCATTTAATCCACTTTCAGTGTGACATGCTGATTTCATAGCTGTATAATTAAGATTTGTAATTATGGAAATGTTTGTTTCTCAATGAAATTCTCATCATGAACCAAGCTAAATACCATACAGAAATCCAAGTACCTTACATCAAATACAATTAGTTGTGTTGACCATAATGATAATCTTGTTTTAAAAAGATATCAAGCTATTTACATAAACACTTATTGAAATCTTTCAACTATGATAACCTCTTTCACAGAGTTATTAGCAGAGCCCCACATCAACTTTAACTTCTCCAAAAAAAGCCAAATGGAAATGTGCATGATTTGTGCTTTTATCCTGTACATGTCTTATAAATGATAACAATAATACTATCTTTTTAGTCCTCTCAAACTTTTATAGTGTTCATTGTCTCGTGGAAAACCACTATGTATAGTTGAAGGAGTTTTCTTGACCTGTCCTTTTCAAACCTGTGGACAGAAGTTTTTCAAGCCTCTTATTTAACATACTTACAGTACTAGCTGACGTTTAAATGTTTTCCTGAATTATTGTTGCAGTGGAAAATAACATCGTCACTATTGGAGGACTATAGATTTTCACTTTTTTTTTTTTCCAACCAAAGCAGAAATCTATTCCTGTTTCTTCTGTGTTAGTGTAAACAATTCCACCATTTCTATCTATTGAGAGAAACATCACTGATAGGTTTTCTTCCCCAACATACATCAAAATCTTCTTGTCCTTAATGTGTACAGTCTTTAAGTCTGTTGGCCAGATAACTCTTCTTATATTTCTTTTGCTTCCCTTATGAATTTATCACCATTCCGATCTTCTGATTTAGATTAATTTCTGTTGCCTCACTCTTTTGTCCAATTGATACATGTGGGCTTTTGTTTAATAAAACAGCTTTCACTTAAACTATGTTGTTTTTGTTTTATAACAAGTACGGCTTTTTGGTAAAAACGTTTTTAAACAGTTTGCAATTATCATTCACATTTTTCTGTTTAAATTCTCCCAGTAGATTTGGCTTATAATTGTTTTCAGATTTACAAAACTGGCCTTTAAAGAACCAAGAAAGTATATTACTGGTTTGTATTTTACTCCTTTTGCACACAAGTATAATCAAGACACGATCTCGTGCACATAAGCAGCTGTTTCCTTCAGTTCTGTAATCAATTTCTCTCAATCTGTCATAATTAGATTTTTTTAAAATTTTTTTATTTTTAGCTGAACTTCAGTACATTTGAAATGCTAACAGAAGAAATAAAAGCTCTGCAGAGCAGTTAGGGAAGAATGGACTCAAGTCCCTGCTCTGCATTTGGCAGCGAGGAAGTTTTAACCCTTGCTGTCCTGGGTGAGCATCCTAACCCCTGAGCTATGGCCCTTTCAACAATACCCTAATAATAAACCTAGCCTTAGTTTTCCAATTGCATTCTGCTTCAAAAATAGTTTTAAATGCTCCTAGATTGTAGTGATTTTTTCATGTCAAAGTTGTATCTTCATTTTCTTATTAATCACACCTAGAATGAGAAAAAAATTTCATATAATCCCAAAATGATTTAGTTAAGTCACAAAAAAAAAATCCTCTGTTCACATTTGTTTAATTATTACCACCATTTAATATTCCTCTTTTTCAAATTATTTCACCCAATTTCAGTACTATTATGTAATACACATGCCCAGTTACCCAGCACTGGTGAGTCAGGAATGATAGAAATTGTTGGCCTCATGTCCTTGGACAGCTTTGTTCTTTACTTGCTCTGGAATCTGATTTTTACTAAGTATATTGGTCCCTTTTCTAAAATTCTTCTTTATTATTACTTTAATATCCTCCTGGCTATTCAAGCCTACCTCTCCTTTAAGAAATTGTTTCTCTTTCCACTGAGTGAAAGATATCCAGATTTTACACACTTCTCAGATAAGATAAACAAACATGTTCAAAACCATCTTTCCACCTCCAGACAGCCTACATCACTCACCTGTGCGACACTTCCCTGCCATGCTCTTCAGGTTATCTCTCTCTGCTTAAGGGATCAAAACAATCTCCCACGAGACCACCTGGTTCATTCAGGGCTGTCATCACAGTATCTTTACCTTTGAAAGCAGGGTAATGAAGCTTAACAAGTCTGGCAGTACAAGACCCTCTCAGTATTTCAGAGCCCTTTAAGGTCTGTACTTCTTTCCTATCCAGTGCCTCTAGCCTCCAGTGCACTGTTTGTACAGAAACACTCTTTCATACATGGTCCTGTCTCTGCAGCTGGGCTACATTCGCTCCTGGCAGTAGGTGTCAGAGATTTTTTTGCATGTGCCTGCCTAAATCGCCACAGTTTTTACTTTCGGATGGGTGACTTGCACCCATCATCTGTTTTTTTATCATTTCTGGCTTAGTCCTGCAGCAGTCCGCTTTATGTGGGGCTATATTGCAATTTAATTGGAAGCAGGTTGTGGTGCAAAGGCAATCAAACACCTGGTAAGCACATCTCTGCTCTGGGATCCACTCCGGCTACTTTGGAGGGGACTGATTTGAATATGATGGCTTTGGCCTAGGAAGCTCAGAGCCTCCAGGGAAGATCCTTCCTAAGATAAATACTCTGTGATGTGTCTTTTAGAGATTCAGGTGTTAGAAGCACTGATGACTAGATTATGTTCCCTTCAATTTAAGAGAGCAGGTGCAAGATGGAAGAAAAGAAGGTTATCGGGAGCAGTCAACATGTATTCACCAGGGGGAAATCATGCTTCACCAATCTGGCCTTCTATGATGTCATGACCAGCTGGATAGATGAAGGAGGGCAGTGGATGTTGTGTACCTTGACTCCAGAAAGACTTTTGACACTGTCTCCCCTAATACCTTGTAGGTAAGCTTAGGAAGTGTAGGATAGACAAGTGGACAGTAAGGTGTGTTGAGAACTGGCTGACTGGCAGAGCTCAGAGTGTTGTGATCAGTGGTGCAGAGTCAAGTTGGAGGCCTGTAGCTAGCGGTGTTCCCCAGGGGTCAGTGCTGCATCCAATCTTGTTCAATATCTTCATTGATGACCTGGATGAAGGCATAGAATACACCCTCGGCAAGTTTGCTGATGATATGAAGCTGAGAGGAATGGCTGACACACCAAAAGGCTGTGCTGCCATTCAGTGAGACCTGGACAGGCTGGAGAGTCAGGCGAAGATGAACCTGATGAGGTTCAACAAGAGCAAGTGCAGAGTCACACACGTGGGGAGGAATAACTGTATGCATCGGCACAGTTTGGGGGGATGACCTGTTGGAGAGGAGCTCTGCAGAGAAGGATCTAGGTGATGAACAACAGGTTGGCCATGAGCCAGCAGTGCGTCCTGGTGGCCAAGAAGGCCAGTAGTATCCTGGAGTACGTTAAAAAGAACATGGCCAGCAGGTCGAGGGAGGTGATCCTCCTGCTTTGCTCTGCCCTGGTGAGGTCACATCTGGAGCACTGTGTCCAGTTCTGAGCTCCCCAGCTCAAGAAAGACAGGGAACTTCTAGAGGGAGTTCAGCGGAGGGCCACAAAGATGACTGGGGCCTGAAGCATCTCCCATTATGAGGAAAATCTGAGAGACCTGGGGCTATTCAGCCTGGGAAAGAGAACACTGTTCTGGGATCTTATCAACACTTATATAAAGGGTAAGATTCAAGGGGATTGGACCAGACTCTTTTCAGTGGCGTGCAGTGACAGGACAAGGATCAACAGGCAAAAACTGGAAGACAGGGAGTTCCATACAGACATGAGGAGGAACTTCTTTACTGTGACAGTGACAGAGCACTGGCACAGGTTGCCCAGAGAAGTTGTGGAGTCTCCTTCTCTGGAAATATTCAAGACACACCTGGACTCTTTCCTTTGCAACCTACTATTGGGAACCTGCTTTAGCAGGGGGGTTGGACTGGATGATCTCCTGACGTCCCTTCCAAACTTTGTGCTTCTGTGTAAGATACTCCTCAAAAGCTTCCTAGACTTCATAAATCCCTTCCTGCAGCTTGAACCCATCTGTATTTGTTGACTTTTAGGACATGCTACAAGACTCATGTTGGAGCAGGACCTTGAGGATCCTTAAGAGGACTGGTTGATGAATGGGGTGCCAATGTTTATTTACTTCAGTTTGGTAGGAGGAGTGAGTCAATTATATTGCATTTTGGTTTTGCAGTTTTAAGTCGTCAGAGAGCTTAGAGCCTATGTAGGAACATATTTTATTTATTTTAAATATCTGAAAAAAAAATTGAATAAATAAAATGATGCAGTTGGTGTAAGATTTATGATGTCCTGAATTTTCCATGATTTTAAGTGGCTAGGTTTGTACATGACGTGTTAGTCAAGTATGCAGTCCATTACCAGTCTTGTCTGGCTTTTGAAACAAAAGATCTTTTGTTGTGGTGAATCATAAAAAAAGCCTTGCAGGTCCTATTTTTATGATGACACTTACAAGCAAGAATCCTCACAAATCCCATCAACCTTCCTGGAGAGCAGGGCTGAGGATTCATACAGCAAATACACTGTAATCTGTCAGTCCCGGAAAGCGTAACAGTGAAAAAAAAAAAAAAAAAAAAAGCATAATTTGTGAATAACTTCGTAGTTTTCATCATCATTTCCCCATAAGGTATCCAATGTATTTGCATTATTCAGCAACAAACAGACAGAACCATAAAGTCTTTCAACGCCATTCAACTGGTTATACACTCCATTAATTTTTCGATTGGATTAATTAACAACAAACTGATTGCCTCCCAAGCTCATCTCAGAACTGACAACTGTTTGCTGTGGTAAAGTTGTCAGCAGATTTGTAAAAAATACTCTAATTTAATAAAATAAACTGAGTGGGTACTAGAACACACCATTTATGGATGTTGTGCAGTCCCATGAATGTTAACATCTTCAAAGCAGATGCTCACTTCAGCCAACTCCTTGCTTAAGTGTTCCAGTAAAATATATCCTGAAATCACTGGGAGCCTTTCCACTGGCTTCAGTGGACATTGGACTGGCCTCTAAAAAACTTTCAAGGCTCAACAGATGAGCTTTTAGAGGCTTTTCTGACTGTTAGGACAAGCTTTTCTTAAAATAAATTTCGATGTCAGGAAGGCTCCCTAGCACATTACCCACAGGAGCATGAAATGTTCGGCTGAACACAAATCCTTCCACACCAAACAGAAACCTTCTAATTCACTGGAAAGCCCCATCTAGGTCTAGGAAATTCTTATGTAAAGCAATTTAAGGTAAATATGGAAATTAATAGATTAGAAATGTGTTGGGTGAGTTATTAACCGAGGTAATCCAGGCCTCCTTACCCATGTGCCACCATGTGCTCTACGTTCTTCCTTAAGCCTATCCTAATGTGTTTTCCTTAAGGCTCTTTTCCACTTCCTTAGTTCATGAAATAAAGTAACATTAGCTCTTCTCAGTGTTAACAGATGTTGTGAGGAATTATTTTAAAGTCACTCGTATCCTGTATCTCTCCATATCTTTTAGCTTTATTGCAGCAGATTTTAGGAGTTATTTCCAGAAAAAAGAAAAAGAAAAACTATGAGGATTTACACCACACCCTCGCTATCATTAAATAAACCCAGCATCAAGTTAAATCACTGCAGTCAACGTATTTTTATACATTTCAGAAATCTTCCTGCATCTCCGCTTCTCCCTTGAGCTGGCAGAGATCCAGTTTGGGACACAGCTGTACACTAAAGGGACTTTGGAAAATCAGAGAGTGGTGAAACCTAAGGGCAGAGAGAGGCCATTGCATCTACCAGTCCATGCCTCACAGGCATAACACTCCTAACAAACCTGACATTTCAGAAGAGCAAGAGGCCCTAGTGGATACTAACTACTTACTGTTATTCACTGCTTTTCATCAGTATCCCTGCTCATATGCAGTCATCCTAGAAGAGAAGAAATAACCATCTTATTTCAGTGGAGAAGGGATGAATGAGCAAGTAATGGTAAAGTTTTAAAAGTGCACTTCCAGTAAATTCAGGTGAGCATGCAAAATTTTGGCTACCCACCCAGAGCCAAACTAAAGCAACTCTACGGATCTTCCTTGGTAAGAAGGAACATAATGTTCAAGGAAGACAGTGGAAAAAAGTCATATTTACTTCAACAAGCTGCAGCTTAGACCCCTGCCATTGCAGAAAGTGCTGGAAGATACTTTCACAGAACACTTTTTTCAAAATTTTTAATGTGGATTTTTTTGTTTGTTTGTTTGTTTTGTTTTGTTTTAAATCCCAGTAAGATAAGTACAACCCATGCAATGTGAAACTCAACTTCACCTTTGCCAGCTCATCTACAAGGATTGTGAAGTGGCCTGAACAGCCAGTGAATGCCGCAAATGCTGCAGCAGCCTGGCCCTGGAGAAGGTACTTAGCTGGGACACACCATCATTGTCACCAGGCCTATACCATCAAGTTCCTTTGTGTGGAAAAAAGGGCAGGAAGGAATATTGCCACGCCCCAGGGCTGAGGCTGCAGTTCCAGACGCTGAGAGTTCATGTCCAGGTCTTATTTCACCACAGCCTTTCTGTCTGGATGGCTTTGAGATAACAGAGCTCAGATTTTAACTGAAAGACCCATGGTTTTCTGTGCAGAGGACTCAAATTCAGTCTCCATGGTCCATGGAAGGGATGAAGCCACCCTATTTCTTGCTTATAAAGTTATCTGTGGTGTGTTAAATTTACAAAGGTGTGCGTGATCTTGTGATAACAGAAAGACAATGGAAAATGAGTTTACTTAAATGTTTTTATTGTTTATTCTTGATTTGAGCATAATTCCATACAGTGTCTGGCACTTTTACATCTCATTATCTTCAGAGAAAGCATGCATTGAAATAGGACTGGATACAAATCATACTTTCCTCTGATTTAGACTCCCTACAATTCCTCCAACATTAACAGGATTGAAGCAGATTCATGTCAGGGCAGAATTTGGCCCACTGATGTCAGCTATTTGAATGCACATACAATATGCTGTAAAACCAAGTATTTATGAAGACTGGGCCATGAATGTGAAGAGACAGGGCTGAATCATATTCACATAGTGAATGAGTGATGACACCCTTTTATCCAAACAAAAAAACTAATGTCTACTGGAAGGATAGCCTAGGGCAGTATTGCTTTAGGAGAACAAAGGCACTTGGTTTGTTGTAGCATATGCGGTAAGAGTGCTGACAGATCAAGCAAAAAACACAGCTTAGCTCAAGAACGACATTTAGATCTGCCCTGAGGATGGGACCGGGGTCTGGCATTTACAGATTACACATCAGTTACCAAAATAGAAAGTAGTTACGAAAGTTTGATAACAATAGCATAAAAAAGAAAAGAAAGAAAGAAAGAAAGAAAGAAAGAAAGAAAGAAAGAAAGAAAGAAAGAAAGAAAGAAAGAAAGAAAGAAAGAAAGAAAGAAAGAAAGAAAGAAAGAAAGAAAGAAAGAAAGAAAGAAAGAAAGAAAGAAAGAAAGAAAGAAAGAAAGAAAGAAAGAAAGAAAGAAAGAAAGAAAGAAAGAAAGAAAGAAATGTGGTCACTGTTTCAGAAACATGGGTCATGCTTGACTTACAGGCCCACAAGATAAGCAGGGAAGTAGTATCTTGTCCAATGGCTTAGTGGGGAAGTGGGAGGAAAATTACTCCAAAATTACTCCAAAAAGAAAAAATTGCAGTTTACATATCTGCGAGCACCAAGTAGTTAGGGTATTTCCTGAGAAAGCCTTTTCCTCTGATGAAATGCAGTGCCTTGTGTCCCTCAGGCTGCATTGTTACTTCCATGGTATCTCCATCTCCTGTCAACCTGCTTTGACTTCAGCAGCCCCGGCAAGAGGACCAGCAGGATCCTGGGCAAGGGTTTCATCCTGCAAGCTTTGAAGGATGTCCTGTTTCTTGGGGGGTTGAACGGCATGGCAACATAGCATCACTCTTTGGACATTTCAGTGCCCACCTCTACACCCACATGGGAGAGCTGCCAGGTCCGGGTCATGAGGCCTGGCCTCAGGGCCACCGTCCACCTTGCCAAGGAGTGTTTTCTGGATATGTACCCAAGAGCAGCACACACTGGAACAATGCATGCCCTTTCTCTGGATGGTAAATCATGCGGATCCACAAGTGCTGCCAGGCCTACAAGCCACCCTCAGCTGTTTCATGCTCGTCCATGTGATCACCCACTTGTTCCACATGATCACTTGCTTGCAGGATGAGGGCCCCTCAACACGCACCCCAGGCACAAAACATTTGTTTGATTTATATATGTGTTTTATACCACGAACAGGATGCATATATGTAATGCAGCCATGGCCATGTCCTCTCCAGATGACACCATCACAGTGCAAACATCATGGCATCACTGATGCCAAAACACAAACATCATAAAACAATCATCACACCATTGGGGCCATAAACATCACAACACCAAGGCCCTAGGAGGCTCCATTCATTCCTCCAGGCAGTGCTCCAGGAAAAATGACAAAAAAAAAAAAAAAAGAGAGAGAGAGAAAAGGCAAAGTGGATGGGTGGCACATACAGGTGGGGAGTTTGGGTACCTCAACAATCCCTTTCCCCCAGTATCCACAGGAGGTATCTATCTCTATTAAAACTGGCTCTTCTCATCCCAGATTCATGCATCTCAAATCGGTATAAACTCCTGTAACTACGTTAGTCAATCCAGACAGATTCGTCCATTACTTAATGCATTACTCAGATTTCAGTAACAGAAGGTATGTGATCTAGAGTCAAGTTCTGTTATGCTTGGATGAAAATAAAAACAGTAAAAAAGCTCTTGGTAACTGCACCTGTGAGACAAGATTCACAGACTTTGGGAATGATAGCTAAATGTTTTTGAGCAAGTAATTAAAAAAACGTGCATTTTCTTTTAAGTTAACAGCTTTGTTCTGACGAGTATGTTAAAGGTCTAATTGACTAGCAACAAGCCTTCTCTGTCAACAGGAAGCAAAGGAACTTTTGCCTCTTTGCAGTTTCAGTAACCAGGTTTGGTCGTCTGTAGTTACTTCTCTAGTAGCAGGGCAGCATGAAGGATCCGTGACTGTTCACTAGGAAACCGAAAAGGTCAGGAATAAAAAACATTGAAGTTAAAATGAGGAAATCATGCCCATGACCTCATGATCAAATTTTTTATTCAAGGAAAAAGGAAAGGAAAGGAAAGGAAAGGAAAGGAAAGGAAAGGAAAGGAAAGGAAAGGNGAAGAGAAGAGAAGAGAAGAGAAGAGAAGAGAAGAGAAGAGAAGAGAAGAGAAGAGAAGAGAAGAGAAGAGAAGAGAAGAGAAGAGAAGAGAAGAGAAGAGAAGAGAAGAGAAGAGAAGAGAAGAGAAGAGAAGAGAAGAGAAGAGAAGAGAAGAGAAGAGAAGAGAAGAGAAGAGAAGAGAAGAGAAGAGAAGAGAAGAGAAGAGAAGAGAAGAGAAGAGAAGAGAAGAGAAGAGAAGAGAAGAGAAGAGAAGAGAAGAGAAGAGAAGAGAAGAGAAGAGAAGAGAAGAGAAGAGAAGAGAAGAGAAGAGAAGAGAAGAGAAGAGAAGAGAAGAGAAGAGAAGAGAAGAGAAGAGAAGAGAAGAGAAGAGAAGAGAAGAGAAGAGAAGAGAAGAGAAGAGAAGAGAAGAGAAGAGAAGAGAAGAGAAGAGAAGAGAAGAGAAGAGAAGAGAAGAGAAGAGAAGAGAAGAGAAGAGAAGAGAAGAGAAGAGAAGAGAAGAGAAGAGAAGAGAAAAGAAAAGAAAAGAAAAGAAAAGAAAAGAAAAGAAAAGAAAAGAAAAGAAAAGAAAAGAAAAGAAAAGAAAAGAAAAGAAAAGAAAAGAAAAGAAAAGAAAAGAAAAGAAAAGAAAAAAAAACCTATCGCTGAATGTTATTTAATCTCAAATTTATCTGTAAGAGCTTGTGTGGGCAGGAGCTTAATTTGGTTTTCTGCCAAGAAATATCTCCCAAAGGTTGCAAGTGGTTAGAAAATGAAGAAAATACATGTTAAAAGGTAATGAACCTCTACCACTCTTCACCCTCTCTTGTCTGGACATCCAACCAGGCATTAGTAAATTCCTTGAGTCCTTGTCTGTGGTTCATGGCTGTGCGCTTGCTGACTTCTCCCCATAACTGCCTCTGCTGGAGATCTCCCTGATGGAGAATAAGGAACTTTTTCTGTTTTGCTGTTGCTGGTGAGGAAGACTCCTTGATCTCTTGTGTCACATCACCTTAGATGGAGCCAGAGCCATGACAACAAGTGGTGTTTCCAGCTTTGCCATTCTGGTTTCTGCCCCCAGCTTCTCACTCCACTTTCCTCCTCTCCAGCCTAGCAGGATGGCAGCCCCAAGGCCTCAAGATGGGTAGATGGAATGAAATGCCTTGGGGCCTGGTGTGAGGACTTCAGAGGACTTATGTGAAGTAGAAGGGGCCTTCCAGGTCCTCATCACCTCAGGGGCAATGCTGCTTTCATTTGGGAGGTTGCTTGGAGAGAATCTGATAAAAGCTCTTTCTGGAAGGGAAAGCTCTGACCAGGGACTACACATGCAGCACATCACCTGAGACAATGTTCAAGATGGAGTGGTTGCATCCATGCCCTCTAAGTCCACCAATACTAGCATGCCTGGACTTTGCTTCCTGCTGCTACTCCACTGCACCAGCTCGGTGCCTCCTCTGCTAACCCTGCCTGATCTAGCCTTCTCTAGTCCTTCCCAGCCATCACCACTGCCTGCTGGAGTTACTGCACAGACGTGTGAAGGGGCAGTAAGGAGAAGTGGTTGGCAGCAGGAAGACCTCAAGAATCATAGTACCTGTGAGGATCAAATGTTTTGCTTGCTTCAGGCTGAAGACAGCCCCTGGGGGTGGTCCACATTATTGACATTCAATCTAGAGCAGGCTAAGGAGCACATGGACTGAATAAGAGATGATGATCAACACTGGTAGTGAGAAGTGACCTTAATGTCTTCATTAGGCTTAGAACAAATAAAGACACACATTTTAGTCCGCATGTGAAGCAAAACTACATCTGCAGGAGCTCAGCTCCATGGTGGATCATGGCTATCCCCCTCTCTGCAGGCAACAGGCAGAGGAACTCCGCGTGAGTATACCATGTGGTCCTGGCTGCCAACCTCTTCCTGGCACCGTCACCAGCAGGGCCCTCATGAAACCCAGTTTGCTGCTGTGTGCAGCCTGATAAAATTTGCTGTTGTGGTGACACATGCCACTCAGACCCAGCAGAGGGGACCTTTTGAGGACGACTTTAAATGTCACTGTAGAAATACCAGGAGAGTGTTTGGGAAGAAAGCCAGGAGGTGAGTTTGTGGGGCTTCGTATCTACAGTCTTGTCGATGTGTGTGTTGAAATCTCCCAGGATGACAAGTCAGGGTATTTCATCACCATTGTCAACAAGGTATCAGTGAACTCCTTTATGAACCCTTTAGTCTGTAGAGGTCTGTAAATGAGCATAAAACTCAATGTTAGCTTTGGCTCAGGTTTCTATTGTCAGATGAATGAATTCAAACCTTACTCTCAGCCTCAATTAGAGCTGCCAAATCCCACCCTGAGGAACTATCTGGGGCAGCAAATTGTTTTATCAAACCTCTGTGCCCCTGCACTTAGCTGAACTATTTACCAAGCACTATGAACAATCTCCCTGCTTTGCAGAAAAGACCATGCACATCCAGGGTGGTTTGCACGCAGCACAGACGCTTCATTCTGACTCTGTTCATCAGTTGACCTCTTCCCCTGGTGGACAGTGTATTCACCCATCAAGGATTATCAAATGCTCATGTGACCATAATCAAATTGTATGGTTCAGGGCTCCAGCTGCACGCCTGCAGCCATCTGTAGGTTTTGGATTTTTCCTCCAGGTGCATATTTGACTGCACGCTTTCTCACTGGTTTCTTTCTTTCTTCCTTTGCCCTGAAGTTTGGCCACAGCCTGAGATGCAACACAGAAATGGATATGGAAGGTGCTCTCTGTGACTTTTTGACATCTCCTGAGGTGGCAGAAGTCACTCCAAACCTGTATTTCAAAACTCCGCTTTCAGCTATGAGAATCCGCTGTTCCCTATGGCAGTAACAGAAGTCCTCCCAGAAGGACTCAGAACTCTGGGGGACGCTTCTCTGAGATCCATCCATTCCCACCTTCCCTAGGTTTTCCCAAATATGGGCTGGCTCCTACGCAGGTTAATGTGTGGGCCCCTAGCTAAGGAATCCAATGGTAAGAACATAAGTGCCAGCAGCATCCACAGCTCCAAAAGGAATCGGTCAACCATGGGCACCCCGGGTTAAACAAGCTAGACAGTGATCACGATGCTAAGCAAAGGAAAGCACCCTTTTCCCATGCTTATAACACATGGGTAATATGTAAAAATTGCTGCTAGTCAGCAGCAGTATGTTGCTCACATGTGTAGGCAATATGAGGACAAGTTTATTTCCGAATCCCCTTTCTCCTATTAGTCCCTCGCCTTTGATTTTATGTGGGTTATCCAAGGATGAAGGTTATCTGAGGTCTTATTTTCAGCAGCAGATATTTTTAAAGAACTGTAGGTTATCTGAGGTTGAAAATAACAGTACTTTGGAGAGTTTGCAGCCCCGCCTAGTATCATTTAGTTGAAGATATGCCCACATGCACAACTGGTCAATTCACTCTGGTAATTTAACAGCGTTGTTGAATTCCTCACTGATGCAATGGTTTCACTTGCTAACTTTTATAAATAACACTTTCTAAAAATCTGTTTACCCAGGACATCCTGGCTAACAGTGTTTTGGCATAGGTCCCTGGTTCCTTCATCATTTTGTAGCAAGACCTCAGCATAGCAATCCACACAGATGTGAAGCTGTCAGCCCTTCCAAAACTCCAGCTCGAAACACTGAATAAAATCTACCTCAATAGCACTGGTTATCAAATAGTATTAAATTTTTCCTTAACTTTCTACACTGCCTTCCCAAAAGAGTTTCAGTTCACTGTCTCAGTTTCTCCTGAGATGGTGAGCACAGAGCATGACACCTAAAAGTTCACCTGAAGCTGTAGGAAAAGTGGTGGCTATCAAGCACACTCCTTACACGCTAGAACTACTCACAGAAGGGCCAAGGCTCAGTTGGGGTCAGAAGTTTCCTACAGGCAGACCTCAAAGTATGCAGCAAACCACCCAAAACCTAAGGGGCTTGATAAATCCCGTTACCACTCCTTCTATATACAGATGTACATTTGTTTAGCTTCTTTTTGCTATTAGAAATCACAAAAGAAAACAGAAGTTGGCAAAAACCATGGTGCCTTGAAAGACACTGCCACCATGCCCACAGCTCTCCATGTCCCCAGGAAGAGGAGGAGGGAGCCCTATGAGACAGAGGCAGACACATTGTTCAGCACCAGCTGGATAGGCTAGGGATGTCTGGCAATGAAAGCAGGATGTGCCCCTGGAAGGTTTTACACCAAGTCACAGCAGTACATCCTGGGAAGTGATTTGATCTGGAAGGAGCTTGTCCTGCAAGGCTTCAAGCAGCCTCCAAAACCATAGAAACGCCACAAACCAGGATCCTGTGTCCTGCTACCTCCACGTAAGCGAATGTCAGCAATTTGCCCTTTTTGCCGAAACCCATGTTTGCTTTTGTTTTAATTGAGCTGCTGAAGAGAGGACACCAATGTGGCTAGAAATAGCATATTTTGAGGTCAATAATTCAATCTGTTCTAGAGAGGCCTACTGCTGGTGCTCTTGGCAGCACTCGCATAGTGCTGCAGTCAGCCAGTCCCCAGGAAGCACTCTTGCTCACGAAGCAATAGCGGTGCAAGTGGCCAACATTTGGGCTTGGCTGCAGAACCAGAAAAGGTTTTCAAAACTTTAACTCAGATCAACCTAAATCATTTTCGTGAGGCACAAAGGGATGGGGGAAATTGAAAAGTGTCCTTCACTTTTGTTAAGAACCTCAGTTTCATTTTCAGGCACTTGAATGAAAAGTAGAAGGAACAAAAGGCCAGGCAGGTCATTCATTTCATCCTTTTCCTATCCTATAATCCAGCAGTCAGTGAGTTCAGAATATGAGTAATACAAATTCAGTTATTTTTCTCTTTTTTTCTGAAGGAATTTGGATCTACGGTCTCTCCCTTGCTTTCATAAGAGAGTTTCAGTAAACTTCCTCAGGGTACTCCAGGCATGACTCAAATGCCAATGTCAACTCATCCCCAGGAGAGACCAGAAGAGACTTTCCATGTGGAATGTGGTGATGAACAGGCTCATTCGAGTTGAAGAAGTGAATTCAGAGCCACTCAGACAGAACTGCAAGTCATACCTGGCTGCCCCACGCTTTTGACAAATGCCCTGTTGACTTTGCAATTTCATGAGGGGATTAGGACATCATTACAAGTTTAGGGCGTGGTCTTTATGCACACACAGCTTTACAACGCCATAGATTTGTCATTCATTAGAGGATGACTGCAATCACATGAATGGATTTTCTTGTTTCATCTTACTTTTTTAAAACTTCAGCTACAACTAGAGAGAGACTGTCCGTCCCAAAGATCCACATTTTTGTCCAGTGCTCCACTGGCCTGAAGCCTCATTAAAATGCTTGGTATAAGAAAGGCTGAAGCCTGGCTGAAGACTGTAAGAAGATAAGCCTCACTGCAGCTCAGTTCCACAGAATGAGTTGCTGTATATGATGCTGATTGTGTAAACCCTTGCATTATTCTCCAACGGATAGATATAAAAGCACTTAGAAGAAAAAGACCTAACAAGCAGTCTTTCTAAAAGCAAGAGGAAAGAGAGAAATGAAGATAGTAAAGCATCTTGCTGGAGATGCCAATTTGGAAAGGAGAAAATCTGCACTTTTCTTTAGCCCCGAAAAAAGATGAATGGAAAGGGAGACTTTGACACATACTTTGAGGAAATTTTTCAGCATTAAGAGATCGCAGATAAATGCTCAGATTTTCTGCTGAATAGGGTGCCAGGGAGCCAAGTTAGGTTTTTCCCACTCTCTGGGAAACAATCTTAATCTCAGCATTGCTGGAGATGCAGAAAGGGCTCACCGGCAAAAAAGAATCAGGTTCTGAGGGGATTCCCTGTCCCCCTGAGTAGTGTGTGTCCATCTGTGTAGCTGTTGATAGCAGTCATTGCTTCTTCCAAGAGAAAACGAGCAGTGTTTGAAAAGGGAGGGCAACAGCAAGCTTTCCTCACCAGGGAAGGACCACCAGTGAGTTGTTATTGTTCTTTTTTAAGAGCTTATTTTACTAAAAAGTGATAAAATGTGTGTTCTTGCAAAGCACCATATATGCACATCACTTACGGGGCAAACTGCAGGTTTTTTTTAAAAGTTGGCATCCATGTGGCATGTGACCTTTGTTCTCTTGGCAATTTGTTGGGAGAAAAATATGTATCACTACCTCAATATGTTTTCTTAGCGTGTAATGCTTATATTAGCATAACAGTGTCTTACAGCATCACTACAGCTAAGCTTGTGTCAGCGTTTCCATTACAATGAACCCTCTTCAGGACTGTTTTGATGAAGGAGGATGTGTAAAGCACTGTTTAGGGGCTGAGTTTCGGTCTTAGCTTTGAAAGCATTTGTTTTTGTTAAATCAGAAGATGGCCAGGCTTCTTGGCCTCACATTTGATCAATCATGACCTAAGTCCTATTCTTGGCAGCGTTGGTTTTGTGGATGGGATTATAGCTATCTTTTCATAAATAGGAAAAATATCTTGCCAAATAACATGATTTTAGTGTGAATTTTGCTGTATGCATTGCTATTGATAAAGATCCAGCTCCTGGTTTGTATAACTTCTGAGCAATTCCTATTTAACCTTTGTTTACTTGTTTATTGCTGTGTTAAAAGAAAACAAAAGTTATCTGTGAAAGAAACCAGGGCACACAAATCTTAAAGATTCCTATACCTCACATCAGAACTGACAAAAATATTCATATTAACTAATATTTTTAACCTGTAACCTTGAGAGGATATAGGCCAATGACAAGATTCATGACGCTTGGTGAAATAAACTGATAGTGTTAGCCACGTACTAAAAGAGCACAAAACTCGGAACACCCTCCAGTTCAACCCACATAACAACCATAATTGAATCAGGGATTCTGTGTTGCAATATGATTACAAGTTACAGAAAGGGCAGAAGCTACATCTATGGCAGCCCAGGGTTTTTGCTGGGTTTGAGTACTGTGCGTATGTTTAACAAAGAGACAGTCCAGCACTGGGAATGTTTACAGACAGGCAGCTCAGATAACTGGAAGTCACTGGAGGATAAGAGGGTGGTTGTGATTATACAGAGAAGTTGCAGATGCACATCAGAAAAGAGATTTCAACACACATATATAAATCAAGCAGTTCTGATTCAACTGATCACAACTACAGATCGTTAGAAATATGGGGTTTTGCATGGTTTGTGGGATACTTTTCAATGCAAAACTGTAAAAGATAAACTAGATGGATAATAGCATAATTTACACTTAATCACTATTCATTATGTCTGATGGCCTTCATATTTCGATAGTGCAAAATATTTTGCTACTGAACACTAGACGTGGCACATAGCAAGAGCTTCTTTATCTGACATTAGAGAGGAACTAAGGCATCTCTAATAGTACATCAAATGAAGCCTCAAATATCCTTTAGCATATTGGGAGATACTCATAGGTGTCTTTTCTGCCCTCTTCAGAGATATTTCTTTAGGGTAGGAGAACAGGCAAGTTGTTTTCCCTTAAGGAAGAGAAGGGGAGAGAAAGAAATTATTTGTCAGCTAATGACAAGAAAAACCTGACTGTAATTAGTAGGTCTGGAAGATTGTGGTCATAAAATCTACATCTTGTTCATAACATTTGTTATTGTGAAGATACACAGCCTGCCTGATAGATCGCTAGAGGTGTGCTGTGCCACAAAGCAAAATGGTGTCACAGACCACAGAGGACATAGGCCCAACCAGCCCTGACCCAAAGCACATTTCTCCTCCCAGAAAGCTGCAAAGAAGGGGAAAATCAGGCTCTCTTCTCCATCAGGGGATTTCTTCTTCCCAGCTGAGGACACTGACGCAAGAAGGATTGGCAAATTCCACTCCATCATCTCTGGAGAAAAAGTAGCAGGAGGTGGCTGGGAGATCTCATTGACATCCATCTGCCCACCATTTCCTCCTTGTACCTTCCATCCTCGGCACATCAGCTTTCCGGCCTGGGTTTCAGAGGTGCCTGTGGATTGAAGGGGCAGCCTGAGCACCTGACTTCAGCAGCCTGGGTTGCCCATCTGTGGTAGAGCAGCTCTCAAGCTGTTTGCCAGAAAGCGAGTCTGGCTCTTACCCTAGCAGGGAAAGTGAACACTACGAAATAGAGACTTTGGGAAACACACACTGGTTCTAGGCACCCAGTCATGCCTGCAGCGCCTTTGTAACTGACTCCCTCTCCTCCAAACAATGTTGTTTCTTAAAAACTCACGCTCTTTCCTTTCCTTGATTATTTTACAGCTGCGAATCTCCCTCTAAACTGAAAATAATACGCATTGCAGTCTTCTTGGTTTCAAGGGCTTTGACATGCCAAGCATTTTCGCACACATTAATAAAGCAAAAACGGGGAACTGGCACAGCTCTTCTGTAGTTCAGTTTGTGCTTTTAATACTTGTTCTGTGGATGCAAGCCTTACTGTCAATGCTGTTCTTTATTAGATGGAAAGAAGCTCTTCTATTCTTAAAATGGGTTTCATTGAAAAGCAAAGCCACTTCTTTGCATTTATTTAAGTGAGGAGCTAGAATAGAGACCAGTATGATGAATTTTAAACAGAGTTCACATCTGGTCCAGAAACCACAATCAATTTATTGCTGTATCTGAAACATTTTCAGCATCTGTCATATAATATATTTTCACACGTTTCTAACAAGACATTTTCTTGGACGTAACATAGACAGGTATATCTGTCAGTTCAATTTCATGCAAACGAAACAGAAGAATTTTTGGCATGGTATATTATACTGTCTTTGGAGCAGTGTAACTATCATGTGAAAAGGGTATTATTTAAGGATGCCAGAAGCTCAGCAATTTCTTCCAAAACATGGAACTACTGACTACACAGCAGATTTATTTTTTTTTTAAATCTATACCTTCCTTTTTTCCATTTTGATAGAACCCATTATTCAATATATCTGAGGGAGAGGTGCGTATTTTGCTATTAGTAGACCTATCTTAGCCCATTGCGGGAACTCTTGTATTTTTATTTTAGAAGCAGAATCTTCCACTCACAAAGGCCATTTAATCACAACTTTATTCAAATTTTTATTAAAAATTAAATGGCAGTACAAATCGTATTAAAATCCTTAAAAGCTTCACGTTTTCACCCAAACCTCTCATGGGCTTTCCCACACAGAACCACAGATGTATCAAATAGCTTGACAGCACTGCAGCCCTATAAATAGGCACGCCAGCTTGCCCCCATATTGGCCCCAATACAACCATTTACCACCTCATTTTTGGCTACATAAACTGCCTCTAAGCACTTTCTCATTTGAAAACCCTGGGGTTCCTGTAAGAGCTCTGCATCAGCACACAAAGTCCTGCACTCCTCACCCTTTCCTCTGTGCTCATATAAGATCATGCACAGCCATTACTTCTCTGATGAGACAAATAAAAGGCAGTCAGGGGTCTGGGATGAGTATCATGTCTTGGTAGTAGCTTACTTGCTTTATTTGCTCTTTTTTTTTTATCTCACTGAAACTGTGAGAAGATGAAGTTCATTGAGGCATACTGGGGTGCAGCTTCGAGTGAGCAAGCCTGTGCTCGTGCTGTAGTCACGCTCGAGAAGTGGGGAATCAGATGGGTCTGCTGCAAAACAATCCCTCGCCACAGGAGGAAGACCCTGGGATGATTACTCATCTGTTCATGTTCAATCAGTATCTGTTATAATTAAGGGCAACATTTAGCTCCTTGGGCTGAAAAGGAGAACCCAACTTGGCCATCCAGGAGCGGTTGATGCAACATGGTCTCTGCCCAGCAAAAAATGTTTTGGTCTTTTGAAATTTGCTTAGACATGGGCTGTAGAAAATGAGCAATCAAACCTGTGGGTACAGAAAACCTGCAGGTAGAACCAGAGGAGGAGGGGGAGGTGTGTAAGACATGTCCAACATCATGGTGGGAAACGGCAGCACTGGATGCCTGCTTGCTGGGGTGCCCTGGGGCTTTCTGCTGCCTCTGTGCTTCTCATCCAGGAGAAGCTCCGGCAAGTGTGTGAGTCAAAATGTGGAGCCTGAAAAAAATACTAGTGTGATTTCTATTGCATTTTAATCTGCAATGAATCTTTTAACGATTTTCTGGATAAGGCTGTGATGGTTTGAAAGTTTGCTCTTATTAAAGCCAGGTATTTAACTCGCTTAAAGACATCGTGCTCTAACAAAACTTCAGAGCCTGATTCATGCTATCACTCTCGTTTTATTTTCCTGGGGTATTAATCCAGGTTTTCACAAGCAGATTCTCTCAAGACATTTTATGTGGGCTTAGTTCCACAGTAAAAATAAATATATTTCCAGTGAATTTGCCACAAGAAGCTTGCCAGCTCCTTTGAACAACTTTAACCATTTGACTGCTAAATAGCTGAACAGGTACGTGGTGCTGAGCAACATCTTGTCCCGTGTATATCTAATTAAAGGTAAGTTTCAAATTATTGTGCTGGCATCTTAGTGAATTGTGGTGCTTTACAGGAGCCTGTAAAAGATATGATGGCACAAGACAGCAAAGGGTTTAAAGAGGTGTACCTCACATTGCGCCATGCACTGAATTAACAAGAAAGAAAAGGAATTTCTTCATGGGAGAAATTAGGTGGTACATGACATTTACTTAGAACTGAGCTCTGCCAATATATATTTCTAATTATTTTAGCCTGAAAACAGGGGTGCTCTAATTCACCCATGGTTTTGAACGGCTCAAAGGTCCCTACTTAATAGCAATGTTTTAAAATTACTGCATGTTGGCTTTTAGTACCAAGTTATTCAATAAAGTGCAGAACTGATGGGTTACAGAAAATCACCTGTGGAAGGAGCAGATTTTTATCTTTCTCAAAACACTGTGATATGTGTTCCTAAGATTTATAACTTCCCTAGAAGCTGGAAATCCAACTTTCTCCCAAGGCACAAAGAAGCCAACAACTGCTCTGCAATGAGAAAACCAAATCTGGGGAAGAAAACAGTCTCTGAAGGAAGCGGGAACACTTACATCTATTTACACATCTGCAACCATTTGGGACAGGTAGCATTCAAAAAAGACTTAAGCTATAAATAGCTAACACGAAGTCCTCACCTGCCTTCAATTTTTCTAGTGGGTTGTAAAGAGTGCTCGTGCAGACAGGGATGGGCTTCAAAGGCAGGTGGAGGTAGGGGCTGCAGGCGGATGGTGTGGGGTGGCAGAAAATAGCTTAGGTGAGCGGAGCACCAAGCAGGAAAACTTGACACATCAGCAGCGAGCCTTTCCAGTGATCAGATTGGAATTTAAAAGACAAGTTAGAGCCTTCAGCGTAAAGCAGACATGTGGTGCCCGGCCATACCAGCTTAGAAGCTGCACAATTGTGTTTTGGGCTATCAGTATTTGGGTTCAAAAGGCAACTATCAATTTTCCCTTTCTCTGTCTGTGCATTTCTGTAATACGTTTCTGCTGTCTAAGCTTTAAGTATTGATACTGAACATATGTATGATATGAAAATCTGCAGGCATTTTGTGCTTTAATTCTGCAGGGATAACTCAGCTGTCTCCAATACCACGCATGCTGTACAAGTTGATCAACGTTAACAAACCTGGGACCCCTGTATTTCTTCAGCTTTTCTTCAAAACTCCATTTGTACGCTTCACAGTTGTTTCCTGTCACTGCATGACATCTTGAAGTCATAGGAAACGCATGTGTGTACCCAATTTGTCTGTGATGAGCCATATTTTTCACTTAAAGACCATTTAGACGTATTTCTAAACAAGAATATGGTCCAGGTTCCTCCATGCTCAAAAAATGGTATCATCTGCCATAGGTAGAATCACAAAATAGCATGAAAGGTAAAACCTCATTCTACAGCCACTGCTAGAAAGCTCCCTAAAATTACTTCTGAGGCAGCTTCTAATCAAAAACGAAACTAACTCCTGCATTTGTATCTCCAGCTCATTAACCCTGAGTGGGTCTGCTCGCTTTCTCTGCCAATGCCTGGGTTTGTTTCAACCAGAGCCAGGCTGAATTTGGTCCCAGTGGGCGCTGCCTGCATGTCGCACACCCACAAGAGGATGTCCCAAGGCTGCATCAGGCTGCAGACCTCAAAAGGCTCAAAGGGAAGAATGAACTTCTTTTTACAGCATACAGGTCCGTCTCACTTCCCACAACTGTTCAGCAAATGCTCTTTTCCTTCATAGGAGACGTTTGGCTAAGTCGTCACTGAAGACATTAATGTCCGGCTGAAACACAGCACACAACATTTTTTTGCATGCTTGCAGCATCAGTACTCAAACTCATGACAAGAACTAAGCAAATAATTGGTTTTTTTCATCTCACTGGCCAAAAACTGTTTGGGGTTGACCAAAACCAAATAATTCTCAGCGTCCCCACCCAAAACAAGGCACTTCAATACTTCAATCTAACAAAAGGTTTCTTTCAAACAAAAGTAAATACAAAGCCTTTTGTTTTCCTGGGGAGTGGAAAGAGGAAGGGGAAGTACTTTATTAGTTTTTTTTAATTAGGGCTAGGTCAGACTCTAAAAATAGAAATCTCAAAACAAACAAAAGAATTTTTTTTTCAAGTATCAAGTCAAAATGTTTTGATTTTCTCCTTTCCCTCCCAGAAAATTTTAATGACCTAGAAATGCATTTTCAGCGGGAAAAGACAAGACAATTTCAGCCAGATCAACTCTTGAACTGTTGCTTTCAAAACAGAAAAGCTCTTTGCTGTGCTGCCACTCAGCCTTCAGCCCACAGATGACTGGGATCAGCACTGCAGTTGGGTGTAGTTTGCAAAATCATTGCAAAACAGTGTGTTTGAGAGTCGAGAGAGTCACAGTTTTCCATGCAGCCAGAGGGTGCACAAACGTGTGCCAGGAGACAAAGAAAGGTCAGAGCTGTCTCCCTGCTGCCATCAGTTCCCATGAGGGTCATCCCCAGGGTCCCCACTTCTTCCAGTGAGCCAATTTATGACTCCAAGATTGAAATTACAGGTCCTTGTAAAACAGCATCATACTGTATCTAAATACTGAATACTTTATTCTCTCTCTCTCTTCCTCTTCCAACTGGCAAACATCAGAGGGACACAAGATGGCAGTAGTTTTTTTTGTTTTTCCTTTTTTGGGGGGAAGGGTGAGGTGGCTGCTACGCAGAAAGAGGCTGCTCTACTGCGTTAACTCGGAATTAATTGCATGAGCATACCTGGCAATTATCCAGTAATGAGCAGAGAGGAACAGAAATACAGAGAAGGCCTGTTTCTCCTCACTTATTCTGATCTGTACATGGGCATAATGGTGCATGTCACCCAATGCATCTGGCAAATCTCATCTCAGCGCTAGCCAATATCTATATCCACCTCTGCTCTGCTCAGACATTGACATCTGCAGTTAAAGGAGATGGATCCCACCCAGAGAGAGTTCCAACAGCTAATGCTAAAAACACATACAGAAGCGTTTGGAGTGTGCTCCCCATTCCCAAACAGTTCACATATTTTATCCAATAATCACCTAATGACAAAGGAGTAGGACATCCAGGAGCACTGAACCTCCAGCTGAGACATCTTGACCCTGGGCTGCAGGGCTTTGGTGGCACAACCACTCCTGCATTTCTTCTTTCAGTCTGCTGAGGGGAGATTGAGGACACTTCTGGATTGCCTCAGACCAACGGAGTCCGAGGTGCTGAACATGCTGGAAGCTGTATGCACAAATCCCCTCAGGGTGAGTGGAAAGAAACTGTGCATGCTTCCAGCACACCTATCAGACAGACCATGGTCCTCTTAACATCTGGAGGGACACCTTCTGAATTCAGCTGTGAAACAGACACCACAACACCCAGCTCTGACAAAAAGGGAGCAATTGTAGGCAGACACAGCAACAGTACTCTGCGATTCACTGATAAAAATAATAATAAAGAGTTAAGTACAGATTTTATGGGAATGCATTCTTGGATTTGGGCACCTAAATTCTACCATAATTTCTCCCTGGGCACCTAAATCCTCAGCTTCACCTTTGCACCTCTAGGCCTTAGTCTCCAACTCTCTCGATCAGAGAGTAGTCCGTCAGCTGTTCCTGGAGAAGAAGGAATACACACACAAACTTTCAGGCTGTCACCTCGGAGTGGGTCCGTACATTGTTAACTACATGAATAGGCACAGACCAGAACTGTACTTTAACCACCACAAGCTGCACAGGCATGAGAGGTGACTGCATACACTGATGTGATATGCTGGCTTGTAACTGTTGCGTTGAAGTTGTCTGATTTGATTGCCTTCTGTAAAAGCAACATAGTAGAGAGTGAAAGAAGAGTTAGATGAAACTCTATTAGCAGTCATGCTTGTCCCTCTACCCCTGTATTTCTGTCCACCTCTCCAACGTGCTCTCAGACAGCAGTGCTATCCTACTGCACTGCACTTCCTTTGTGCAGCATGAAGGAAGCAGAAGTAGCAGGCACCGCTGCCTGAAATCTATTTATGGAATGACTAGTTGAGCTGATTTTGTTCTGGACAAATCATATAGCCCAAATGAGGGTTATTTTCCAGTGGGACAACAGTTATGGGTGAGGAGCTGCTGGAATTAAAGCACAAGTCAGCACTGTTAGTGAAGAGGAAGAAAGCTGATGATCAGTGTATCTTTTTCCTCTACAAATTGTCCTTTTCACACTAAACCCCAGAAACAGTATAAGGAAATCTTCCAGATCTGTAGCGGTGTGTTATAATAGAGAAAGCTGCTTTTCAGAACTGGAAATCAGGCTCTCTTAAGCCAGCACTTAACTAAAGATCTTTTTCAAAGGCCATAGGAAAGTACATGTGAGCTAAGTTACCCCAATATGTGAAGTCAAATAGACTGTATAAGTTCAGTATCACCAAGGCTGGTGAACGGAATTGACAGTGGAATTAAATCTCTGCCCAGAAAAATACTCTGTCTATGGAGAACTGCTGCAGACACCCCTGAACAGATGGGACCCGGAAAGGTTCACAACACCTAGTGATGAAAATAACTCTCACAAAAAAACAAAGCAGAAAAAGATTTCAGGCCTTATTCTGATCTCACCTTGCTGTAAATCCTAAGTCACTCCATTAGGCTGGAAGTTGAGTGAAATCAATTTAGGACCCTTAATTTTTAGGGAAGGATAATTATTTCATTCCCTTCTTTCCAATTTGAAGCAGCTCATCAAGCATCCAGCTGGCTGCAGGCTGTAAAAGAGCATTTCTCTGGACAAAATCAACCCTTCTCCCTCCTTCAAATCCCCTGTCCTCTAGTAAAACACTTTAAAAACGTGTAAGAGCTATTTTTGTTGGGGTATGCCCAGTTGTCCCAGACATAATATAGACTGCCTTCCTTTCCAAAATCAACTCAAGTGGCCACTGTGAAGCTGTGAATTCAGAGACACGCAGCACATGAGAGCACCAGAAGAAGCACCTTGTTAAACAAAGGTAGGTCTTTCCCCTTTCCATGTCAAATCACCTGCACCGAGGCAAGTTTTAGACAGCAAGTGGTTGCCTGGTCTGATGTTGGGCTCTGAAGACATCTCTCTCTGAAAGGCTCTGTATTTAGGTCACAACCATTTTCAGAACAACTCAATTTCTTCATGGAAAATTTAAAAAATTACTTCAAGATATATTTCTTCCTACATCTGTCAGTATAATGTTACACATCCTGATCTGTGTGAGAGATGAGCAGACTCGGACGTGTCTTGGTTTGGAGCCAAACTCTACCAATACTGAAACTTGCAGCTTCTGTGTCCAAGCCGGCATCCAAACCAAAAGAAAAAAAAAGTGCACAAAACTCTCGAGAGAACCTGTGTGATTCTTACCTCTGCTCACACTTCAGTGGTTGCAATAACTCTGAACCCTCTCTGAGCAGGGTTAATTCTACCTCCTCAGTTCGAATGAAAATGTTCTTTTTCCCATGTGAACTTGTAAAGTCATGGGAATGTATCCTGCTGCCTTCCTGACATAAATCAATGGATATATTGGAGGGACAGGCCAAAAAATGTATACTTTTCTTGCCCTTCAGCTCGGTTTCACCTATAAGCATTTGCCCACATCCTGGAATAAAAAGAATGTTTTCTTACCATTGAATTTACAACTTTTCTTTTTCTACAGACGTTGGCCATCACCACACAGCTGATATTAACAACTTAACCCAGAATCTATCAGGAAGAGAAACTATTTTATAAGAATGACAATTATAATCCACCCAGAAGTATCTACAAACACAATAAAGTGAAACACAACTGAACTTTTTCATGAGGATATCCTCTAGTATAAACGCCTTTCTGGTTTTTCTCTCTTTCAATCATATCTCCATTTAATGTATAATTGCCAACATGTTCTCCCTACTCCTGTTCAGATTGTGCACGAATCCATCATTCTGAATACACAAAAGACTAAAAAGCTGTGAAGAAACTATAAACAGTAATAATTTATAGATTCAAGCTGCTGGAAGGTGCAAGTTTATGCTCATTTCTAAACTAGCGCATAGAACAGTTACAAGTGATGTTAAAAAAAGTAGCAAGGGCAAAAAATTCAAAATATAAATGAACTGCATGTCTCACGCCTCAAGATGTAGTTGTCACCCCTGTGGATTGCTGTTCAGCTGTGGGCCTGTGTATGTACCTTCAGAGCACTCTGGTTTTCCATGCTGTCATAACAAGTAAATTTTTCTGCAAAAAGTAGCTTTTTCCCTTGTCTTTATTATTTTAAAATCTATCTTGAGCAAAAACATTTAGTTTCTCAAATGCACCCCAACACATTCTGCGGCTTTGACATAGCACCTGCTGTGCAAGGAACCTGTATGACTCCAGTCCCGTCAGTACAAGAAAACAAATTTCACCAAACTCACCTCACATTGGGAAGGCCACTGCCTGCACTCTGAGGTAGAAAATGGAGTCCCAGAGAATTCACGAGCAGGACCCACAGCAATGTTTAGACAGTTTCCAGGTCTCTGGTCCCTGCTGCTGGACAATGCTTCGTGCTGTGTCACACAATGGTTTGAAACACCTCTACCAGCTTATTCTTCAGTGCAAAGAACCATCTCCATGCCAAAACACCTCAATGAGCTCACTCTGCTGGTCTGACACCATCTGTACTGAAGCACTCAACTTCAAAGATCTCAAAAAAATCTACTGCTGTTTTTTTATCTTCTTGATAACTGAACTGAGCTTTGATTTTTTTTCCATTTGGCCTCCGTCTTTATCCACAGTTGACAGTTTCCCATGCACATGGAGGCTCCCCATACACATTCGCTAAGTACCCCACCTCTCCAAAAACACCTATATCTGGAAGTGATCTTCTTATAGGATGTCCTTTCCATATGTTTCGCTTTCCTAGGGATTTCCTTATTTCCTTGTCAGAGCCAGACAATATTTTTCTTTGACAAGATACGAATTTGTTTAAGGAGACCCAAACTAAATTTGGGCTAAATTTGACTAATCCAAAGCCTTCCAATGGGAAAAAAATGAATAAATAAATAAATAAAGGGATAACTCTTTTTTAAAAAGTGATGATCTCTTTTGAAAAAGAGCATTCATTGTTTCAAAATTGATGAAAACTGAAAACTTAAAACTTAAATTAAAAAAAAGAACAAAAACAGAAAAGACCGAAACATTGTTAAATAAACAAAGTGAATGACCTCCAATGCAAAGATTATATTTTGCAAACAACGTAGTGATCTGGCCTGAAAGCAAATAGTTTTCCTATCTTTTCTTTTTGCAAATAGTGAAACAACTCCTTTCCCAGGTGGACCTGAACATTTCACCCCTTTTTTCTTCTGACATTTCACAAAAAATGTGTCCTACCTAACGTTATGGTTTTACACAGCATAACACAGCAAGTAGGGCTGTGCTCTCATTTGCCTTCTTCCCATTTGGAGCCCTGAGCTGATCACCAGGGTTAGGTTCATCTCTGCAGATTTCAGAAGTGTGAAAAAACAGTTGGGTCTCCTGTAAAAATGGAGGCTTCTGGGGAGCCTGAGTAAGGAGTCTGCATTAGGATGAGATTAATCCTGCCCTGGAAGAAGCCTTTTTTTCCTTGTCAAACCTAAACGGAGTTTGGCCACCAAGCACAGTGATACGTGATCAGGATTAATCCCATCTGTAGCAGTGCCACACCCATAGAATAAGAGACTTATCCTAGACAGTACCTTCCATAGTCCTTAGCCCAGGGGATGCTGTCTGTCTACTGACTAGAAGACATTACTTGGCAAAACATTGCATCAGTTCATCCTACAATGTCAAAAACAGATGATGAAGGCAGAAACACGCCAACAAAGAGTCTAGGTTCCAAACCTCTACAATGCCTTTGCTCACTTGCTCGGCCTGTGATCCCCACAGACTAGTGACAAAAACTGCAAAATCAAGGATTTATTCATCAGTAGCTGCTACAGCGAAGGATTTCTGTTAAGCGGAATAATGCAAAATAGCTATTTTTATTAAAAAGTCAAGAAGTCACAAATATTAAATTACTGTGGTTTCTTTTAAGGGAGCAATATTGAGTTCTGCTACTGAATTTTCTCTTCAAGAAGCTGAGAGTGATTTGCAAGTCTGAATGCACTATAATAAGATGACCAAAAATACCAGATTGAGATCACTTTTTAGAACAACTATGTATACGTTTTGACATCAATTTGTCAAAATAGCTGAAAGTACTCCTGGATTGAAGGCGGATGTCTCTCATGAAAATAAAAGTTAATCATCTACAGTGACCAACTGTAATATTCTATATCATTTTTTAATTCATCTCACACTTTGCAGTTTTAATATCCTCTTTAGAAACGTGAATGTAAATAGTGCTGGTCTGTTCTTAAATAGCGTGTCACTGCAGTGTCAATAACCACTCAAGGACATTTTTCTTTGTACAGAAAAAGACCTTGGTAGTCTTCATTGTTTCATTCTTATTAATGCGTATTATTGCTTTGATCTTTTATTATTATCTACTTTGACACTTTTCTCAGAGGTGCAAAGTGAAAGTGTGAGGGATAATGGACCCTTGCAAAATCTGTTTGGATATCAGGGAATTAGGGAAAAAGATTTTGCCACAAAGGGCATCAGATACTGGCATGAGTTGCCTAGAGAGGATGTGGAGCCCTCCTCCTTGGAGATTTGAGAATTTGACTGAATACAGCCCTGAGCAATCTACTCTAACAGACCTGGACTTCAAAGTTGGCCCTGTTTTGGGCAAGGCTGGGACCACAGAACCTTCAGAGGTTCCATCTAGACAAAATCATTCTGTGATTTTACTCCTTTCTCTGTTTAATGTCTCTTTCATGGCTGAAGTCCCTCCACTAAAGTTTGTGATTTTTGACAGACTTTCTACGAGGGTCTTCTCTGGCCTTTCAGGGATCTTGACACCTTGAGGAAACACAAGAAACTATTTGCTTTGTAAGTAAGTGAGGCCATGAGGGCAGATGCCCGTGTTTCATTGCTGCAGCATGCCCACCACAGGGCTCGAGGACTGAGAGCAGGCCTCACCCACCCGGCAGCCATGGGCAGTGCCCTGGTCACCCCATCATTCTGAGAGCACAAGAGCTCTCCATCCCTCGGAATCAGAAAGTGAGCAGAGGAGGCAAGTAACAAGCATAACTTGGCACGGACCTGCTGGTCAAACTGAGGGAAAAGAAGGACATGTGCAGGCTATGGAAACAAGGGCGTGTCACCGGGGCAGAATACAGGGATGCTGTCCAGACTTGCAGAGATGGGATTAGGAAAGCCAAGGCACAGATGGAACTGAACTTGGCCAGGGATGTTAAAAACAACAAGAAGGGATTCTATAGATACATTGGCCGGAAAAGACAGGCCAATGAAAGTGTACCTCCTTTGGTAAATGAGAAAGGAAAACTGGCTACAACAGATATGGCAAAGGCTGAGGTACTCAGTGAGATCTTTGCCTCAGTCTTCGCTGGCAGCAAGGATTCTCATATTTGTCACATCTCTGAATCTTACATCCCTGAACCTCTGGATGGAAAGTGGGAGAGTAAAACCCTCCCCACTGTGAGGGCAAAGCAAGTCTGAGATCGCCTCATGAAACTGAATGTGTACAAGTCTATGGGGCTGGATGACATGCATCCCAGGGTCCTGAAGGAGCTGGCTGATGTGGTTGCCAAGCTGCTTTCCATCATATTTGAAAAGTCGTGGCNCTGTTGGAGAGGGTCCAGAGGAGGCCACAAAGATGCTCAGAAGGCTGGAGCACCTCCCCTACAAAGACAGGCTGAGGGAGTTGGGCTTGTTCAGCCTGGAAAAGAGAAGGCTGCAGGGACACCCCATTGCAGCCTTTCAGTATTTAAAGGGAGATTATAAACAGGAGGGAAAACAACTTTTTAGAGGTGTAGAGTGTGATAGAACAAGGGGGGATGGCTTTAAGTCGAAGGAGGGAAGGTTTAGATTGGATGTCAGGAGGAAGTTATTCACTGAGAGAGTGGTGAGGTGCTGGAACAGACTGCCCAGAGAGGCTGTGGATGCCCTGTTCCTGGAGGTGTTCAAGGCCAGGTTGGATGGGGCCCTGGGCAACCTGATCTAGTGCCAGATCTGGAGGCTGGTGGCCCTGCCTGCAGCAGGGGAAGTGGAACCTGATGATACTTGGGATCCCTTCCAACTCAGGCCATTCTATGATTCTGTGATTATCTTACGAGGGCTCAGGAGGAGCTGGGCCCCTCACACTTGCACATGCCCCAGGCATCCACCACATGTGAACTAAAGACTAAAACCACCAAGTTTTGGATTCCCTTCACCAGAAGCCATCAAACTGAAGCAGTTGCTCAACTGAAGTTTGAAGGATGGTTTATTGAGGTAAAAAATGTCACCACTGGACAAATGTTGGTGAGGGAGATCAAAAGGTGAGGTGAGAGCACTGCCATACCCCCAGCACACTCAGAAACCTGGGTAGTACTTCAGGGCTCTAGTACCAGAAAAATGACTTTCTTTTTCCTTAATAAAGTCAAATAATTTATTTCCCGGCCTTTGCATTTTTATTACAAGCTGCTATGTGTAAATGGCTTTGTTTGTTTGTCCTGTAGTTTTATAGCTGGATGCTTTTGTAATTAAAGGTGTTTTTAACTGATATGTGTATAAAATTGAAGTGGGCAAGTGGAAAAAATAAACAGAAGGAAAGTTTTTAACAGAAGTTATTTGAATTGGCTGTGATGTTCTTCCCCACTAGCTAGTGAGGTTTTAATTAGCATTGAAAATCATAAGTAACTGGAGATGAAAGAGCCCTATTAGGTCACCCAGTCCAGTTCCCTGCCAGTTCAGAATTGTGCCCAACAGTGTATTTCCCAGTGTTTTGTCAAGTCCGACATTAAGCCTGTTCATTACATGAATAATATGCTCTTTTGAAGTAGCAGGAGGGGAACTGCTCGCAGTCTAGACCCAGGCACTTTTTACAGTTTATAACAAAAAAGAATGATAAGTGAAGATGTAAGCCAGTATAGAAATTTATAAGCAGGAGTCCACATGGGGTATTTATTCTCATTATTCTTATAGGCGAGCTCACACGTGGCCCAGTAAATATGAAGGATGAGCTAAATGTCATAGCAGGGATTGTGGGGAAAGTGTTTAACTGCTCCACTGCAACAAGGCTGAAGGGGCCCAAGAGAGGGAGGGAGAAGGAATTGCAAAGCCATCTTTACTCAGCTCCTCCTGGACTGAGCGAGCCCTTGTCCCAAAGAAATATCTTGTACAGCTCACTCCCTTTTTCTACTAATTCTGAGTAAGAATTTTATATTAAAAAAAAAGAAGAAGAAGAAGATAAGATTTGGGTGACAAATCCCATAAAACAAGCAGCCAGCACTGTATTGTCAAAAAGAGGTAAAAGAATTCTGATAGAACAATGAATCAAACCAGGGATCAGAACAGCCAGCATGAAAACTCCAGTTCAGCAGGTGGAGATAGGAGATCCCATACACCCAATGGCAAAGCATGGGTGGGATTTCTTTAAAGTATATGTGACAGTTTTCTAATTAAATAAAAAAACCAACAGCAATTTTGATCAAAAATATAATCATCATGGACCAACAGCAGCAATTTCAACCGGTAACATACTTAAATGCAGCTTCATATAGACAGATTCGTGTACACAAAACCTCCTTGATATCACAAAAGATCTTTCCAAACAAAAATAAAACTATAAGTCAGGGATTAAAAGAAAAAAATAAATAAAATAAAGTAGATAAATAGATAATAAATTGAGCTCCTGAAGAATTTTCATTGATAGTTGAAAGCATAATTTCATAATCAAGAAAGATAAGGACATTGAGTGAAAGGTCATCCTGGTAAAGGGAAAGTTATAAATAAAGAAGCAATATATGACAGAAGGGTGAGGAAGGGAGAACAATTAATATAAACTCTGAAATACGAAGATCTGCTCTGGAGGGCTGAAGACATCAGGACAAATCACCTGGCTTCCAGGGCTAATATTAATAATAGAGGATGCTAGGGAAAAAAAAAAAATCCTTACAGTATTTTAAACACTCATTCTAAAAGATGTCTGAATTGCAGGAAAATATGCAGGGAGGCAGAAATATTCGACATCAAGTTTTGTCCTGTATGTGGACAGTATGGTGAAAGATGAATAACATATTCATATCACATGAATATAAGAAACATTTTAGTCCATCACAGTAAGAAAAATGTTGAAGACAGCGATTAGTATGAGGAGACTCATAGCATGTACACCTAAAAATCCTTAAACTTCTACTTCAGACACTAAGTGGCCTACTTTCATTCAATTTTGATGCCTATTTGAACACTTGTGTCATTCCAAAGATTCAAAGCATGCAGTCAGGCACCACAAACACAGAAAGATCAGGCTCTATGGCCCAGGTAGCCAAAGTGTGGGTATCTGAATTTTAATCTTGGGTAACATTTAAGAAACAGCAATTAGACGTTAGATAAGATCTAATAGAACATTAGATCTAATAGAAAGATTCTACAGATGAAGAATCGGATGAGGATGCAATTATCGGTATAGTTTCACAACCAAAAACTTTCATCATCCTATGAGTGAAGTCGAACTGGTGTTTATTATGTTGTTAAGTGTCCAGTTAAAGCACACATGGTCTTCTAGGGCATGTTCAGCCCCCTAAATTTAGCAATATATGCAGTCAGTGAGGGCTGCAGTAACAGGACCAAGCACTGGCTAAATTACATATCCAAAAGTAGTTATTAGCAGGCAAATTTTCCATATAGGTGCACCGGATGGAGAGCTCTGCCACAACTGGAGCTAGGCTGCAGACTATTCAGCTCGCCTTTCACCAGTGGTTTGGGAGTAATAAAGAATGTTTTAAAGCAGCCAAATTCAGAGTTGCATGCCTAATGACAAGGAATATGGAACGATATGACAGCATGAGAGCCCTCATGCTCTTTAGATTTTTTCACCAAATTTTCTCATCAAATGGCTTTAAGCCATAACTATGTGATGATTAAGTCAAGCAGAAGAGTCCCTAAGGAGAGGAGAGCTCCAGCTCTGTAGCATGATTACAGAATTTAGCTGCTATATGGGCACTCACAGAAAGATTGTCGTGGCTGATGAATTAGCACCACAGTCCCAATAGGAGTGGTAAAACAACAGGGAAATCCACCCAAAAGTGCCTTACTCAGGTAACAGGGATGGAGATTTAAGTCCTTGGCTGGACTGGAGTTACTGAGAGTCTCAGTATTCTGATGCTGCAGGAGAGGATCATCGTCAGATTTCTGTGCACTCTCTGCAGAACCAGAAGGTTTTCTAAACCACTCACAGATGAAAACGCACAAAGTTGAACAAATGTTTTGCCAGGACGTCAACCACTCTATCCCTTTACAGATGACAAAATCACAGAGGACAGTGTGCACCTGGGCATCGCCCACAAATGTGTGCCAAGAGGATGCTCACAGGTCTAGGATTTAGAAAATCTTCTCTATGTTCTGGCAAGACAAAAAGAACTCCTGCAGTTCTGCCACCCGTCTGCTTAAAAGGCTACTCAAATACCTGAAAGGATGCCGAGAGAGCTTCAAAATGTTTTAAAAAGGAACAAACCGCCTTAGTGGGAGAAAATCATATAGCAGAATCTGTTCTCTTTATTTTTCTAAAAGAAAAAATAAGAGTACTGGGATGCGATTTTCTCTGCTTCATGGAGAAAATACCATATGCCAAAGGGCTCTGTCACCTGGCAGAGAAAGGCATAACAAGAACCAACGTCTGGATTCAACTTCCAGCCAAATTCAAATAGGAAATAAGGCACAATTTTTAACCACTGGAACAAACTACCAAGGGAGTGTTAGAGTCTGCATCCCTGGACGTCTTCAAATTCAGTCTGGATATGTTTCTGAGCTCTGTGATTTAGTCAAGCTCAGACATTATTGGGCTTAGTAGGAGCCTGACTGGGCTTTAGTTTAATGGCTTGTGATGTACAGAGGGTCAGACTGGCTGATCTAATGGTCCCCTCTGGCCTTAAATTTTGTAAAAGACTTCAGCCAAACAAAAAAGCAAGTGCAAACGGCCCAGTGGTTGCAATATATTGCTCCAACTGTGGTTGACCAATTTAAAATAATTATTTATAACCAAATTCTTTCTTAATTGCAAACAGAAAAAAAAGGAGTCACTGAAAATAGTTTGCTCAGAGAAAACTTGCATCAAACTCCCCAGAAAGAAAGGTGTGCAAGTCTTTTTACAGAATCAAACCTAAATTCTACAAGAACAAAAATGGCTTACGTACTTAAAAGTTCATTTAGAGCTTGGCATGAAGCTATTGCTTTCTACACCAAGTGCAAGCATACTTCAAGGGCACTGAGGATCCGATTACTATCCTGCAAAGTGTAGGGGTTGGCTGAACAGCCCCAGAGTAACTCAAATACCAGGGAACCTGGCCTATTCCCTGTCCATAAAATACACAGAAAACGATCCCACTCTCTGACATTTTTTCAGCTGGGACAGCTGCTATAACAACTCAGAGCTTTTCAATCTATATACAGAGCTCGTGTATAACCTCTTCAAGTGTTCAGCGTGGAAATGTTTTTCTTCCAAACCTGTTTTGCTGGAGCTACCAAAAGCGCTCAGGGAAAAGCTGTTTGATAGCCTCGAGGAGTGGGGGGGCATTAAATCAATGAAGAATTTAAAAGGTGGGGAGGGGGCCTAGGGTTAGAGGAGTAGGGAAGAAAGATTTACAGCAAGAAACAACATACAGCTTGAATCCGATCCAAGAGGAACCACAGGGGGCTGGTGCCAGTCATCACTGATGAAAGGGTTTGGATTTGTCAGAGAGAAAGATGCAGTGTAAAAACCGTGTTCAAAGACCTGGTGAAATTGCACTAAGGGGCTGGTCACTGCAAGCTTTGCCTGAGCAATGACTCCAGATCTGTGCACTCTGGGCCGCATACCAATCCCCTCCTTCGTGCCCCGTCCTTCCACGGCATCCCCACAGCTCCTGCTAAGGCAGCACTCCCCACAAAGTTGACAGAGGCTGCAGGGAAATGCCGTGTTTAGAGAATCGGCTGCTTCGCTGGGTTTAACTGTTGAGCAATGTTTTCCAGCCACTTGACTCTCTCCGTCACTCAGCCCAGCCAGAGGGCTTAGCCTCTTAGGGTTGGTTCGTGATGTTTTTTGGCTCAGTGGAGGTTTGCTAAAGCTGTGCTCTGTCTCAAAATCCTCCTCATGTGCCTGCTGGGGGGGTGGGGACCCCCACTGTCCAACCCAAGCATGCCTGGAAGAGGGCTCAGCAGAGTGGACCAAAGCTGTTCCTTGCCCTTCTCCTACACCCCGCCAGACCCTGGTGTCCCTGGCAGCCACCTCCTTAGCATCAGGGGGTGGGGGACTAAAGCAGAGGACTATAATTTGCTTGATTTAAGAGGCTGATGGGGTCCCCTTTAGTATTTGGCGTGGGGATGTTACCCTTGGCTATGCTCATACACAACGGCAGAAGTTTCCATCAGCAACTTAAAAGCCTTATAATGGAAGCAAAAAAAAAAAAAGAAAAAAAAGCAGAGTCAATATAAAATCTCCACCAGGGAAATCTGAAGCATTTAGCAACTAGAATGCAAAACACAAAACACCAAATGCTCTTGCAGCAATGCACAAAGCCATGCACTGTTACCTTTTGACCGAAGAAGCCAGTCAATATGCAAGGTCTTATTGTTCCCAATGGGATACAGATATTAATGACAGTTCCAGATACTTCTTTGATGCAATGTGATTTAGTTTAAAAGTCTGTAAACAGAGTCTTATTTCAATGAACAAACTGGGAATCAAGCAGCTGGACATTTGCCTCAGTTAGGTCACATTATACTCAGAAATGCTCCAGAGCTGCTTCTCAGAGTGACCATGCAAGATCTTCCTCACTTCCCTTCTTCTAGGTGCTGCTGCTCACATAGTGCCAAGCAGCAATACACAATATGCGCCCAAATCGCCCAAGAAGGGCCAGCATTGCCCAGGTCAGCTCCTAGGCAGCTCCACACCCCACCTGTGTCTTGAGAAATGTCTCCTTCTGCGTCCATTCTTTCAGCCCAAAATGCATCTCTCTATATTCACCCTGAATAAGGGACATCCAGGCTTTGTCCTTGCAGTGATGACTGGGGCAGCAGCCTCAACCCCCTATCACTCCACCCTCCAAGAGCTGCTCCATGGCTGGTGAAGCAGTGAATGGCTATCTGGTTTTTCAGAGCAGTAAATCAACACCCCACAGTGAGAACCCCTTCACCCCAGGGAAGAATGAGATTATTTCCAGAGGCGTTCATAAGACACAAAGACTTCTTCACCAGCTGCTCTCACCCCACAGCATCTCTTCAGGTGCACCACACCAACATTTGTCGGGAATTTCCCTTTTTTCCACTTTCTGAAACGTCACTTCATAACATCTTAGGTCACAGGTTTTCTTCTCCTCACAACATCATTGGTCCCCACGCCTGAGGGTTGAAAGTATGGCTATACCCACCTGCACTGGTTCTTAGGGACATTCACATCAGGCCCAGTTTTGCTTGCACAATCTAGTTTTTGCACCAAGGAAATGCAATTCTTAGTTTCATTAGAGTTTTTTTTGGCTTATTGGGTTGTATCTGTGATGAGAATCAAGCTCCTTGTGGAAAAGCAGCAGCATTACTTCTGCTGCATGACCCATAGTTGTCCCACACCATGGCCTCGTAGATCTTCCACACAGCTCCAGAAACTTGCAAGAGAAATCCTGGCTTGAAGCATGAGTTCATTTCTTTCTGCTTTCTTTTTCTAGCTGACTTGCAGCGTCACCACTGCCATAAACAGCCCTGACTTCTCCATCAGTTATTTCCTTCTTCACTTCCTCCTGCACTGAGTGCATGTTTTTCACATTTGTATAGTACTTGCAAGCTCAGAAAAGCTCATCTGACTGTGACTGAAACTTTGGCATGTGGCTTGATTTTTTTCCCCTTTTACTGAACTGATTTTTGCATGATATGCTGCCAACTTCACTTTTCCCCCTTCCCTCTATATAAACAATATTCCTCTTCCAGATATTTCTTACACATTTGATAAAATGTGTTGCATACATAAGATGACTTTGGCTCAATTTTATAAAGATTTGGCATAATGCAATATACTAGCTCAACTTTGATTCACTAAAAAAATATGTCATTAAGAGCTGTATATACTTCTGATTTTAGTGTACAGCAGTGATTGACTGTTTCAGTTGTAAGTGATGAAGGCATGACCAAGTATAAATAAAAGCTGTACACCACCTTTCAAAGATGTGTCTTTTATTTATTTTACAGGAATGGATTAAGTTCTAAAGTTTTCGGGAGGTGTTGCTTTTACCAGTGGCACTTCTGCAAGTACAGCAGTGTTAACCTTGGTTCCCTGGCCAGATTCCAGTGTGGTTAATTATATTCTGCACACTGTGAAATTCCCACATAATTTTCAATTAAGGAAGTTATTTGCCACTTCTCCCACTCACTGAAAATTGTTGGTAAGATCTGCTGCAAGCAAAATGGCTGCTGTGCTCCATCCCAGCGGTGACAGTCATGAGCAGAGACATGTTGACTGTCCCAGCCAACAGTCACGAACAGAGACTACTGGGATATGAAATAAGCTTAGTCCTTTATTCTAATGAAAGTCAACAGAAATTCTCTGGTATTGTTCCTCACTGGCCCAAAAAAAAAGGATGAGGTCTGAGGGTGTATGAAGACATTTAAATGCATGCTTGAAGCTCACTTTTTTGGAACTATTTGGAGAAGATCTGCACCCAAAATTGAAGCAGAGTAGAAAAATGTTTGCATTAAAAGATGCTAATTTGTTGTTGAACCCTTGAGAGGGTGACAGAAGGATTACATCTGGCTCTTAAGGTCCCCTTAAGAAGAGGAAACATTCAAGCTACCATTCATACCACCCTTTTAAGGACCACCCCTGGCTGGGTGACCTCTAGCAGTGAACTTTCCTGGCAATAACACTGCTTGCTGGCCAAGGTATCCTCAGACACAGCCAGACACATTGTCTTGCTGTATGCACATGTGGGTCCCCAGCACACAGTGCTCAGCAGACTCTGTGCTTGTTCTCCAGTCCATCTGCCACCCCGGAGTGTTGCTGTTGCTTATGGGGACTAGGAAAGACCAATGAGGAGACATCATCTATGGGACGATGACCCCATGTCGATAGCTCGGATCTCATGCCAGACATTCAATCACATGCCTTGCTGAGCTGCTGGAGAGCCACTTCCAAGTTGATCAAGCCTATCGTCCAACACTACTTCTGGCCTAGCACTTTCAGCATCCACTGACAAGGCCAGATCATGCTCCAGCCAGACAGCAGAGAGGATGCTGCCAGGACCACCAAGTGCTCCAGACATCACAGACTGCACAAAGGAAGGAAAAGGCCTTGCTATTTAGCACCATGGTTGAAAAGGTGCACTCTGGAGAGCTCTTGGCCAAACCAAGGCTGAAGTTAGCCGCAGGCTAAGCAAAAATGTCTCTTGAAAAGACAAGCTTGTGCCTGAAGAGGTCTGCTCCTATATCATCAGCCTATCCCTGTCTTCAGTGATCTGTTTCTGCTTGGCCTTAAGACACTTGAGTCTTGTTTCTTTCCTTCCAGCCCTTCCAAGTTTGATTCTGTTAATATTAAATTAAAATAATATTATATAATACTTTTCACTAGCTCTTTTTTCTCCTTTTTTCTTCATGTTCTCCATTCCCCATTGTCACTCCTACAAACTGCTATGTTCTGGATGGCCAGAAATTGTTGGATTTCGTTTTCCCTTCTCATAAGAAACACACCCTTTTGTGAATAAAAAAGAGAAAAATCTTTGCTTTCTCCTATATTTTTTCCATCCCTGGCTGAAGATTCCTCCATACTGCACAGAGCAAGTGTTCCCTCCCTTTCCAACAACCTCATATGACATAGTCACATATGTACTGGATGGTACTACGCTTCTTAAGAGCCTGTGTCAGATGTGTACCTCTCCTTATCTATCCCCATTTTACATACAAATACATAAGCATCTGCCAAGTCTTCTGTATTGCAACATCATCTTCAAATTGCCATGCTGCCAAAGCCTCCTCTCACAAGATAACTTAAGAGCAGATTGTTCAGAGTGTTCAGTTTTGCCCGAAGATCACACCTGAGCACTCCCACCAAGTATACTCCAGACAAAGACTTCTTGCCTTCGTGCTGTTGCACTCTTGCTCCTGAACTCTGTCTCAACATGACTCATAATTTATAAGATGTTAAGCAAGTACATTGAATTATTTTCAGTAGGAACTGACAGAAGTCATCATCTAAGTGAGAGAAAAGTGGTGGAAGAGTTCAATCTGGCATATGTTTTGACTGACAATGCCCTCACCATCTTGTTCGCTAAAATAATCTCAGGAGTAGCCTATTCCATGCCTTTGTCAATGTAAGGAAGATCTCTCCAGGCATTACGTTATATTATGGATTGCTAAAATTGAGGTTAGCTATGCCAAAAGTACTTTTCCAAATACAGTTGCTGTTTTGAAGGCCAAGTTGTTCAATAATGGCCTACATCTGTCAAACAGGGGCAGCTCCACTGACCAAGTGATAAATTTAATCCATGAGAAAGCTCGAAGCACATAAATTATATTGTTCCCTATCCAACTAAACTAAAGAGTAGTTAACTCACTGTGAAGCCTTTATTTTATAACATCTGAAAAAAATGTTCATAATAACGATTCTGTGGAGGCCTTTTTAGAAGTGGGTATAATATTGGAGTGCCTGTGGTAGTGACCCCCTGGGAACAACCCCTTGTAAACCATTCATAAACAACATGGAGGGGGAGCTCTGTGTGTGGTCCTGACTTGATCTTGCAACTTTGGAAGCTGAGCAGCTCAAGGTGGATCCATTTCATAATCGCCTTATTTGTTTTGAAATCTCTCAGCATCCTTCAGCTGACCTTCATGTGAGTATGAGGCAAGAACTTTAATTATTATTGTACATAAATCTAATGCTTATCACAGAGAGGCCCTCAATCTCTGCTGAAACCTCTACACGTTATTGCAATAAAAAGAAAGTAATACTCCCACTAATTACAAAACTAGTATTTAATCTCCCCATTGCTAAGTCTGATGTTGCCAGCAGGGCTCACAGACCAAGCCCTGGTAACTGCCAGACAATAAATTCTATGAATGCTACGTGACAGACATCTATTTTGAAGATCCCTCTCAGCGCCTTGACTTCCCATGAGTTTCTCAAAATAACTTGGTAAACAACCTCTAGCGCTGATGGCAGGGGCACCGCTAAAATTGGTCCCTACTTGTCCACACAAGCCCTGGGATTCCAGGGCTTCAGCAGCCCGAGAATTCTGCAGCCATGCTGAGCATATGAGGAGACATATATTGCAGTTTCTTGGCTAACTTGAAATAATGGTGGCATTCAGACCACCCTAACTTGTAATTTTGAAAAGGTCACCTCAAAGGCCACCAGTGCAGGCACAGGAAGTGACTATGTTCTTATTTTATACCACCGCACTGCAGAAAGTCCCAGTGACAGAAGGAAGTAACACATAGCTGCGGATCTAACGTTTCTGAAGAGTTTGGTGGCAGACAACCATAGGAACCCAACTTTGCAAACTATTCCCTTCCCCCATATTATTAATATAATAATAGAAGGAATAGCAGTGCTTTACATCGGAAAGGGGAATATTTTGAATGAGCTATTTATAAGTATGAGAAAGTCTGCCTGCCACTTCTCAGAACAAATAAGAAGGTGTTGTCCTTGCCAGAAGGAGGTAAAATCTTATTTAAAACCTTGTTTAAAAAAGTGTTATCAACAGAATGTGATGAGCAGGTAAAAGAACAGAGATTACCCGAAGGAAAACTACGTGGGCCTTGTCTTAGCAGTACAGAATATATACTTTTCTGCTAAAAATGGAAATAAAATATCTTTACAGAGATTAGAACTTCTTAAATATCTGAATGAAAGCAGAAGTATGAATTATTTCCTCAGTGGGCATTAAGTGGAAAGTAATCCTGCCATGCTTACCTTTTTTACTGTGGAATCAATAAAGTCAACTAAGAAAAAATCCTGAGACAATTATGGTAATTGTTTCTTGTGTACCAAGGTTTGACATCATCTGATGGGAGGTTAATTAATAGTTAACTTGGCCAGTACAGTTACTTAGTGAAACCACCTTGATAATCCTCTGGCTGTAACTAACTCATAACTTGAGATGAATTTGTTCGCATCTGGCTCTGGCCCATGTTGGAGACCGGGGTCTTTAATGGCTAATGACTCTTGCAGATATTTAGATGAGCCTTCTGTGTTGCTGCCTAGTAAAAACAGACCCTTGCTTGCTCCTTACCTGTGATTGTTGAGAACGCCACCTGAAATTTGTTCTCTCCTAATCAATCGGCATGGAAGTATCTGAGTGTCAGCATCCTGCTGTGCTCCAGTCCAACAGACATGGGTGCCAGAGTGGCCACTTGATGTACCACCAGCAAGGAGAGTGCTGATTTCTCCTGGTTGATATCTAAGCATCAGTTACCTAAGCAGAAGATCAACTCAAATGAAGAGTCTGCCTATCCTGAGCTGTACAAGCAATGGCAGTCAGGTCATCTCTTGTATTTTTCACTTGAGGTTCTTATAATTAACTGGTAAGATGTCTCACAGATTTATGACTTGGAAGAGACATCGTCAGCCCAAGTCCACATTGCCTGGGTTTCTCAGTAATGCCACAACTGTGACTAATCCCACAAAGCGCAAGGACTGGTGCATGGGCATGCATGCTGGGTGAGCTGCTGCAGCTGTGCATTCATCATGCAGGGTTTGTGACCCACTTCTCTCAGTCTCGCAAGTGCCTGTTGATATCTGTACAACCTCCAACAGAAAAGAGGCTGCCTTGCTTCTGATAAGTCTACTTGTAAGTCTTGGGCAGTTAGCGGAACTACAGAAAAGCAGGAATACTCTCCGTTTGTGTCTCTTCTGCTAAGATAAGCAGCACCTGGCAAGGGTTCTGAGTCCTGGAAAGAGTGATTGGCACTACCATTAAACCACAAGAATGGTTCAATTATGGCACTGTTGGGGCCCGTGCCAGCTAGCAGCTCCCAGTCATGGTTCAGGAGTTGGAGGGTGTGTAGGAGCGGGGCCAGTGGGCAGTCTGCTCGCTGCCACCTTGCCCTGAGCATCAAGGTCCTTAGCTTGCCCAGGCTTCAGCCACTTGGCAGCACAGAGGAAAGACCCAGGCACTGTGAGTGTACTGACATACACGCAGCCTCAGCTCCCAGGAGAAAAAGCTGGCTTAAAGCTGTCAGAAGATATAAAAAAGAGCAGAATTGCTTAGTACTTGATGATGAAAAAAATGTTAAACTGAACAGTTTCCCAAGCTCAAAGGAGGACTTCACTGACGATAGAAACAACGCATCCTTGAAACGCTACTGGATTAATTTTACACAGGAAGATGTGAAATTACTTTTATATTGATCCTAAAAGGAATTTTCTATTCTTTTCTTTTTTCTCATTTTCATACTGAAGTACAGTTTTGCTTTCACTTTCTCTTCTTCTTCCTGCTCTTCCCTTTTCCACTGTAAAAAAGAAGCAAGGGTTTGGAATGAAAAAATGGGGAGATCACTGGGGTTCTGCACTCAATTGTTTTTCTTCCTTTCAGAAGACAATAAGGAAAAATAAACCATTTCTCCTGCCAAAGAAGAAACAGTCACAAAATCTAGCTAATTACTCAAAAGAAGATGGGAAATGAGAAAGAGAATTGCTGGGGAAAAAAAAATTGATAGACTGAGGGCCTAAGCAGAGAGAGGTAAGGCATTGGAAGCAACGTTGCATGTAACGGTTGACTGGAGATGAAATCCATCTGGAGCTGACCAGCTGCTTTGAGTGTTTGCTCAAGCTGTACCAACACAACTTGAACAATGAGTCTTCTGCTGGTTCAGGTCCAACCTCAATTCTTCAGCTCAGTCTGCACACTCTGGACGTCTGCATCTTTTACAAAAAAAAAATAAGCACCAAGGTGAAAAGAGAGGTTTAATTGGGCATATGGTACCCTCAAATGGGAAGGACAGAGACAGAGTCCTCTTTCTGTAGCAAGGAATTTTGTTTAGTTTCCTACTTGGAGAAAAGAGACAAGCACTGTAAGGCATAAGCAAAGGGAATACAGCCTGATATCAATCAAGAAAACACTGACAGAAGTAAACCCAGAAAGTCAAGGAAGGATGGGCATTAATGACTAATACAAATCAAGTTAAGTTCCATTGAACCAGTAAGGTCAAATGTTTGAGATTTGTTTCATTTGCAGGCTAGATCCTGACATGATCTGAGTTGATTCAGCTGATACACAGGTACTTTTCTAAGGGAGACAGAAGTACTAAATACGACCTAAATCCTGATCTTGCCTGTTCGTATTTCTTGTGGAAGATGTAATGGCAGAATTTGGTTCACTGAATAAACTCCAACATATGATTATCCTGAACATGCATAAATTTCATTTGACACTGCACTGATTTGACAAATTCACAGGTAGATCACTTCAGAAAAACGGAAATCTTTTTGCATACAAAGATAGCATTGGAAGATCTCCAGTGCTTCACAAAACCTAAAATAGAGTCCAGTTATTCCATTTCTAATTTGCAAGTCCAGCTCTTATTTAGCACGGCACTATTGCCATGCAAACACTTGCACAGCAGCATTAAGAGCCATTGGCCTGAAAAAAAAATGCCACAGAGACAGTTCAAATCAGAGGCATTGCTAAGCATTTTGCCATTTGTGGCTGGTCGTGCTTACATGATGGTTGCCCATGCTCTGTTCCAGCTATTCAACTGGAATTGCCAGCCGAGACTGAAACCCTGGTCACTATGTGGTCTGGGTCCTGAGAGAATAGGGGATTTCATACTACATTGCATTTTGTAAACAACAATTGGTTGCATAAAAAAAAAACCGTAAATATTATTTATCTTGGTGTAGATTTCAAAGTGTCCAAAAGCCAGGACTAATTAAGGTTCAATAATAGATTCAATAATTTGAAGACCATTTCTCCTGTTTTATTATAAAAAACAAAAGCAATGGTCATTATGTTCTAATTTGTAAACACTTTATTTGATGCTTGAGACTGGAAAGTATGTCAGTGTTGTTTGTCCTGTCAAAGGGCTTGGAATGGTCTGAAGTCTACAGAGCTACATCTGTTGCTATTTATCATGTTTTTTCCCTATTTCTAAAACAGTTTATAAAATGAAGAAAAATCTTAAACACTGCAATTAGAATTTAATAAGGGGACCTTTTCTTCCTAACAAATACTAATTACTCTTTTCAACTTCCAAAAAGAGTATGGATCTTGTAACACACAAAACCAAAATGTCCTTCAGTTTTCCATCTTGCTTGTGGATGCAAATTCTTGTGGAGACTCAAGTTTAGAAGACGACTAACAGCAGAGGAGCTAATCTTGCTCTCCATGTTTCTGTCCTTTGCATGTTCTTACATCATGGAGGTACCTGGACTTTTTCACAGGAGCACAGAACCCACCAGGATAGGACCCAAGCCCAACATCCATCTTAGCTCTGTTGCAGTTTTAAGCACAGAGCTGGAAAAGCACTGTCTGCCCCTCGCCCCACAGTTGCCAGCAATTCACATTTATTAATGTGGTTTTACTCTCACAGCACCTTGAGGAGGTGAGAAGCGAGGAAGGAAAATTTCGTACCTGTTGTACAGGAAACTGAGCCAAGGATTGAAAACAGGTTTGCTGAATACCATCTTAATACCCTACCCTGTCTGCTGTTTGTCAGCTTTAACAGCATACCCGCTGCTGTGCTAGAGCCAGAAAAGCCCACTCTTTCCATGCCTCTCCCCTGCAGGACAGACACAAAAAAGGGCAACTCACCATCTGTGCTTTTGAGTACTCCATGGGCCTGGCAGGAGCAGAGGGATTTTAGCATGCAGTTAAATATGATATAGTCTTCTTTCAAAGAAGAAAAAAGTGTTAGAAATTACCCCCTTCCTAAGGGATAAACTGGAAGGGGGAAAAGACAGGTAATGAAGGTGCAAAGCAGGTAATGAAGAGGCCGTCAAGACTGGCACCAGAAACAGAGGTGATGAGTTACAGGGAATGGATGGAGAAGAGCTTTACACTCAGTATTTAAAGAGAGCATATTTTTGGAATAGAAGTGATACGATCTAACAGTCAGAACCATAGGCAGAGGGCATATGTTCAGCAATTATATGGAAAACAGCACATGAAGAGACTCACAGATAAAGAAAACAGAAGTACTGGGTATCCCAAATCTTATTGCCCCCTCCAGGTAGAAAATCTGGGCTATGCAGGAAGGAGGGTTTCAACTTGGGTAAGTGAGACACAAATTATGAAGAAATACATTGGTAGTATCTCTACCTCATCTCTCTAAAAAGATCTTGAGCAAAGATTCCTTTGTGCTATTCCTATTCCATTGACAACCACGGAGATATGCTTTCAAACTGTCTTTGTGACATTCCTCTTCGAAAATGTACAATAGTGTGGACAAATTTAAAAATATTCTGCAGGAAAATTACTGTAATTCACACATCTTTTGACTTTTAAACCAGTAGGGATCCAGCCTCCTGGCCACACCTAAAATCCAATATTTATAGCAATAACAGTGTAATATTGATACCTTTTTTCCTCCTTGTGAAAACGCAAATATCAAAAAAAAAA
>WBMW01003703.1:1323036-1424032 GCA_013396635.1 Penelope pileata | reverse complement strand
AAAAAAAAAAAAGATTAACAAAAACCTGGAAAATATATGTTCAGAAATGCTGCTGTAGTGGTTTTTTGGGAACCACCAAGCAGGTCTCCTGTGACTTTTTCCTCTTCTACCATCTGGATTCCTTTAATATGCTGCATTTCCATATACCACACACTTTGCATTTGCAGATAAGAAAGGGAAATTCTCAGCTATGGTTCATCATTTAGGAGATAGCTCCTTCTGTTATTTTTACAGTTCATAGAACTAAGTCAGAATATAAAGAAAATGGATTAAAGAAGTTAAGAGTACAGTTGACCCAAAGTACAGCAGCAGTATTTTCACCTAAATTATTTCAGTCCTGGATGCATTTTGGCCTTCTAGCAAAACAATGAATAGGAAATACACATATAAAACTGATGTTTTCAAAGGTATGATTGAGCTAAAATACTAAATTTCCAGTAATAGTTGCCATTGTGAAATGTCAACCACTGTAAGTGTTCTGATTTTTGCATTACTTGCAGCTCTGGCTGAGGTTATGTGAGAAGCCCAGCCCTAACCAACCACCTGAGATGACTGCAACAGCTTTTTGTATGAGTTATTACACTGATGGACAATTTAGTCATAGTATGAAAAGTGAGTGCAATTCCATTTCCTTTTAATTTCTCTTTTTCTCATTTTAATTAATCGTCACGATTATTACTGAAATAATGTTACTTAGCACTCACATTGATCACCGTTAAAAAAAAAAAAAACCCTATTTTCCAGATACTCAGCCTTTCTTTGTCCCTTTCATCATACTGTTGGCATAAAAAATCCACAAATCTAGCGCAAGACATACTATAAACCTTTTGTCTTCTGTGTGTTCCTGGCTTAAGGAATATATTGGATTGAGGAGACAGGTAGGATGTGTCCTAATAACACAATGTGCAGCAACCTGGTCTGCCTTTAGGAAATTACAGGGTCCAGGAAAACAATGAGAGGCACAAAGCCATCTTTATCTCAACTTTTCACCTAGCCCTGGATGCTCCTTGGGTGCAACCATAGCATCCTCTAGCCACACTGAAAACTCTTTAACGTGCTCAGCATGCTCAGAAACAGTCCACATCATGAAGAGTTTCCCTTTGAAAAAGCTGGGTGCAGCTCGGACAGAATAAGGAACACCTATTTCCTGCTCAAATCATCTCCGACAAGCTGCCTAGGAACCATTATAACATGTTGCTTTCTGCACAGCCTTTCTCAAAAATAGTCCTTTATTTTTAGATAGTCTTAAATTTGTACAAATGTACCCAAAACCTAAGAACTTGCTAGAAATCAAGGCAGAATATTACCATGGTTTATTAGAGAAATGAAGAACACTAGACAACAACAGATCCACGAAATATTTTGGTCTACCATGTGTTGAATATTTCAAAACAGCCACATGAAAGTTAATGAAGTCACCATAGAAAAAAGCACACGCTTAAATGGTAGGAACAACAGAATATGCATTTAACATGCTTTATTAGTAAAATCAAAAAAGCATTGAACTTCTGGCATATTTGCATACTCACGATCTCAGTGGCTGCAAGAAGAAAATGTCATGAAAACCTCAGCTCTTGCAGAAACAGCTCCTTCTTTAGCGTTCTATTCTTCTTAGCTTTTAAAACTATCATCTACATATTGATTGTCATAGCCTCAAAATCCCTTTTTCTGCTGAGTAACTCCATATTTACCTCACTCGTACATCATAGTACCACAGCCCTGTCACGCCTTTCCTTCCTAAGGATCCCATCCAAAAAGAAGTAACCAGGATATTTATGAGTCAGACATCTCATCAAGTAAGCAAAAATTCAAAATAAATTTGAATAAATAAAATAAATTTGTGTTCTAGAGAAATAATGCATTCAACTGTTCCTTTACTAGGAATCACAAATCTCTCTTTCAAGATTCGCTGCTAAACCTTTGCCTCCAGAATGCGATGCTCACTTCTGTTATTCCAGCTATACCTATGTCTGTTACAGAAATGAACAAATATTTATGATAGGCATCTCAGAAACATGTTCCTAGCTTAGTAATTCAGAGCTAAATGTTTTAATGTAACATATTCAAAGGTCATGAACTCTTTTAGGCAGACTGAATATCATTTTTCAGGAACATGCAGATACGCTTTGTTCCAGTTTTGTGGAAAAACTCTCCAATTCATATGTGCAGACGCTGTGATGGCTGTGACAGCCTATTCTGGACCCGCAGATCTGAGCCTTTCTCACTCCTCTGTGCCTTCTGGACCCTGAGCACGTTCATGGTTCTTGCAACTCTACATTAGGATAACGATCACTATTAAACCTCATGCTTTAAGTTTCACCAGTACATACTAGACCAGTCCAAAGGATTTTCCCCTGGACAAGCTGGGAGAAATTTGCTTGCTCTGTTTCTTGCAGCGCAATGCATCACACATCGTCTCCATCCACACAGTCACAGCAGCACAAGAGGCTTCCTGTTCTCCAGCAACAGCATTCGTTTTTTGACAAGTGCAATACTTCTACCCTCCAGGGATCTGAGTAAAAGGTGACAGCGATGAACAGGAGATCAGACATAATCGCTGTGAAATCTACGAAATGTGACTTGGCTCCAGAATCTGAGCACATTGACTCATTCTTCGGAGAGTCTGGTTTACTACCTTCTCAGTCGCCAATAGCTAATGCAATTAACAGTGTAAACGAATGTGACAATCAACTCCTACCACACTTGCTTGTAGATGATGTCACTTGGAAAGGATTGATTCTACAACTTACCAAAGAAACAGTTGGATCAGGAAATTTGGAGTTGCTTTGTAACAAGTACAAGGCTGGAGGCTATGGAAGTTACGGGCTGTTACGTGTTTTCCCTGATTTAAGTTCAAAATTGAGAGGGGTTTGCCACATTTCACACTTTACAGAAAATAAGTACACGGCAGATGCAACTTCATACTATATTGTGGTGTAGGTGGCAACATGGTCAGAAATTATCTTCATCCCACAGAGAGATAGGCATAGTGGCAATGGTACTTCTGCAAAGAAGCACTTCAGCTCTGGGAATTTGTAACCTTAATTTAGATCTAACTCATCTTTCTCTTTTCCCTTTTCCCTTTCTTATGTAGTGTCCCAGATCAGCCTCATAATTAATCGCGTTCTAGTTCTCTCCCTGGATTAATGAAGCTGCATTTTCAGTTTACACATGAGCCATCAATTTCCGTCTTCTGATAGTCAATCATGACCAAGCCAATGCCTCCTGAGATAGCTATAGATAATGGAATGATTTTAACACGTTTTGAGCACTTCAACCTTCCATTTAAGTCAGTGGGCTCTGCAGGTATTTCACTCCTCTAGAAAAGACAATGGTGCCTGACTTGTGGCACCATGTGTCAGTATTTTAGCAAATGCTTTAACATGCAAATACACAAAGCAATCAGTGTGATACATGATCAAGGTCATAAAGGATTGCTTAGAGCTCTTTCAATCTTTGCCGTTATTTTATAGAAATAATGCATAGAAAAGTGTAATGTCTAAGTATGGAAACAATTTTAAGGAGTTCAGGAAAACTTTGGAGACGGCATCCGATATGGCTGAAAAATATATGCATGTATTCTGTTCTTCGTCATTTCAGTGGTATGCACAGTGGTGTGCTTAGTACAAGTTCAATGTTCATCGACATTGTACAATGAAAAACGATTAATCAAACCTTATAAAGAAATAAGGAAAATGTAACAGCCCTGAAATATGTCAAGCTTAACTTCTCCAAATTTATTTTCTTCCTCTACATAAATCAGAGTTCAATTTACACTAATTGTTGTGGGTTGAATGTATAAGGTATGGCTAAGCAGCCACTGAATGTTTGAGTTTATTTCAAATATTTGGACATATTTGGTAAGATTTTCAGACCCTGCTCCATCTCTGTCTCTCCTGCTCTGTGGGAAGGCTGTTTCTTAACAGCTTGACAGTCCTTTCCAGATTTCCCCTGCACTGGGTTGAAGTGGGTATAGGACACAGTTGGGGCTCTCAGCCAGCCTTCCACTTTCAGGACCTTATTAATCACCTTCCTTCCCTTCCCTCCTACCCAGATTGCTCAGAAATGACAGAAAAATGCTATTTAATATCTTATCTGTAGTCTTTATGAGAAGAAGATTGGGAGTTCCTAGTGTCATTCCCGACAGAAGAGTGAAATCCACATAGTAAATCCTTTCCCATCACTAGCACTATTTCTTTGGTAAGCGGTGGACCCGTGTTGTACTATCCCTATAATTTCTAGGATGATCTCTCTGCAGTATTTCTTCAGTTCTTGCTCTAATGAAGCTCAAGCCAACATAACACAGAAGTGAAGAACGCTCTTGCTAGCCCATGATATGTGCTCTAGGAGGAAACATAAAGGATTTCAATTTGCTATTGCTAGGGCGACTTCTGAGAGGCACAAGATGGGATTGTTAGAAACGCAACGGCAGGACAAGCTCACCCAGAGCAAAATCTGTTGCTTACTCACAGGCAGAGCTAAATCCAGCCCTGACACACAGGCAGGAGGGAAGAGCATCTGGTCTGTGTGAAGCAGTGTGGCCACCAAACTGGCATCTTGCATGGAAACCAAAAGTTTTTCACTGTGGCTATGCTTATCTGCAGCAAATAAATATACTAAAACAGAAGTAGTTTGGGTAGAGAAGTCTCTGGTGCCATACCAGATCATTCATTCTTTCTTTCTGCTGTGGGCTGTCTTCTGCTGCTGCATTTCTTCCTATTTCTTCAGAACTAGGGAATGAGTGGAGGTGGGAAGAAGTGGGAGCTCCCCATTGCTGCCCCAGTGCACGATGAGGAGGTGGGGAGAAAGGGGGAAAAAAGGAAAAATGATATCTCCATCATCACTACCTTTTGAATCATAGAGTTTCCTATCCAAATGAACAGAGTCAAAACAAAAAAAAAAAAAAAGAAAAGAAAATTGGGGAGACCTGTTCCTGCATCTGCAGATTTGCTATGTGGGTTTGTGCAATTTCTTAAAATCCTCTGTATCTAAGATACTCTGTTTGCAAAATGGAGCTAAGAGGTTCCATCCTTTAGAAAGCATTTTCAAAACCTCATATGAAAAACGCTTAGTGGTACGTCTCATTTTTACCAGTGCAGCTGTCCTGCTCAATTTATTTCTTCCTGGAGAAAGTGTGCTCTACAAAAGAAGTTAATACATTTTCTTGATTGTGTTTCTCTAGCACAAGAACACAGTCCCCAGCTTCATTGAACATTGTAGCAGACAAGCAGAAGTTTGCAAAGTATTTTTCTCTTAGAAAATCAGAGGAAATTAATTGTTCTTCCATATAGTCCCTTAGTCAATAGTGAGCTCATGCACAGTATCAAAACCACACCTCTTCAATAATACACATATATCACGTTTTATCTATCCTGCACTTCAGCAGCCTACTCTAAAACCATTCAAGAGTCAAAGAATGGCTTTGGATTAGACCATAGTTATCTTAGCTGGCATACAGGTACCCAGCTGCATGAATTTCCAATATGACCTAAAAACAAGAGCCTCAGTCTCTAAACATACATGTCTTCCCACAAACAGCAACTGCCCCATCTCACACTTACATGTACAGTGCCCACCTGAGCCTTCAAGCCTCCAGCAAAATCTTGTTAAGAGCCGACATAAAAGGTATGCAAGGGGAGTTCTCTGCAACATGGTGAACTCAACCAGCCTTGCCAAATCCAGACACCATCCACCTATTCTTGAGTACCTGCATCTGACACACTGGCAAATCAGGTCTAGATCCAGCAGTGATGTGAGTCAGTGGAGAGAGTGGCGATCTGCTACGTGTTGCAATATGCAGTCTTACAAGCCTACGTTGTACCCCAGAAGGGAAATGCAGGCAACAGAAGGGGAAAGGGACTACAGAACCATTCCCTGCTCTCGTATATGTGTTCTGGCTACCAAGATCTAAATATGGCACTCTCCTGTACCACAACACGCACAGCACTGAGTTCTCACAAGCCTTCACTCTCATCACTGCACTGTAAAAGTAACAAATTTCCCTTGCAACCCCTTTTAGATCAATTATACATACAGCACCTCATGAAAACACATAGTTACTTCTCATTAACCAAATTGCAACAACTCCTGACACCTCAGTGAGCAACGGCTTCTCATGTAGGCATGAAAACAGATGAAATATTGAAATGTACTGCCCTTGTCAAGACTCTGAGTTTTTTTCCAAAGAAGCCAAATTTTTGCAGATATCAGCAGCTTTGCTGGAATTTGGGAGTGCTCAGGGGCATTAAACATGGGATACAGACTCCTGCTGGAGGACTTGGGATGGGCAGAAAGTTTTCACAGACATGCAAGACCACAGTCCAAGAAGAAGTAGGCACAGATTTAAAATTTAAATTTTACCTACATCTTTCACTGACACTCGCAGTTCCAGGCTCGGGAATTCATCTATCAAACTTCCCTTAAGGATAATGCTACAGTTTCTAGACTGCTTTTATTCTGTGGTAGCTCTGAGTCCAGATTTTAAGCAAGTGTTTGCTGAGGGTAGGTCTAATCCTACATTTAACAAGGATGATGTGGTGGAACAACTCCTGCTACTGCAGAGGTATTTAAGGATGAATTACCTCATTGTCATTTGGGAAAATGTTTCTGTTGGTTTTGAACATCTCTTTGAATCCTCAGGGTTCCTGTATCAACGCAAAACCTCAGCATGTTCAGTAGAAAAAGGTTTATGCAGACATAGTACACAGTGGGGTAAGGAGGTGGATCATGAAAGGCAGATGATTTTTGCCCAGCTAACAAAGACATTAAGAACAAACCTCAGCCTGCTGTACGGAGCTGGTCTTTTGTATGCTAGCTCTTTTTTTTTTTTTTAAGTGAAAACAATGGAGCTTCTTTCTGTGTAACGAAAACAGGGAACATGATCTGGTAGCCACATGGTCAACTCAAAAGAAAATCACACAGGATACACGCTTGAAAATTGGTGGCCACACTTCAAGGGCTATGTCCTTTACCGCCTTTCCTCTCATTAGCCCTCTGAAGTGGCAGGAAGGGAATGCAAACTGGGTGTGAGATGCTCTCCCAAACAGAAGAGAGGGATTACAGGGATACAGCAGCTGAGGATGGCTGGCCCACCAGCACAGCCCTCCAGCGGCTCCACCAGCACACCGCCCTCGCTCTGGCGTGGGGAGGAGGCCGCGGCCTGGAGATGGCTGACGCACAGAGCCGCACACCACCCCTGCCACCCTCACACAGTCTGTGAGATACCCTCAAACGGCTCTTCGGCTCCAAAAAGGCTGCCCCACCATAGTTTGGCACAAACCAAGCCTTCAGCACGTTGGCCTACTGTTGAGTCTGTGGAGAGACATATCATCTCGATCGGTTTGCAGAGGAAGACTTGAGGCACCAGGCTTTCTGGGAGCAGCTACCAAGAGGTTGGCAGAGGGGGGACACTGCCATTTCCACTGAAGATTTACACAGGAAACCTTTCTCTGCTTCTACCTTCAGCTTTTCTGGGTTTGCTGCTTCACTGCATACCCGCGTGAAGGCCAGCCCCAATTACAGCACTTTAAGCAATGCTTGCTGATCTGTTTTTTCCTCACTGTTCTACTACTTGAGCTAACCTCTAGGCATTTTACCTAACTATGATGAGGGTTTCAAACTCGATAAGGTTTTAGGGCAATGCTTCTCTTTTTGTTTTTCTTGCTTCCTTTCCCTCTGAAAGAGGAGGAAAGGGCAGAGGAAAAGGATGAAGCATTGAACTTTCAACTGTGATGCAGATGCAGCCCCTCTCTTACAGCTTACATTCATGTAATTGGTAACAGTGATTGGACCTTGGACTAAAACTATATGAATTTCCTCTTATTTAGCCAGTTCTTCCCCCCGTCCCCCAGAAAAGCCCCTAATCTAAATCAGATCTGGATAGTCAGGAAACGTACAGGCCACTACAATGAGCAAAACATTTGCAAGTCATCCAGAGACTCAATTTCCTTCCTAAAGGAATAGCACAACAGGGTCTATTTTGTAAGAAGAAAAAAATCCTTTTCTGGGTGCCTGCAGTAGGTTTGCTGTCTCTTTGGCTGAGCCCCTTTGGAGCATCCGGGAGCTGAGGACAACTCGTTCACTTTTTAATGATTTTTATCACTACCTTGCCACTTCCAAATGTGGAAAAAATTCTAGCATTACACTGCTAACACCAAATAAAAACTTTAGTCATTTCCACCCTCTCAACAATAAAGAGAGAAAAGTGATGATAGTAGAATTTTATTGGCTTTATTTAAACAGGCTTCTTCTCCCCCAACAATACTGTGCTACTACTATAAAACTTTTCTGACACATTACTTTAAACATTAGCGCATGGACATGCCAGCTCTGCACTTCAGGAGCTGCAGTTCAATGCCAAGAGCTATTAGTCACATTAAGAAGTCTATTCACAATACGGCTCATGGAGAAGAGAGCATCTGAATCCTCCTGTTTCCAGCATGCCCCGCGCACTGTCCCCCTCCCTGGCTGAGGCCAGGCTTGCACAGGGGGCAGCTAGAGGGGGCTTGCTACCAGCATCTGGAAGCAGAAAGGGTTTGGGGGAAGGGGGATCTCTCTTTCCCCTGTTTTTAAGGTGGCAGCCATGCCCTGCCTTCAGCAGAGCTCCACGGAGACTGCTGCAGTCAGCTGAGGACAAGTGATGAGAGAAGGGAAGAACAATGAAGTTAAGCAAACAGAGGAATGTCTCGTCTAGGTCTGGGGAACTTCTAGTCTAAATACATAGCCATCCTCCTTCAGTATACATGTGTGTGCTGCTCTTTAGGACAAATGGTGCCTTTCTTTCCAGCCCCTTTGACTGCAGCAAGGATTGCACAGCTGGGACGATGACTGGTCTCCTCTTCTTATTAAAACCACTTCTTACAAGTGCCGACTGTGTCTACGTGTTCCTCTGAGTCACTTCTCCAGAGGAAAGAGAAAAAGAGAAAATATTTTAAGACCCAGCCTATCATCTTTATGCACTTATGCCTACATTTAATCTGGTTTGGGGTGAGAAAAAGATATCTAATGTTAATAAAAATCGTGATTTATTAAGTAGCTGTCCTGGGTGTTTATCTGTCTACATTTTTCCCCATGTATGGCAAAAGAGAGGAACATCCGAAATGACTAGAGTACTCTTAAGCAAAGACAGCCTAGGCAGAGCAGCGAGAATATTCCAGCAGAGAAGGAGAGAGGAGGCAGCATCCAGAGGAAATCAGGCAAACCGCACATAAACTGTAGAGGAGTCTTAACCATACATATAAAAATAGCAATATTGGCGAGTTGTTGTTTTCTTTATTTACTTTTGCATATAAAACAAGCACATCTTCCTGCTACTCTCAGGCAGTGCCAGTGTGTGACATAGCACACGTGCTGAATTATAGTATGGAAAATGTGTACATATACTGTACAAGAAAGGTTACAATCTGCAAAAGTGAATGTTGCATCCATATATCAATTGCAATGGCCTGCAATTCAGGGAGTAATTGTTTTGAAACAATCTCACATGAATTCACCTTCACGAGATTAGAGGCTGATGTCACCATGAGGGTGAAGTCATCAGCAATGACTTAAGCTAATGGGATAATGCCAGAAGAACTCGATCTGTGTAGAACTTAACTCCTTGCAAGCAACGAGGAATGCTGAGAACTATTTACTTCTTTTGTTCACAGCATTTCCTGAGTGTGTTTTAGCACAGGAAAGCTCATGGTTGACTAATGGGGACAGGGAACAAAATCTCCTTCCTACACTGCTGCTTGTGATCTCTGTTGGGAAATTTTAAAGCCACATGTCTGAATTCAAGTTGAACTTCAAGACAAAGAAAACTGGCAGTAAGCTGCAGGGATAATTTTGTGATGTATGGTCAAGTTCCTGCAATACTACCGGGTGGGAGTAGTCCGTGCTCACTTAGGTCACCAACATAGCAGGACCCTGCCAGGGGACTTGAGACCAGCTTCACATTCATTAGAGACAAAGATGTAGAAAAGAGAAGTGTCCCACAGCAACCACGGCAAGCTTTTTAATACTTAATAAACAAACCAAGCTATCCATAACCACATGTGGTGTGGCTGACGCAAAGCCGCACCAGGTAGCAGTGCCAGCTTGACATAAATTGGGTGTCTTCCTGAGGTAATAGAAAAGCACATGATTTAGAGTCAGTGGCATTAAAAATCATCAAGAGTCATCCTGGAAAGTACAGATATTTTTGTTTGGCTGTGTAATGCATGCCTGTGTGGGAGTGGTGTGAGATTGGGCTATTTTAGGCATGTGAGCACTGAGGTGTGACCAGACCGCTTTGAGGATCATTCAGTGAACGGTGATGGTGGTGTCACTTCCTGGCACTGCCTATGAGCTAGGATAAAGCGAAAATTACCCAAGCCTGAGAAGGTGCCTGAGAAGAACCTAAGAGATCATCCTGATCCCAGGTGCACATCTGTGTGCTACAGCTTCACAGGCAGCCATGGCGCTTAGGTGTGCTCCAGCACTGCTGAAACGAGTTCTGCTCTGCTCTGGTAGAATTAAGATTAGAGTTTGGCCCTCTGTCTCCTTATTGTTTTTCATATTGTAAACCTAACTATGTGATTTAACCCCCTCTTATTCCACTGCACTCTTGCAACTCTTTTACTTGATGAAGCTTGAAAGAAAAAAGCTGGTCATTTCCGGATTCTCTCAAAAAACAAATTATGTTTTGGGTTGAAATGCTAAAGGCTGAATGCTCCCCTTCCAGTGCACATTGATTGAATTACAAATACGGAGATGTACAACTCTAGCCAAAAAGGACATATCTATTCTAAAAGAGTTTAAGTCATGACCTTTCCATTTTGGTAGCCCATAGGCCAGGTATTGCTAAATAGGTTACATCACCATCTTCTCCACCAAGGAGATAAGGGATGGCTATTTGGGCAGCAGACGCAACCAAGTGTCCCTTTTGCCTACCCAGTGCCCAGATCTGGTGCTGCCACAGAGAGGTGGGATGGCGGCCTTCTCCCAGCAGGCTGCCAAGCCTCTGGCCAAGTCACCACAGTTCACAAGGGAAAAGGGATCCCAAAATAAGCTGCAGCCCTTTTGGACGTCAAAATGAAATAATCTGCATTAAAAAAAAAAAATCTATGCTTTAATTACAAATTGCCATATATTTAACAGCGTGTTCTCCTAAGCAGGAAGTATTCATTGAAAAAAGAAGCTACAGCTGCAGATGAAAGGACTCCGTACTGTTTTAAAGCCGGCTTGTCCCCTTTGTTTCAAAGGAGTCATATCACACCAGACAGAGAAATACTACTCAGAAGCATACTGCAAGCAACCATTTTATCCTTCCTCCCTCACTCTTCCTCTGCTCTCTCCTTCCAGGCAGCTCACTTGTAAAGCTGTCTCTCTATACTGAGTATGGATTAACTGAGTGTGGGCTGATCACAGTCATGTGTGCTGGAGTGATGGACATTTTTCACACAGGTATACATGGAAGTTTTGAAGAAATGAAGAGCCTGTGGCTTGGGGCATAGCTCAGCTCCTGCATTTCCTATTTGGACTTCTTGTTCTGGCGTCTTACCAGGATAACGAATCTGCCATTACTACCATTACTCCTGTACTGAGGGTAATGCAAAATGCTCAGTATCTTCTGAAACCTTTAGCCAAGAGGCACCTTCTCAGCTCAATAATGTGTTTACAGAAACAAATCAACAGATTAGGGCCAAGAGTATTACTGTGGTTTCCATTGAGAGAGAACTATCTTGCTTTCACTCCAAAACCACCCTGACCCCTGCTTGAAGAGCAATGTCTCTGTAGAGCTTACTGGATTGGCACAGTTTGATGTCTCTTCCACAAGTCTCTATTTAGGGTCCTTATCAAAATGTCATAAAATTAAGTGAAAAAAAAGAGCCTCCAAATTCTGCAACATAGGCTCCTCTGACTTTGGAAGAGATTACAGGAGGCCCCACACAGAAGAGCAGTGACCCAAATTCCCTTTACAAAGGTGATAGAGCCTCTTCAGAGCCCCGTTCAGGTCACAGGTAGGCTACCTTGACCTCTGAAAGTGCCTACCTCCTTCCACTGATCAAAGAGGGACCTGGGGGAGACCAGACACCTGACAGAGATGCCACAGCTATGTTCCAATAGTTCAATGGAAGGTGATCAGCTTTCCATGCCCTGTGACAGCAGCCAGCACACTCTTTGCTCTGTTAAACCTGGACACAGGTTCCTTGGGAAACGCTCTGAACCTTTCCATTGAATACAGAACTCCGGTGAGACCATCTACCTCCTCTAGCAAATGTAAGAGAGGAGGTAATTCTACCCCTCTCATTATCCTAGTGTGACTTACGTATTGGCCTAAGTTGAAAGCTTATAAAAAGTACTGAGACCTTATATCCTGCAAACCAAGTCCTGAAAAGGGAAGTTTCTACAATCTTAATTACAATTTGCTGTAGGAGGTCCAATCCCAGCCAGTCCTCCAAGGCTTGCGGCAGCTGACTTATTATTCTAGCACGCTTGATGGAAATACAAAATTGCATATCCTTCTTTGTAAGACGACTTTTTGGGTCTGGCGCTTGCTGGCTGTCAGTGGATTATATATTGGATTTTTCTGTCAGCATGTAATAAAAGGAAAGTTTAAAAAAAAAATAAAGCAATACATGAAAATAATTCCATTCATATTAGGTTTTGTAAAACCCAACAGCTAGAATGGGTTGGCCATGTATGGATAACTGAATGAAAAGAAAGAGGTCTTCAGTCCCTTACTGAGCTACACAAGTGCTGGCCATTAATTTCATTTTTATGCTACCAGAGAGGGCAGGGGATTTCCTGCTACTAGCTGTGCTCACACACTGTAAATGATCAGCTCCAGACTTTGCCCACTTTATGTACCCAGATCTGGTGTAACTGGCAGGAGAAGCTTACATTGTGCTCTCTCCCAAGGCATTTATCAGAAGGCTTTCCCCACGCTATGCTGCTGAGATTAGCCATAGAAACATCAGGAACCTACTTTAGGGAATGTGCTTTAGCAAGGGGTAGGGCTAGATGATCTTCAGAGGTCCTGTTCTAACCTGTATGATTCTGTGATTCAGTGAAGTTACTGCAGGGGTGTCTTCCCCTTCCCCATTCTCTTTCCTCGGAGCTCGAACTGCAGCTCCAGAGCAAAACTGTAAATGTCTGTCCTAAATGCTTTTGCAATGCCCTTCTCAAGAGCTTGCTATCTACCATGTCAAGTTATTCAACATATGGATTGATGCCACTATCAAGTCTTCCCCAAGCAAACACCCCACACACATATTCAGCAGCCCTCATTTCTAATGAGTCCAACGGGATAAGATGCACACATTGAACATTATGCAATAAGAAGCACGTCCTCATTTCTCGCTGCAACCATCTCATTCTCATTCTCTGTATCATGCAGGAGCCAGCTTTCACATAGCAAGTAAAACCAGTCACACGTCTGCTGGAGGAGGCAGCACCAAAATAGTTAAGCACGTCAACAGAGCTGGTTACATTTCAGGTACGATTTTAGTGAACTGGATAGGGTAGGAGAGTTATCCCAGTTACATATCAACTTTCCGACTCAGGAGAAGAGTTTTTAACTGCTTTCTTAAAACATGTCTGGATTAACAGAGCTACTTAAAAATGACCCACAAGTCACATTGTACCTAGGTCTGTGCAAATAATCTTTTCTCCAGTTCCTTGGCAAACAAGCAACCACAAAAAGAACAAAATCATTTTATTTGGGTCAAACATGATTAATTTTGAAACACACTTTAATTTCTGTTCTTAATGTTAGGTACATTTATAAATAAAATATCACTTCGGAAACAAAAACCCTACATTTTATTTAGAAAAAATCTTCAATATTTTTTAAAGGAATAGCTCTTTTTCAGTCAAAATAATTTTATGGACTCAACACAAGTTTTGCCAGCAGCTTCAGTAAACTCAAATCTGCATTTTTTTCTGCATGTAATTTGAAAGACCAGAACATTTCACCAAGCTATAATTGCAGCTTTAGTCCCTATGTTAGAGGTAGCACTTTTTCTTTACTTCGTCTTAACATCTTTTGTGCTGTTAAGGAATTTGAATAGTAAACACTGTGAAGAAAACCTTGCTTTTTGTTATCTGATCTTTAATCCCAGCTTTCCCTTCTGTACATTATGTATAGGGAGCTATGCTTTTCAAAAACATAGGGGAAACTCTTCTGCTAACCTGTCAACAAGCCATCCATCTGTAATGTCTGCTCTACATTTGTTTTGCTATGTCACTATGCACCAAATGTTTGATGCAGATGTTTTGACGTCCATGGAAGAGCAAAATGAAATTTGTTGTATCCTACCACCAACACCTTCAAAAGAAGATTTATTTGAACAATAAACCTACCTTGCTTTTTAAAAATGATGGAGTACTCCATGACAATGAGTGAGTTCTCAATACCCTCAGTCTGGATGTCACCTTGTTGCTTTGCTCAAATCACACCAGCAAGTCATATGAACATTGCAAACCGTTTATACCTTCTATAAAGATACCGAAGAGTTATTTGACTTCGATTTTGAAATTTATGTCAGAACATAATACTCATGTCTGTTAAAGACAGGCAGAAAAGAGAGTTTGCAAAAGACATCTCCCAGATGAGAAGTAGCCCAAATGTGCAAAGCCAGAATTGAAATACTCCTGTCAGTCCCATACATTGCACCAGTAATTGTGCCAGACATCTTACTACCTGAGAATGGATGGAAAGACATCTGCTTTCTTTCAGACAGTGCCTTACGCTGAGCACTGGGTTTCTGCTTGCTCGATCCACTTTCTTTAACTGCTCCCACATCAGGAGAGGGGAAGAGAAAGAAGCAATTCTCTCCTTCCAGCCAACATGATGTGGGCCATATACATGGCTTGTGTAGAGATGATTGGTGTGAGGCCCAAAAACAAAGCTTCAAGTTCAGAGTTTTTTGTCAACAGGTCAGGAGATATTTCAAGGGTGCGTTTTTTGGAAAGGCCTGTGAAGTCACATCGCATAAGTGCTGCTGTTGATGCTGGATGGTGTCCTGTTGGCATTTTTGACTGAAAACACCCCACTGTATGTAGGAAGCATCTGTAAGTGGACTGAATCATGGCATCCACATGAGCCCACACAGTGCCAGACTCATGGATGGGTGCTTGTGCCTGACCTGACATCCCAAGACAGCCTCGCTTTCTACCTTCCAGAGAGCTCCTGGGGTGAAAGCCAGGGCTGATGGCTGTGCTCAGGAGTCCCCATGAACCACAGGGCAGGCAGGTGACTTTTGACTTGGGAACAAACTCAGACCCACACTCACTTGGTTGCACAGACACACCAAAAGTGTAGAAACACATCTCATTGAACCATAGCCATAGGCCCCCTCAAGTCACTAGGCTGCAACAGTCTGCTCCCAGGACCAATACACACCCCTCACTGTAGGGTCCCAAAGGTTCTTGGAGCACCTCTTTCAACATAGGCTTTCAAAGAGCCCTAGGCTCAGATTAGATGTCTAAATGTAGGTAGGTTTAACTTGTCCATGGTGTCAAAACCAGTACATTCTACACTTCTAAGAGCTTTTCTATTCCTCTTAACTGCAAAGAGGACCCTTGAAAACAGTTTCTTTCAAATTCAAAGTAGAGAGAAATACATCACAGTCACATTTTGAGCCTGTTCAAGGTGTGCCCAGCAGACACAGGGATTTCAGGCCTCAGAAAGCCCTCAACCTGCAGAGCCAGAAAATGAATTCACAGCTGTGAAGATGATGCCACCTGGACTACTTCCAGAGGCACTAGGACCATCATAAACTCTCAGGTGGCTGCCAGCCAACAGCTCGCAGCTGGGACAGGTTCTGTGCTAACCAGCTGGGAGGATGACACACATCAGGAGGAGCAGATTGGGAGCAGGGGAAGCAAGCAGGACAGAAACCAGGAAAGCAAAGGACTGCTGACGTCTGGCACCAAGACTCTTTCTATGATCAGGTTCAGTAGAAGGCCTGGTGATATTTTCAGTATTTTACACCACCTTGTCCTCTGATCTAGATCAGCTCTTCAAGCTGTTGCATCTCCCCACCACTGTCAGCATGGCCGTACTTTCCTCTGTACCATTTCCTGTTTTTACATCCACACTTCCTCGCTGTGCTTATCACATGAGAAATGAACATTAAGCCGAAATGCTGTCTTCTGGATCACTGTGTTTGTTGGAGTGTTGCAGGCAATGCAACTGTCTCTACCTCGTTCATCTTTAGTTATGTGGCTACGAGGATGGAGAAGCAGTATGAAGCACTATGTGTCTTGAGAGGAGTAAGTTAAGAGTTTTTTATTCTAAAAAAAAATACATTCTGAGACTTCAGAGGAAAAGCTGCCAACTTTCTACCTGCATTACTTTTGCCAGGTTCTCCCCTGGTTACGTAGTCTGCAAGGGCTGATAACATCAAAGATGTCTATCATTTTCACACAAGTGTTGTTATTATGGCTTATCCAAGAAGGATACATTAGCTGAGGAAGGAACTGTGGTTATCTGAAATGTGATAGCAAGCACAGCTTTTCTGTTCAGGGATTTTTAGTCATTCTCCTATCCCTAAATCTGCTTTTGTAATTTTGGGGAGATCTGTGGATTTTCAGTTCCCTGTCACACTGTACAGCCAATTCAAGCCAGCAAAATGAAAGAAGTACTTTGGCTGCTTCAGCTGTTTCTGAGTCTGAGAATGATTTGGTNAAAAAAAAAAAAAGCAGCAGAAGAAGAACACTACTAGAGAACCATCTATGTGAGTGCTAAATGAGTCAAAGAAGAAATTAAGAACTAGCAGGTGGCACAAGGAGTTGTATAAGGCTCTGTAAGCACCAATTTAATCTGGCTGACATTTTCCAAAATTAGCAAAGACACCAATCACGTAAATCACCATGAAGTCTTTCCTCACCAATCAGCTTCTTGCTGGTTGTGTTTTAACTTTGGACTCTCTGGAATTGCTTTGCATTTCTGTGGCTTGTCTAGGGATGTAAGTATCAAGCACCAGGAACCAAATCCAACATAGGTGTGCTTTCACCAGAGACTAAAGGCAAAAGAGAATGGCTGGGCAAGACATTGTGTCTTTTTGTTGGCATTTCCAAATAATGGTGGGGCTTTTCTTTGCTTTGTTGCATTGTAGACTCCTGTCTATTGTGCTATTCTCTGTCACACATTCCAGTGTTCACAGTCCCAACATTTCCCCTCTGCTTGGAAACCTGTATTTCAGTTCCTTTCCCAGTATTAAGGTAATGGCTGATTCCCAAAATTCATTCCATGTCAATATTCCTTACTCAAGTATCAAAGGGCTGTGAGGGTAGTTCTTCCACTTTCATGGTCCAGATGGACACAACTTTTTAATTCTTCCAGCTGAACGGGTGCATTTAATTCAGTGTTTCAGTTTGGATCAGGAACAGGCTTTGAAGCAAGTCTCCAGGTTGTCCCCATGTGATGTGTGTTGGTTAACATCGCAGAGCAGGCTCAGAGCACACAAACTGGATTCCTTCCAAAAGAAGCTGTTGCAGAAGGTGTGCCCATGGACCCAACCTGCTCCAGCAGATAATGGGCATGCCATCCACAGGCCAGCTAGGGCCATTGCAAAGTAAACCCCCCATGAGGCATTCATGGTATGGATGCCTGACTCTTAGCCACAATTGTTTTGCTTTACAGACTTCCTCCTGCTGATCTGAATTGCCTGCTAACGAATGCAGATACAGTCAGCAAACGCTACAGAAAAACTGGGCTAAAAACTGTGGCTAAAATCTTTAAAATGGGTGTGAAAAGAACATACTAAAGCAATGCAAAAGATACCTAGCAGTTGCTATATAAACCTTATCTTTGTGTGAATACAGTTAACCGGCATTACAAGCCTTCCCAGAAGCATATCTTATTTCTGGTGTAACCTGAGTTTACATTTGGTCTTTTACTACTATAAATATTTTAGCAAGGCAGGCCAGACCACAAATGGCATAGTTCTAGCGGTAAACTGCTAAGTCTAAACCGTTCACAGAGCAGATGAGATTCAGTCCTTGATCCACAGCCTAAGAAGTCACTTGTGTAAGAGCACCGCAAAGCCAATCTCCCAAAGGCTGAGGAAGGTTGTGTTCCCATTAAAGCTGAGATCAAGGGTGGGCAGAACATCAGAAGACATCAGACATTCACCACCGGGTGGGGGCCACGTCTGTGACCTTTCCTGAGCTTCCTTCAAATTACGGTGATTAAGAAACAGGTGATTGTGTAGGTGAAGGGTTTAAAGATGAATGTTGCTCTCCTAACAGCTAGAGGAAAATTTAGTCTGTCTATCACTTTTGGGGAAAACAATAAGCAAGAGTGATACTCTAGGACATTGAGCTGCATCCAAAAAGGAGTGGCCAGCAGGGCAAGAGAGGGGATTGTCCCCATCTTCTCTGCCCTTGTGAGGCCTCATCTGGAGTACTGCATCCAGGTCTGGGGCCCCCAGCACAGGAAGGATGCAGAGCATTTGGAGTGGGCCCAAAGGAGGACCACAAAGATGATCAGAGGGCTGGAGTACCTCTCTTAAGAAGAAAGGCTGAGGGAGCTGGGCTTGTTGAGCTTAGAGAAGTAAAGACTCCAGGGAGACCACAGCCTTCCAGTACTTAAAGAGAGCTTATGAACAGGAGGGAGACTGACTTTTTACACAGTCAGATAGTGATAGGACAAGGGGGAATGACTATAAACAGAAAGAAGGAAGATTTAGACTAGATGTTAGGAGGAAAATTTTTACTTGAGGGGTGGTGAGGCACTGGCACAGCTGCTCAGAGAGTGCCCCATCTCTGGAGGTGCTCAAGGCCAGGTTATTGGATGGGGCCATGGGCAGCATGATCTGGTGGGTGGCAACCCTGCCCACAGCAGTGGGGTTGAGACTAGATGATCTTTAAGGTCCCTTCCAACCCAAACTGTTCTATGGTTCCATGACTCTATGGCATTCTCCTCTGATATTCCTGATTACCGCTCTCTTTCTCTGCAAGAGTGAAATTTCAACAAAGTTAGTGTCTCACCTTCACGATACAATAGATGTGTTTACATGTGACTTTGGGGATTGTCTTGTTATGTTGTCATTGGTTTTATGCTCATGTGAAGCTAGCTTATCACAGCAGGCTTATTCCTGATTTACAGCACTGCAAGTGTTAAAGGTTCTGGCTGCTTGGGCGTGTGGATATTTCAAAAGGCATGAAGCCAGTGGGTAAATGGAGTTACTCAAGGATAACACTGATCTCTTTGAAATACAGTGTGGCATATCCGATTTCTATTATAAAATGAAAATTACAAAGAAAATAGAAAAAAGAACCCCATCTCTATTTACGGGAAGATATTTTACAGGATGTGACACCATTGGGAGCTGGCAAATCCTCTGTTCAAATCCATAGATCTAATACCATTTCAAAATCAGTCCCTGTACTATTGCCATCATGCCTGCTATTCCAAGAAACTAGAGCTCTGATCTAAGAACAAATTCCTTTTGAAGAAGGCAGGTATTGACACATATATACTGACGACGTGCTTAAACGCTTTCCTAAACTGAGCCCTGGAACTGGAAGAATATTACATAAAAGGAGTCCAGATTCATTTCTGAAGGAGCTGTCCTCATTGCACACATTACTGTACCAATTTGCTCATCAGCGCCATTGACTCAAATGTATTCGCTCACCTCAGTGTTATTATTCAGACTGGTGTTCCTACCTGCCCCTTGCCAGCAACCCTTGCTCTCCACAGCTTGTTAGTTCTCACTCCGTTTTTTTGTCTGTTTAAATTTTAATTGCCAGATCAGAGGACAAAAATAATGCTATGTGAAGCTGGTGGTCACCTGCACCGTATAAATAAAGAGCATGAAAATGTCACATAGAATAAAACGAAAACTGCATGCATCAAAATCAGTACCCAAAACATCTGGCAGACATTCACTCTACTGAAAATCAGGGTGGACTTCCAACATATTTGCAAGCAGACAAAGGGGCTATGTTAACATAATTTACTCGTGGCAAACCATTCAGCCACTTTCACTAACAATGAATTGTAGTAAACTGTGCAAAAATCTTTTGAATTCTGAAACAACTTTGACAGTACTCAGAGTGGGCCTTGTCTGATGCAACGAGTTCATACCATGTGCTTATACCTCTTTGTACAACTCTTACGTAGTATTATTCCTATTAATTATTTGTTCTGTGGTGGTTTCTAAGAGCCCCGGGAATGCACCAGGACCCCATTATGCAAGCACGGTACGGACACAGAAAGAGAACACGCACAGCAATGTTAGAAGTAAAGCACAACTTGCACTGTGTCAGAATATGCTGTACTTTGAAAATGACTTTGTAAGCATTTATTCAAAGCACCTACCTCGCAGATAATGGACTGAAATACCTTTGGGATGGCTCTGCATGACAGCATGCGCTCATATTAGACATAGTAAATTTAAAACTCTCTCCCATATTACGCAATAGTATTAGGCCCTTTGAGCTCTGGTAAAATGAAAATGCCTCGAGACTGTTGTGCTTCTGCTAAGTATTTTTAAGGGATAAATGAAAGAAAACGATGTAGACAACTATATACACTCGTAATTCAGTAAGATAGTTGTGTCATATTAAACTATGACCAGGCTTCCTGAAATAAATCAGACTCTGAAATAATTCTCCATTTATGATTCGCACAAACATGTTTTATTGTTAGCACTCTACTGATGAAAGAAAGAACATGTAGAAAAGCTGTGGAGTGTTTCTTTGCTCACTGGAATGAGAGTTTTGTGAACATAAAGCACAAGAGAAGCCTCTTTATTTAGATGCCTCTTTAGTAGCTGAGTCACGTACATATTGTTGGACACGAAGGAAAGTTTTAAAACCGCCTGGCAAAATCTTACCTCACAGGGGTATTATTTTCTAAATAGAAAATATCACCAACGTTTTCACTATCATAGCAAAGGACAAGCAGTGAGTCCTGTACCTTGGCTAATATTTTTCTGAGATAATTTTGCAAAATGCTTTAAGATAATGTATGAAGTGAAAAATAAGCAATCAGTTAGCCTTTTCATTTTTTTTTCCACAAGCGTGTGCTTGCAGTCCTCCCTGCCAGCATGTCCGAGCCCCTCTTGCCTTGCCTGTGTGGCTCCCCTGCACGCGAGGCAGCTGCGCCTTGCCCGCTCTGTCAGGATGCAGGAGGCCGGCACACTCTGGCTGCTCAGAGCAATCCCCATCCCCAGCACCTTCTCCCCACTCTCTGCAGCTCCTTTCCCCAAAGCAGGGCAGTTGTCCCCAGTGCTGGGGCAGTGCCTGCCTCCCCTCCGACTCCTCGAGCCTGGGTGAGGATGGGGCCAGTAGCAGAGAGGGAGGTCTTCCCCAGCCCCAGATGGTGACAACTCCAGGAGCACACATCTGTGGGATGCATGAGCTTAAAGCCACCATGAGGTGAGGGCAGCACAGACCATGGGCGCCCACGGGGATGCTGAGCTCCTCCCACCCAGCAGTGCCCTTCTCTGTCATGGTACCATCTGAACCAGTCCCTGTCACATGGGGGTGTCCAGGCCTGCATCCACAGCTCAGGATGTGGGAGCACCAAGGATTTGTGAGGAGGGATGACGATGTTTCCTCTTTCATTCTGTATTCCTTTTGTAATAATACCTGATGTTGGCTTTGTCCTTTCGACCACTAATAAGTAGGAAACAAATGTTAACTCTTTCCTGAGATGTAGAAATAAGCCAGAAACATTATGATCTATGTGTGTACATAGCAGGTCTTCTTCTTCCTCTTCCATTCCTTAAAGTGCTCAAGGCCAGGTTGGATGGGCCCTGGGCAGCCTGATCTGGTGGGTGGCAGCCCTGCCCATGGCACAGGGTTGGAATTGGATGGGCTTTAAGGTCCCTTCCAACCCAACCCATTCTATGGTTCTATGATTCCATGACCTATGATTCCTCTTGTGCCTCACCTTGCATATTTTGACAGTGACCTCCTAGTCTATGCAGGTCTGGTCTCCTACAAGCGTTGCCTCTTTTTCGTGGCCCAATCATTCAGTATAATAAAGCCTCTATACAACTCATCTCAGTTGTATTTTGCTTTACTGCCTTAAATCATTTTTGATTACCCATAAACACAGCTACCTTGGTACCAACCTTTTTACTAGGTCGTTCATGAGGATACTGATCTATGCAGGTGTCTCCCAGACAGCCTTCCTCCACTGTGTGTAAATTAACAACTTCTTCCTGGTCCTCTTTTCCTATCTTTCAACCTCATATTACCCTGGATCTCCCCCCTCACTCCGTAACAGCTAATTTTGATTGAGAGTTTTTGATGAAAGTTTCTGCAAAGTCCTATCCACGATTTATTACCCAGACAAGCTTTACCTGCTGCCTGCTTGTGGACAAGAATCCCTAACTTTTAGGTTAGCCTGTAGACAGAGTCTTGAAAGAAACTGCGTGTTTCAAGCAAATGTTTTCAACTTTTTTTCTTTGTATAGTCCCTGGGGATATCATAACAATAAACCAGCAAAGCAAAATTTTCACTCTGGCATGAAGTATGATTTTCATCTTTACATGTGCCAAGTTTTGTGAACCAGTTTATTCTCTCGGTTGTGTCAGCAAGCCATGTGGATGCCTGATTACCTGATTTGTGGAGTAATCAGGTACTCAAATGGCCCAAACTGTGCAACTATTTGTGCTGGCAGATTACAAATGGAAAACTAGGACCACGCTGTAAAAATTTGATCCTTTGTGTCCATAGTCATAATAAAGCAGTTATGGTCAGTGATTGATTATAGGAGTATTAAAATGTAGGAGGGAAAAAAAGAAGAAGAAGAAAAAAAAAGCTTTAATTTGTGTTGTATTCTCATGTTTAGGAAAAAAAATGATTGCCATTATCTTGACATGTTTATCACTTAGAGGCTGAGCCAGTTGTTATTGTATGAGTTCATTCTGTCCTGTAGCTGACAAATACTATCATGTACTATAAAAATCATTATGGCTCATTCCTGCAGCTGTAATAAACTAGAAAAACAAATACAGTAACCATTTACATATGAGACTTTAGTCCTAGCACACATCCAGTAAGTCTGCAGCTTAAAATTTAGATGTATGAGGCTTGCTCTGGAATTAATGCCTCCTATTGATTTCCATGTAAACTACAACAAAGAGCACAATTACACTGTTTGATAGAGCAACCTCTCAGCTACAAAACACTACTTTTCAACATAGTCACCACCATTATCTATGCATTTGCACCAGCAATGGCCTGCATGCCACATTTGTAAAAATCTGCACCAACAGAGGTTACCCACTGCTTCACAGCTGCCATGTATCATTTCTAGGAAAACGTCGCCCATGCGATCCATCTTTCATTGGCCCAAACAGATGGAAGGCAGAAGATGCCAAATCTGGTCTATATGGTGAGTGTGGAAGGACAGTCCAGCCAAGATTTACACTGTGCTCCACAATCTTCGAACTGGTATGGGGCCTGGCATTATCGTATTGCAAGAGAAGGATTGTCTTCTTCTCTGGCCAGTCTCTAGAAGTTCAAGCCTTCAGCTTAGTCAGCATTGCAATGTAGCAGTCAGAGTTGATGGTTTGTCCGGGTTCCAGGAAATCAGGATTACCCTTTCCTACCCTAAAAGACAGTGCACATCACTTTACCCACTGAGGGCTGCATCTTAAACTTATTCTTCATTGGGAAAGGCACATGTCACCACTCCAGGGGCTGCCATTTTGACTCCAGCTCATAGTGGTAACACCACATCTTTTCACCAGTAATGACGCAATCCAGGAAACTGTCACCCTCAGCCTCATATTGGTTCAATAGGTCCTGACAAACTTGCATACAGTGTTTTTTTTGTTCCTGCGTGAGCATTCGTGGGACTCACTTGGCACCAACTTTGTGATATTCCAACATTGCCACCCTCATTTCCAAAGCTTCAAAGCCGATATTCAGCTCCGTGGTCATAATCCACTGATTCACATGGATGATCTGATCGAGACACTCTTCATTTCATGATGTGACAGCTGTGCATGGCCATCCAGAATGTGACTTGTCTTTCAAGTCACTGTTGCCGCCGCATCACCCAGCACCTCACTGTGCTGACATCCGCTGTTTGGTCTCCATGAATGCTCAGCAAGCGCTAGTGTATGTCAATGGGTGCCATTTTTTCCGCATGAAGGAATTCAGTTCCACATCTTTGCTTCATATGCACTTCCATGTCAGAGGCTTTTTGTCAGACTGCCCTTCTGCTGCCATCTATCATGTGGCAACAAAACGTAATGGAATATTGGTAGGAAGGTTCAACCTCTATTGCCATATCACCAACATCCACCTCTGATGTCATGGGACAACATAGTGAAATAGGAGGCACTACTTTTGGAGCAGCCCTCTTAGCTGGTATGGTCAAGGACTTACCAACTATAGCTCATGCACTCCTAGGAGTAATGTGGGTTTTTTGGTTTGACTCAGTCATAGCCCTCAACCAGGACCAGATGACACCGCTTTGGTGTCAATTTCCCTTCTGCCACTGTCCTACCGTGCTAGAACAGTTGAGTAATCTTACATGCCCCACAAGTTTTGCCATTTCCTCATTTGCTGTGCTTGAGAACACTTGAAATACCTCATAGTTTTCATCACAGAAACTAAATCAGGATTATTTTACACTCCTCATTTAGCTTTCACAGCAAAAAAAGAGTCAGATTGAAATTGTAACACAGCAGTGGACACCTGCAGCACCAAGCGACACAGATGGCTTTTGCTTCTGTTTATGACAAGACAGGTGTGCTCTGAGAAGTGAGAGTGATTTCAGGATGCTGGAATTTCCAAAATCTAGATGCACGCCAAGCAAGCAGAGCAGACAAATGCACAGCATTGCACTGTAACAAGGTGCTCCAGGGCGCATCTCAGCACTTCACACCAGGGTCTTCACAGCTTCACATCTCACCAAGGGTATGGACGAATGCTGCTTTAGTTGGATGACCAAATTCAGCATCGTGCAGGATCAGGCGTGAATCAACATCCTTGGAAGAGCCAACCTCATTCATGACAGGCTGGGTAAATGCATGAAAAACATCAAATCATGGGTAATTCTTCTGCAGTCAGGCGTTCCAAATGTTCCACAAGAGACTGTGTCAGTTTAACTCTCTGAAAGAGAGTTGGCTGATGCTAGTCTCCATGCCTGGCATCATTATGGAAACAAAATAGTGACATGGCAGCACCTGTGGTGGAAAGGCATCCCTACAGCTTTGTATTGTAACTGATGTCCTGAGATGTTTTCTACATGCACACACTGCTGTGGTGAGTTACAGGCATAAGCAAAAGCAAAAATAATGCTCCAAGATGAACTTGCACCATCTCTTGTGTTTGTTTGGGATTTGTTAAGAGGATGGCCACATTTTTTCCTCTGAATGTTCTCTGTCCAACTTCTGGGGTACTCCTAGAAGCAATGCTGAGCAGCAGGGCCAAAGACCAGCAGAGGAAGACAGCCAAGAGCTGGCTTTCAGCAGGTTGTGCAGGTAAAGCCAGCTGAGACAGGAGCACACCCAGGGTGAATGACTGCTTCCACAACACCAAGGGAAGAGGCACTCTTCAATTTGGTAGATAAGTTGATCGTCTGTTGTTTTAAAACCCTTTCATTTCAACTGCTTGCAAACCACACCTTTGAAAAGGCAAAGGCTTGATGTTAGCGGTTTGACTGTATATAAACACCACCGATCCAGGACCCTGAGCAAGAAGAACCACAGGTAGCAAGCCCAGCTAGGCAGGCTGAGTAAATGCATTGCTACAGAGTACTGAAGGCTCCTCTGAAAAGCAGACAAGAATCCCACCTCAGGAGAAATAGAGATGTTTACAGCCTAATGCATCAAGCAGTGCCAGAAAAGCTAGCAGGGATCCAGTAACCATTTGTTCAGAACAACATTTTACCAGAACAAAACAAAAAGTTCTTTAAAGAGCCTTTCCCTTTTTTTCCTGCGAGCCTCAGGAACATAACCACATGAAATACTTCAGAACTGATTGGCAAGTTTCTGTATTGATTGGCTTCAGAGCCTGATTAGATAAGACAAAACCAAATAACGAGAGCCACTAGAAAAATCTACTGGAGTATTATCTGCTGAGATAAACTTCCCAAACCCGCAAACCAGTCTATTGAATAGATCTGTTATCTAAACATGTCCTGATATTGCTGATAGTATTGTGTACAAACAAAATATGGAGTACTAACACAAGGGCTGTGTGAAAAAGCTGGCTACTGTCCTGGAGAGAAAAAGAGAGCAGATAACCTGGACTTCAAATCCAGATGTAAGTAGTGGAGGACAGTGACACATCATTCCTTACCTGCAATTCAAAATCCCCCATCACTTCCAAAACATAAAAACGAAGCTCTAGGATATTTTTGTCAGATGCCTCAAGCCACGTCACACCAACATTACCCATTACTCTCCCCCATCAGAGCAGCAGCTTGATATTGGATGCTGCCTAGGGAAAATGCTTTTTTTCAGCTGTGTGCTCTGCTTATCTCCTTTGTTTTTACTGTTTCTTGTTGTTTTTCAGCCATTGTACTGAATCTGCCCGAAGTCCTCCCTCCGTTTTCATGCAGCTCTTTTGGAAGTGAAAATCTTGCTGACTCGGTAGGGGTTTTGGCTGATTAAAACCTAAGTGAGGGAGGCAGAGCAAAGCCCAGCATATGTGCTACAGTCTTTCCACTCCCGCTTTCATTCCAAATCTCTGCATTTTCCGTAGGGTGGAAATACCTGTCTTTGGGAGTGATTTGGGGGTATACAGGGCACGAGGGGGACATTCAGTGATACACAATCTATTGGGACCTACAAGATGCACAGCACTCATTTAAGGCAGATGTCCAGGAAAGAATCCAGCCCCATCCCGAGCTCGTGCATCAACCTGAAATAATTAATAAGTCTAAAGAGGAAAAAAGGAGTCTGAGAAAACTGTGCGCTCTAAATTTCCTCCGAGGAGTTCACCTGGGAAAGGCAAGAGGCATTCCTCACCCTGCTCAGGCTCACGCTGACAGGAGGTTAAGCCGCAGGGATGTTCCAGCACACTGAACTAAGCAAGGGGTTTTCAGAGCTGTTATCTGTTTTAAAATAAACATTCCAGTGTGTATTGTTATCATATTTTGTCCTGCTCAAGTCACTTAGAAGAAAGAACTAAAGGCTTCTGAATATCAGTTTCAGGTGGTCTTTGTACAGCATCTGGCTCACATACATACAAAAAAAAATTTTTTTTTGAAGTATTGTCTGTTCACTTTTCTGTTCAGGTTTTTGTATAAAGACTTTATTAGAGGAAGGCAACTGTTCTTTGAGATTTATAAAAAAGGGTGATTACCAGGCATACATGGGAAGGTAGGCAGAAGTCTCATCTAGTGCTGTCATCACACCAGTGAAAGGTCTCTCCTCTAATGTCTTTAATCTAGAAACTCCAAATCATCCAAGAAAAAAAGGGATGCTTTAGAAATGTTTTCTCTGCCCCCTACAATCTGCTCACAGGCCTGATGACCCCTGATCTGGAATGCTGATGCTCCCTGCAGAGCTCACATGACGGAATTGTGTTTTGGTTTTTTATTGGGGTTAAGTAGTATATAGATTCCTTAGATAAGACAGCAGCAGCAAAGCTGAGTGTGTTTCTCCTGCCTCCAAACAGGGAAGCAACCAAACAGCTGTGTGAGAGCTTCCCACCCTTGGCCACCGCTGAGAAGCAGGTAGCAGAGCAGGCAGGCCGAGCTTTGTTTCCATTTGGATCCTCACACGGCTACAAGACATATTGAGAGCTGATGTTATCTTAACAACCCTGTAATAAAAGTTTAGCTTTCCATGCCAGCACAAAGGTTATCAACTTTTTTCTGAAACACGGATTCAATATAAATTGACGAGAGAGCCGGGACGACTGAAGTCACAGGTGACAAGGGGAGAAGGCTGGTCTCCAGGATGCCAAGCAGCTAGCAAAGGGACCGAACTCCAACACACATTCCCTCCAAAGGCAAAAAGATTGATTTATGTGTGCTGCTTCACGAAGGTGAACACGTTAAAAGGGGGAAACCTCCTGGAAATCCCAGGGACTTATATCTCTGTTGGGTATCTCTGACTTGGAGCACCTTAGTAGGGTCATGCACAGACAAGTCACTAACATGAAGCTCATACTGAATTTTGTCTTCTCCTGCCCAGAGGACAGGCAGGTTTCGAAGGTCTGACTGCCCAGATAGGGGTAAAGAAAAGGGGTATCCACGTGTTAGGAAGAGCTCAGAAATCAGCATGTGGATTCAGCTCTTCACTCTGATGTTTTTACGTGAGCTGGGCAATTCTGGAAACCTGCAATTGATTGTGGGCTCTGGGTCCTTTAGAAAAATCTGGCCCTTAATGCTGTGTAATTGTTGAGTGTTTTATAATTACCCGCAGGTTTAAATTGTGGGTAACAAACAGACTAATGCTAAGGATTTCCTCGGCTGCTGAACTTTGAAAGCTGCTGTATTTTTTTTCCAGTGATTTATTTACATCAAAACTGCCAGGTTCAGTTGTCTGTATATATGATTTATTAATGAGAACAGAACCTCCAAGACAAATTTAAGGGAAAAAAAAAAAAAGGCATGATGTGTACTTTCTAAAATCTAAAGCAATTGGTAAAGTACTCAAGGACTTTGCAGCTCCAATATGGATGAGTCAATTCTAACATAATGCATTAGCAGAGAGTAGTTTTGTACACTGAAACTGAGTCACACACTACAAAAATGAAAAACACCCTACATTCTGTGTCCAGGAGTGCTTTGCATCCTGAACTGGATAGAGCAAAAGAAGACAAGAGTCTGTCTGCAATCATTACTCAGAAGAAACTGAGCTGAAGTTGAAATTGGCTCAGCAGATAGCAGCTAGTAGTAGGAGAATGGGAATTACATCAGGTCATATTTAAACCATGTATCCCAAGATGAATTTGTTCACAGCCAACAAAAACAAGAGTCTAACATTTTGTTCTAGTATATGCTGTCTGTTCTAAAGGTGTCTGAAAATCTGTCTGTTGAAGAAGCAAAGCATCACTGGACTTTGTTTTCCTTCTAGATCTGCATTCCTCCCTTGCAGCAATTATACTCATTGACACTATATTCATGAGTTACTTAATTTGGGCATACTGGAAAAACAGAATACATTTGCTACCAAGGGTGCCCTTTCCATGTGGAAAATCATTAAAACCTCAGAGACATTTCAGCTCTGATGGGAGGTGTCTTTCACTAAGTTGAATCAAACCATGCATATGAGGAAATGTTGACAGAATGTTGCTGAGTTGTAAATTATCTACAAATGTGAAATTGTTCTGCGTTAACTGTGGTGTTGCTTAAAATAATATTTACTGATGATTTATCTCCTGAAGTCACATAGGTAATGATTCTGTTTCCCTCATTTCTGCTTCCACTTTGTACATTAAAATATGTTCCCTGAGAACTTATGTTGTAATGGATTCTGGCTTTTCTCATAATTACCTTGTTTTATACCTCTGTTCATCGACACACTTTGGTTCTCACTGGTAACAATTAAATTCACATTTGAGTATGTGTTTCTTTAGCATCCAATGTACACCTCACGTATTCGAAAAATATGTATGCAGTGGACAGTGCATGTTCCGATCTGTTTGTGTCCTGCTTGCTGCATCCAAATGCAATAATTAAACTGGAGTGCCACTGCACTAGGACCTGTCTGAAAGCATCCAATGACCAAGGGAAAATACAAGAAACACAGCAGCCACTCTCGTACGTTTAGACTGCAAGAGACATGGAGTATCTCCAGAACTCCGCCTAGTTTGTTCACTGGATCTCTAAGTCTTCGCTTAGTTTTTATCACCGAGTTCTTCCTGAGGCAAACTTTGGTTTCTCTAAGCCGAAGTTCATGCTGTGAGTCATGCACGCCCAACCAGGGCTGCACATCCCACCTCTGCAGGGATGGAATCTCAGTCAGCACCTGGAGATTCACTCCTCCTTTGTGCATTCATTTCTGCATTTCATAGTGATCAGAAATAGCTAACCAGAAACAAGCTGGAGGCTAGTGTCAAGCTTCAATGGCTGGCCCTGTTTTTCTGTGAAATTTAAGTTAAACCCTTTGCAACGTCAGGCAGCAGAAAGAGAGAAGCCGGTCTCATAGTTCAGGCTGTTGAGCACTGCTTGAAAGAACTGAATCTACCCCTGCTGCTGCGGCAGATTTTCCATGCAATGTCAAATTAATGAAACCAAACTTGTCACTCCAGTTCATTAATCACTTGTGCCTTTTTCTTTTCCTGCATGCTCAGCTTAGTAATCGGAGTCCAAAATGTTAAGCACACACAAATGCAAATGAAGCCAGCAGAAACACGCCTGAATATATCTGTGCTGTGTAATGCTAAGATCTATACTTACACTCCACCTAAATCAGTGGAGGAAAAGGAACAGTTTTGTGTCTGTCTCACCATGCACAATTCCTTGGCATGCACAAGACACCTACAGACAGGAGTGTCAGTGCAGAATTTCAAGACAGGGAGCTCAAGTGCAGACAGCCATGCTGATGGATGGCTCTGCTGGTGAGCTGAACCCTTCCCCAGGAGTTTCAAGGGTGGCTTGATGGATTACTAGATAGTCTTGACCTTACATTTTTCATGGACCTGTTCTCTGTGTGTAAAACAAAGAGCATCAGGAAGACTTCATTTTCCCCAATGTAAAGACTAATTCTTTTCAAGGCATGGGCCTTACAGAAAAGCACAGGAAAAGGACTGTCTTGAGCTAGATCATGCAGTGCAGAAGACACAGGGTCACAACCCAACTAGCAGGGATGAAAAGACTGGCACATGAGCACCAGTTTCCCAAGGAAGGTGGTTGAAGGGTAAAGCACCTCATCTGAACCAACGAGGGTCAGCACCCACAGTGACACGAGCTCTGGCGTTTCCTAATATGACTAATTGGTTTTGCAAGAGCTGCAAAGACCTCTTAACGTGCTTTTAATATACTGTGACCTCTGCCTCTTTGAGTCTGTCAGCTGAGTGTTTCTCTCTCCAGCAAGAAAAGCTGTGGAGACTGTAGAAATTGACAGCTGTAGAAGTAGTATCCTGTTCTGTACGGAAAATTCAGTCTCCTAGATGACCCTCGCCTTTGTACCAAATAGTAGCTACACTAAACTGAAAATCCCCTTCCTAAAGACTGAAATTGAGTTCCTCTTATTTTGCTACCTCCATTCTTCCCTTGATTTACTCAGTCACCAGAAAATTAACTCCAAGCCATGAGAAGGGGCTTTCATGTCCTACTCTTGTAGGAAGGGCTATTATTCATAAAGGCCCAGCATTTAATCAATATGGCAACAGTTGTCTACCAGCTGCAATAACTCATGCTAGCATGGAAAAAAGCAGTCAGATTTCCAAGTGATTCAGGCTTTTAGAGTGGTTTGCACTGAAGCTTCAGGGCCTCCACAGCCCTCAGATCTTTGCCAGTGCCTAATCGAGGCCTTTATCTTAATCAACAAAGCCACCAATGGATTAAAACCAAACAACATCTCCATGACACGCTGAGGCAAGCCTGATCTACTTGGGCATGCAACAGCAATGCTGAAACTTTTCTGCCATAACCAGAATCAGGAAGCAGTACATACAAGCTCGTTTTTAAAAAGAATATTAACATAGATATGAAAAATACAATTTTAGATTCCCCAAAAAGGCAATTCATTGAAGTTCCACGTGAGTGAGGATTGAAGCTCCCTGTGTAGTCAGTGGAAACTGGGTTCCTCAAAGCAATGTTACCTTATCTTCACTGAAAGAAGACAAGGATATTCAGTAAAGAAGACAAAGGAATTGCAATGCTTTCATTTTTCCACTGAGTCAGATGATCAATAAAATCAAAACACAGCAAAAGTACAATTGCCCAGCAAAATTTCTGTTAGAGACAAAGCAGGATCTGGTATTGGCATCTAAGAAGGCCCTAAAAGTGATAGCCCTAATATCTACTCATGCTTCCAGGAGAACATCCAAAGGGTGCAGCTCCTTGGCAGCACCTTGGTGAAGCAGCCAGGACCTGACATCCCACTGAGAGCTGTCAGCAGCACCATTTGGCCCTAAGACTTTAGCGTATTGCACAAATTAACAGAGTGTAATTGCTAAAATGATCCAATCATGGTTTGAAACAAATTCCTGCTGACTCTGAGCTGGGGTTAGGATGACATGCTCCCCTGACTCCTGGAAATGAGGGGGTATTTTAATTTCCATGGCCAGGTTGGCCTAATGCAGGACTTGATCTTTTTCCTACAGCTCCATGAGATTTGGAAACCTTTATTCAATAACAAAACAAAACAAAACAAAAAAGCCCAAAACACTCCAGACCTCTTTCTCTGATTTCCCTTGGAAGAACGGCTGCTCAGCCTCTAGCAATGCCTTACAAACCCAGGCTCTGCACTGCGAAGGTAAGATTAGGCCTTTAATGAGCACTTCATCCCAGAGATTGATTTTTGGTAACAGAATCTCTTTTGGTTATTTTTTATTTCCTTCCCTTTGTTATTACTGTATTTTTATCCTTTTTTGTCCTGGCATGTTTTCCAGACCCTGGGTCCCATATTTAGTTTCCTTCACTTCTCCAGTGCTCGCCCAAGCCATCCTGGTTGCCTGCCATGAGTATCAGTTTCCTTCCCTCTAGCTTGGGGGGCAGGGAGGGAGGAATACTGCTTCCAGTCCAAACAGCAGTGCCACTCTAGAGATCATTTGGCAGGTTGTGCAGCCCGAGAATGAATCATTGCTTGCAATGCTCAAATCTTCCTCCATTTCTCACTTTCTCTGTTCGAGGGAGCAAGGAAGAGGTGGTGGCAGTGGCTGCTGCATTTAGTAATGCACCAAGTTGAAGTAAGCAGTTAAGATTAAAATTATCTTGATTGCTATTCAAAAGTCATGTGAATGCTATGGCATAATGCTTGTCAGTTGCTGGAATTACTCATTTTTAGTAGAAACTGAAAGATTTCAGTGAATCAAACCACCTAGCCCATGTAGCAGCTGTAGCCCACTTCCCACAAGATGCCTCTGGTTCTCTCCTATCCTCCTAAGTGAATGAATAACGGTGATTGCTTTCATTTTCTCTGCAGCCTGTGCTCGCTCTAACTAGTTCATTCTTCATCTCCAGCCACACGTTGGTAGCGTTCCATGAATCCAGCACAGTACCCTCCTCTTCCAGCTTTAAATTGTGCTTGCGAGTGTGCTGGCTACTTTGAGCTTGTGCTCTTAGTCCTGCTGTAGACCCTTACATGAGCACCTTAAATACACAGAGATCACACGCAGTGACCTTCCCTCCTTTGCAAGAGCCCCCTTTCCCCTGTTGAGGATGGAAGCTCGGGAGCACAGCTCACAGCTGCTGCAGCAGAGCTGCAGAGCTTTGTGTTCCAGCCAGCAGATCCCTTCAGCCAGCACGCCCGCGGTACCTCCACGCTCTGGTGGGCTTTGCACTTCCCAACATGGGCTCGGTCCTGCCCCCACCAATTCCTGTGGGACAAAGGAACAGTCTCAAAGGAAACAAATATGTTTCGCATCTCATCTTTCAAGGGTCAACGCTTAAACTCACAAATCCGTCCTCTTTGACATTATAATCTCTGGTTGTAAAGTGGATTTAGTGGTTTAACATTAAAATTTCAGGCATAGTTAAGGCAGGGATTGCAAAAGAGTTAATAAGCAAAATAGTTTAACAAACTTTGGCAGAGAAGATTGAAAAGCTCTCTCCCAGTGAAAATAGTTTAGCCCTGGCTTTGCCATTCTTTCCGTTAAGAACTCTCTCTTCTTTTTTTTTTTTTTTTTTCGCTTTGTTTTTTAATTTGATCAGTTTTACTACTCCTGAAACTTGGAGACTTTAGAGCAGGGGAGGGAGCCAGTCAAATTTCAGGTAATCATTTTGCAAGCGCTTACACTTCTGTGGGCACGTCTCAGCCCTGACGTGTGACACCCTCGCTGTTTAACTCTTGGACGTCTGCTGAGGAACCACTGGCAGCCAAGACAAGCAGCGTGGGCCTCTGTGGTGGGCTATGAAGGAGCAGAAGACTGGCATGTTCATTTTTCTGGTGACCCCACACACCACATACAAACTTGTGTCTCCAGAGGAGGCTACACTCAGGGCACGGCCACACGATGCTCGGCAGGGATCCTGTGCTCAGCAAGGAACTCTTCTTTTGGTGACGCTGAAACGTTGGCAGAAAAAAATCTCCCTGGTACTAGATCACCCCTGTCAAGAAATCCCTTCTCTCTCCAAAAATACATGAGGAGCAGGCAAGGGACCTGACCTAGGCTTGGAAGCACATCCCCCTCCATGGCTGTGCGCATAAGCATCTGTGCTTACTGAGATGGGGGGAGTGAGTATGGAACAATTCTGGTTAACTAAGCCAAAAAAACAAAAATGTCTCAGGCCTCCACAAATGCTAAAAACAGCAACTCCTCCACCTTTCGAAAGCAGAGTCAGCACTCCCTCCTACACTGGCTCAACTCCCTTGACTCAGCTCCGCCTCCAGCCCCGTGCCTGGAGACGTCGAGCTATATCAAAGAAAGTGACACAAGGTTCTTATTTTATCTCTCATCACTCTTTGATTCTATATTTTTGTTGAATGTAATCAACAGGTCCGTTGCATGCAAAACTGAAGTCACTCTTGCTGTCCATCTGTGTACAATGTCTCTTGGTTTCTCCACCGTGCAGCGGCTGCTGGAAAGGTCATGCTTGTTGTTCCGCACCATTATAATGCACAATGGGACTACATTAAAGGAAACCACAATAAAAGGCACAATCTGCTCACACCAAACCCACTTCAAAGCAACGGGGCTCTTCACATGTAGCCAAGAGTACTTAGGTATATGAAGAATGCTAATGTACGACCTTCAGCAACAGTTATGGCAGATTAATGAAAGAAACCAAAAAAATCTGAACTCTAAGAGGAGATTAAAAACATTAAATGATTAAAACATCTTAGGTTAAAATAAAATGTCATTTTAAAATGCAGAGGTATTTGAGCAGGTCGTCCACTGCCAGCAAGGAGATTTCTGACCTGGACAAACCGAGCCAAGAAACAGATGTGCACTTGCTCTATTAGGCAAGGCACTAGGTGCTTTGCTGCATCTGGCATCCACTTCTTGGTTTGGAGAGGGAAGATCGCTTTGCTCACGCAAAGATTCACTCTTGCAGTGGCTTAACAGACATTTTTAGGATTGCAAGTGAATGCTACAATTGATTCAGACTGATTCACTCATTGATGATGGGATGCCAACTGTTGATACCAGGTGATGAGTCACACAGTACCAGCATGAGACATCAGGATACTCAGCTCACGCATATTTTCTTCTGAGTGATTTCTCTCCTTTTACTGTCCCTATTAATGAAATTAAATGAAAGAGTCAGAAAATAAATCTGTAAGGGAGAGAATGAAGATGCAAAGGATTAATTTGTCTTAGGCATCAAAGGGATCACGAGCGTTATGGGAGCTGAGCCCACGGCACTGCAGTGCAGGATGGGCTGCTGGCTGAGACACCTCCAGAGCCCACACACTGCACACAGCAGGGGCCATGCAAGGAGGAAGGCAGGGAAAAGCTCCTAGAAACGTGTCAGTGCAGCGCTGAGATTGGCCCCCTGTCCCACCAGCTGGATGCAGGGAGGGTAGCACAGCACACGCTTGGTATTCTAGGCAGTGAAGGTGGGAGTTGAGTCATTGCAAAGCATGGGTGAGGGATGTGATCTGTTGGAAAATACGGGCAGTGAAGAGTTTCTGAAGCAAGTTGATGTGATGATATCATTTTGGGTGATCCTACAAAAGACAGCAGGTACATGGAAAAGGTCTAAGGGAGGAAGTCGCAGGGGTCAAGTCCATAATCCCCATGTAGCTTAGGAAGAGAAAAGGCACTCATCTTTGCCATATTCCCCTTTCATTAGCTGGCACAAACAGGTCTGGACCTAGAACCAGGGATCAGTTCAGCTGCACAAGGGGGTCTCAGTTCCTCTCCAGAAATTACGTCAACAAGTTTGCTATGGGGAAAACTGTGGCAATCGCTTGCCAGTGAGCAAGTAACAAATATATACGTATGGCAACAATTTTCCAAAATAGAAATTCTGCAGAACTGGAGGGTGGGGGGAGGTTAACCAACACAGGCTGCTGCAACTACTGTTTCTAAATCACTCGATTTGCATGCTCAAGCGTGAAACCTCTCAGCAGGTCTGACTTTCAGAAGGGTTGAAAATTGCCTTTTATTCAAAAAGTGCATCATGACAGGCTCTCAGTTGTGGGTAAGTCCTTAGATCACCAGCCCATCTTGTTTGAATGTCTTTTGTCTGTATTTTTCAATACCAAAAGAGTTTACCCACTCCTGACACCTCCCTCCAGTAAATCAATAATTACTTCTTAAGACTTTTTTTTCTTAATGCTATGCAATTTGAAGATAGACATGCAGTAATCTTCTGTGAAACAGCCAACTCTCTGCCATGTATATCACTGTTTATACACTGGGAAAATAAAGTTAATCATCCTGTACCTATACCTCACCTTGTCTCTCCAAGCTAGAGAAAAAGTCTGACCAGCACAACTCTGCAATCACAGGTGACAGATGCAACGGCCACTCCATCCGCTGGCAAGGACATACTAAAGCCTTGGGGAGGTGGTGAGCCCAAAAATCACCTGATGCTTTTCCAGCAATTAGAGATGGTGAAAGACGGTGGCAGCTTGGAGGAGGTGTGCAGAGCAAAGCAGGGTTGATAGAGGGGGCAGTGAGAGCTAGGAAATCTGTTAGCAGGGGACAGAGGGAGAAGAGAGTAAGAAAAATATGCACATTTTACTGTTTAATGATCTGTGTGTGCGTGTGCGTGTGTGCGTGTGTGCGCGCGTGTGTGTGTGTGTGTGCGTGCCTCTACCCTCTCCTGGAAAGAAGAGGAACTGCTGCCCAAGGTGCCCTGCTGCAGCAAGAGCCAGTGGGTAACTCTTAGGAAGTAACACATTGCACAGGGCAAACACAGCCTGTACAGCAGTGGAAAAGCCAAAAGACCACGAGGACCTCAGCAGAACATTATGCTTGCACAGGCAAGGAGCAGAAGGGGCTCCTCCTTATCCCAAAGCATTCACTAGGGAGATAAGCAGCCTTCCCACTGCTCCCAAAGGGCTCAGGTCATAGGCAGCCCTTGTCCAGAGCATTGCTTATCCAAATATCCCCATGCAGTGGAAAATAAACCCCCACACTAGCTCAGTTTATGCACATGATACCTGTTTCTGCAAGAAGGATGGCATCAGCCCTTCCTCTCTGCCACTGAAGGAGCTTCCATAGCTAGAAGAAGTGCAACAAAAACAGATCGAGCTGGGAGAAGAGAAAGCAAAAGAGAGCAAGTACAGCGGGAGCTTTAAACAGAACATTTGTTTCAAGGTTGCAGTGCTGAGGCATGCTCTCTGGTAAATGGGTGCAACACCAGAGCTTATACCAGAGGTTAGTTTGGCCTCCGATCTACATACAGTGCGCTCTATTTTCTTCGTAGATTCATATTGCACTGTGGCATATCTGCTTACATTTCATAACTACCTACGGAGTAAATAATTTGCTTTTTTGACAGGCATACTGGGAGTTTCAGCCTGTTACCCATTTGCTTTAAATATCAGGCAGTAAAACTGTGCTTGGGTTTTTGGCTGACATCACGGCTAATGATGCACTGTGCCTATTTGCTGATTATGGAGGAATTCTCACATTATTTCTGGGGTAAGCTAATAGTGACTGTTACTCAGAACAAATCTTAAGTTTGTGGTTGACTTGCTGCCAACATAGGAAATCACGCTACTACTGTTATCTCAATCTATCTTATCCTTCTCAAGCACAATTTTTTAATATCATTTCCAATGTGATCTGTATCTAAGAAAGTAGTGTCTCTGGTGTAAAAAGTACTGCACCAACGTCCTTGAATAGTGTCGACATAGCGTTTGTACTGGAGGGAACCATCCCAGTGCATTGCCTTCCCAGGTTCTTCTGGAGTGTTACCTTATTTCTCATCTTCAGCTCTACTCTTTTTGCTGCTTTGCAGAATTTCCTGCAGCAATTCTCATCAACAAACCTGCCTTAAATACGATTATTTAAATAGATGTAATTGCACTTTTCAGCTCAAGAACAAAGAAACACCATGCACATCCCACATCATATCCATCCAACTGCAAACACATCAGCAAAGAGAAGCAGAGCAGTTTGCTTTCAAAATTTCATTTACATATTTGTATAAAAATAGAGCCTTCAGGAACAACAAAATATGCCTGGAATTGGAGTGCTGCAATTAGGGTCTCATTCACACTAAGGCTTGGGATAGCTTTAAAAAAATACTTTAACTGACTGCATTCAAGCTCTGTTAGGTGGTTGCATTCACATTTGAGATCCCATCCACCAGGGACTTCAGAGCTCCGTTTTCCTCTGATGTGGTTACCAAAGAGTGGAATATTTCTAGCGTGACCAAGACTTAGTCATGCCTCAATAACTTAACTCAGATTCCACATCTTCAAGCCTAAAAGTGGTTTGAAGGGCACAGTTCTAACCCTGCCATCCTTAGGACTTAATTTAACCCTGTTCTCTTGATCTTCTTGGATGCTGTGGCGCACACACATCACCTACCCCACTTATATGTGCAATGTTGTTTGGTGGATCGTAAATCCTAGGGGTGTCACTACCCACTTAGAGTTTCACCATATGGGAATTTTCTTTTGCAAAAACCTCTCCAGCGTTAACACAGTGGAACTTGTATTCTCCCTAACCTCAGAAGTGAGGCTCTCAAAGAGCCCCATAATACAAGTAACAGGGGCAAAAGCACTATCTACTTTTACGATGGAAGGCGATCAGTGTGTGAAAGGTCTGTGTGATGTGGTGACGACAGCGGGAGGAGACGGGGCTGAGTGACTCAAGCTTTCCTTCCAGGCCCCGTTACCGTGAGGGCTCCCAAGGGCTCCTCTCCTGCTATAAGATAGCGCAGTTCTTTCCACTGACGTGGAGTTATGTCCAGCTCCATGAAAACTGAGCTTGTTCCTTGATTTGCTCCTCTCTGATCGTCAGGTGAGTTATGAAGGGGCAGAAAGGAAAGAAAAAGACATTTCCTGTCCCCTTCATCTCGCTGCCCAAAAAACCAGTGGCAAAATTCAAATCCTGCAAGCAGCTTCCTGATGACTTATGGTGACAAGACCCAAAAGAAAAAGAGAAACACTGAGAAAGCAGAATATCAGTCTGAATACGATCCAAAGATTTTTCTTTCCACCCACGCCTTTTCCTTTCTCTAACCTAGGTCCAGGTTTTCCTCCTAACTGAAATGGTTGTGCTGTTTGACAGGGTTTGGTGCAACCATTTTCTGTAGTTAGAGAACAAAGCAGGTCAAGAGGCAATAGACAGAAATGAGAATCTTCTCAGCTTTGCAGCACTTTCTCATCCAGCAGATCTTCTTCACCACTCTCCTTGGAGCCACTTTAGGTTACTATTAGGAGGCTTGCTTTTTAAAACTTCAGTCCTATGAAGGCAAGGCAAAGAAGAGGCTGAGGCAGATTCAAACGTGTTAATGAAACTTTGCATTCTCATTTGCAGGATCGTGTTATATGAGTGTCACTGGGGTCACCGCCTGCAATTGGCTCCGTTTTGCCAGTATGAATCTCATCCAGTTCAATGCAGCAGCTGGAGTAAAAGAAAGCAAAAATAAATAAATTAAAACCCCTGTAGCCTATTTTTATAATTTCAGGATGAATTTCATGGGCCACCCATTTTGAAAAGCGTATGTGTTTGTGGGAAGCGAGGTATGGAGAGGGATGAGTGTTTTTATAGCAGAGCGCAACAGAGAGGGATTTTGAGAAACAGAAGACGTGATCCCACAGTGGATTAAGCAGAATTTTTGCACACAGAAAGTGTTGGAAGGATGAACCGTAGAGAGGGAGGATTTAGTAAGTTACAGTAAACCTCTCCCCACGATCAACTGCTTAAAGGCTAGCGGCACACAAGCTTTCTCCTTGCAGCATGAAATGCATTCCTCTTCAACATACAGTGGAGTGAACTTCAAAGGAGATGTCCACAATGGGTCAGATTGATTTTAGCACTTTGGAAAGAACTGTGCACGTGAGAGGTCCCATTAAAGTGTAACACGTTTTTGTGAGTGGCATGGTAGCACCCATCCCACATTTCTTTCCACAAAGACCATATTGTCTGGCAGTATTGTCTCAGGAAGCCTAGAACCATGAACCCAGCACATACCAGAAATCCTCTCTGTCCCAGCACCCTGCTCCAGCTTTGTGCCTCCCATCCTCTGTATTTGTGCTTCTCCAGTTCCTTGTGCTCTTGTGCCTTTATCTCATTACCCAACTTGCTCTATCTGCCCACGGAATTCTCTGTCTGATGAAAACCTCCTGCGCGGCTTTTCCTGGTCTCAGTGCTCGTCTGCTCTCAGACATGTAGACATAATATGGTCTGAGAAGATCAATTTCTTCTTTGAGGTCCAGTCTTATCTCCCAGACAGTGGTTTACGCGGTGGATTCCCCAGGGAATTTTTCTCTTCGTGCATGGAGCCGTTCCCTTGGCCAGAAGCTAATAATGAACATGGCACGTCTCCAAGCTGCACCATAAGGGCAGGCAGGAAGGATGCACACCCAGGCAGGCTTCTCGCACACTCAGAAAACTGCTTTGAAACATAAAGAGAAGCTTTGCCTCTGGTGCAGCTCTCCTCCCAACTGGGTAAAATACTCCTGTCTCTCAGCAAGGACATTATGCAGATAGTTTGGCTTTTTTCCATTTCATATTCAGTGTCTCAAACCTGGGGTGTTTTGTAGCTGAAGGCCAAGGTTCTGTATTTCTCCCAAGAAGCAGCAACCCATTATCAGCATCCCTCAGGTCTGTTCCTGCTGTGGGTGCTGTAATGACCCCTTGACCACAGTACCAGAAACATCAGCAATGAGTTCCCAGTCCCCAGGGAGGCGAAGCAGGGAGGTGGTACAAACTCACGGTGGTTTTCCCTGTTCTTTGGAGATGCTAGCCCCCTTTCCACAGGCTCCGCATGCCTTTGGGGGCTCAGAGGTGTGATTTGGACTCCAGTTGCTCATGTCCCTTTCCTCCACGCCAAGAAAGAACAGTCCTGGAAGAACAGTCCTTGCAATCCCATGTAGGATGCCAGCACCCTGTGTTTTGTAGGAAGCAGCATAAGCTGGAAACTTCAGGCCAGGCACAGACCTCTTCCAATTTGCAAACATCCACATCTGGGATTTGATTAAGGGTCATTTCTTGCTATTAGCTGTCTGTGGCTGTACTGATTCGTGCTGGGAGGTGAGCAGGCCTCCACAGCAGGCCCCAGGGCTGTGGACGCAGCTCGCAGGGCAGCAGAGTGCCTCGGCAATGGTTTCTTTGTGGACCTGGGGCTGCTGGCATGGAGCTGTCTCTCAAGGACCAGGTGGAATAGCTACAGCACGAGCACTGGAGCCAAAGCCACCAGCTCTCAGATGTATCAGCTTGTCTTGCCTGTTTCTGCACGCTCCAAGCCATCCTCCCTTCTGAAGCAGACCTGTGGGGTGGTGATCAGTCCTACCACCACGCTTCCCAGGCACGCTGGCTAATGCAGCCCTCCAGCTGCTGCAGCGAAGACCTACTGTGGGGATTCTTCCTCCTGCTAGCTGCCCTAGCAAGCCCTACAAAATGACCTCCAGACCCTACCTCAAACTATCAGTGCCCTATTCTCTCCCCTTCCCAGAAAACAGACCTGTTTCCCTAAGAGTTCAGCCGCAGAGATATTTTTTTCCTAGTTTTCCTCTAGAGGGACCCTTACCTTGATTTTAGTTTTATTAACTCTGATTAAAACAGACTTAACGACTCACTAAAACCAAACTGCTGATGCTGTTGAGAGAGTGGTACTGCCACCATTCCTACCGGAGACTGTCCCAAAACAAAGCGGAGTCCTGTGCAAGATACCAGGACAGGACTCCTGCGGTGCAACTAGTAAGTTTTACCGAACTGTACAAAGCAAATATGTTAGTGTGTTTAGTCTTAAATGTAATCAAATATTTCAGTAGCTAATTAAGTGAAGAAAACAAATCAACCACATGTTTTGAGATACTGGGTACATCAATATTAAATCATTATAAAAAGCATATGAAGAGGAAAACGCAAACATTATGCAGATTTTAATTTCCTCAATTATTCCTAATTCCCCCTGAGCCTTGCATTCATTCCCAGCGATTGCATACAGACTAATCACTCAAAGCAGGACATCATTTAATAAGACACAGCAGCTGAATTACAGGGCTTGTCACTGGCCCTGTGTCGGCACCGTCAACACGGTGGCACTGTCGCCTCGATCAAGATCCGCAGCCACAGGAGACCGTGGTTTGAGACTTGGGTGTGTGCAGGTACGTAGGTGATGTGCTTTTCACACTGCTCTGCAGTCTGTCTGGGGAGATCTATCCATCAGCATCTGCCTCCTAAAGCCTACAGAGATCTATTTATGTAACTCCCTCTCTGGAGGAAAGGTGCTGGGAAAGCAGCCAACAATAAATGGAGTGGGTGTGGGAAAATGAAAAATAAGCAAGCAGAAATACTACATAAAAGAATGACCATATGGTTTAAGCCACAAGCTCTATAAGTCACAGCTATAAAGTTGGGTCTGATAACAGATCCAGCCGAGTAGGTGAGCAGGGCCAGAAGCTCCGCCAAGAGGGTCCTGCTGAGGGGTCAGGTGTGGAGAACAGTCGCGGACTCAGAGGCTCCATCAAGCACAAAAAAAGCCAGAGCTAACCTGGAGGTGTCTCCATCTTTTCCCAGCCAGTCCCAGACCTGCTTTGCTGATCCAAAGACAACGTCCTACAGCCTACATCTCCGATGGCAGTTCACCATCCGCAGTGAGGAAAAAGAGAAAAATATCACTCAGATCTATGTACTGCTCCACTTTGAGGGCTGATGTTGAGTAGGCCAAGGTGTTGATTCTGGATCAGGAGCCTTGTGTACATTCTCCTGCCCTCTTTGCAGCCTTCTTAAGGCCACTTTAGTGATCTCCAAAGCAACAGTGCAAATGGATAAAGAGTAAATCTCATGTTTAAATTCTCCTTAACGCTCCTCTCTCATTCAATATTGAGTAACAAATAGCCTGGGACAGAATTTAATGGGCAACAACTGTATTTCAAAAAACAAATGAAGATCTTTGCTCTTCCCTTTAATCTTTAGTGCAAGGGCTACAAAGCAGCCTGCTATCCTGGGGCAGGCTGCCAGGAGATGTGCAGGAAGTGCTCCTGCTCACAGGTACGTGGTGTTGGACAGCCAACCAAGGACCACGGTGTCTTTCAGAGCAGTGGAAAATGCTCGCAGAAACCAAAGTGAGCATTAGGGCCGTCCACAGCAGGAGCATCCAAGATGGACGGCGCCATCAGTCGCTTTGGAGAAAGGGAGTTGTGCCTTACCCTGCACCCAGAGGAAATCAGGTGATCCAGCTTCCTTTAAATCAGATGCCTTAATTAGTTCCAGCATGCCAGTCCAGCATGTCTGTTGGTGAGAGGGACTCAGGCTGACAACAGTTAGTCACAGAGTGGAGAGGTCAGCTGCTTGAAAGGAGAAAGCACTTTATTATGCCAGCTGAGGAACTGAGAAGCTATGAAAATCCCACTTCAGCTACAAGAGGATAAGATGTACCGATCCAGAAGTGTTAGTTTCCCTCCACTGACTGCAAAGGGCACTCAGTTTTGGGCTCTACATCTGCCCAAGGTGAATCCCATGTCATCACAGAGGAGCACAGCCTCGAGTGCTCGCCCTGTGGCATGGAGCGGTCCCAGCAGCACAGGGCTATCCCTCACATGAGACATCTCTTTCATTTCACAATATATCACAGAACAGATCCACAATGTCACCCTATCCTTCAGCCCACAGAACTGAATTAGAATTGGAAGAGACTCTCCAACAATCCAGTTTGATCTACAAGGAATATTCTGTTCGGTCAGCTCGAACAGGCTCTTGGAGCAGAGGGCCAGCTGCAGCTCAGCAGTGGTGCTGGAGGTGAGCACAACGTGGGCAGATACCATCATACATCCCAGTGTGTTTGGCAAGAAAGTATAAAGGGGATTGAACAGGAGACATTTTGTTTGTGCCTGTTTGCACCCGTGGGAACAGTGCGTATAAGCAAGTCGTTTATCCTCTAAAAGCTTCCTGTGGCAACCGGCAGCCAGATAGTTTGGCAGATGATAACAAAACGCGCACGGGGCAGATAGGACTCGAGGGCACTGTTATACGTACAGCACAGTTCAGTGCTGTCTGCAGAGTGATACCACACTGGAAAGGAACGAAGAAGCTGAAGAAATAGCTCACCAAGCTGGGAAGAGGGGTGACAGACAAAATGACTGCCGCACTACAGAGGTCATTTCTCCCCCTGCTACCCACACAAATGAGCTTTAAAAATGGATGCAAGCAATAGTAGCAATGTATAAAGCAAGCAGCTTTGCCTCTTACAAAGATGGATCAGAGAATGGAAGCCTGAGATTGATGCAACTATTATATATGATCATCAGACCAATACTCTCTGGTGCACTTTTTGCAAGCCATTTTTTTTTCTTTCATACGTCTTCTGTTTGCCAGCAAGGACTTCTTATTTTCAGGATTAAGTGCAATTCTTGCCACATACTTTTTCAACAGGAAGTGGAATTTTTAGTTGTGGTTATTCAGTTCTATTTTTCCCCTAAAAGCAATTGTTTTGCAGACAAAATTTCAAATTTTCATTAGAAAAAAAATCCTTAAATCCAAAGTGTTTTAGTGTTTTTGGTCCAAATCCAGCCCAAACTCAATATAGCTTGAACATTATCCTCTCTGATCTGGCCTTCCCCATTTCAAATTACTTCTTCCCAGTGCAGGGTGACATTGTGTGTAAGGAGACACCAAGGCACCCTGGGAGCTGTGGCATGGATGGGGTGTCTGACTCTAGCAGAAAAGTGAGACACCATAGCCCCAGCACTGTATCTTTAACAGCACTGTAATTCCCAGGAGGTACCAATATCCTATGCTGGAAACCAGAGCTGTCATTTGCAGCTGAAGAGAGTCACATTCTGATTTTTCACACCTAGTGAGATTCTCCAGAGGGGAATGTGGTGCAGGTGGAGGAAGAAAAAGAAATCTACCTTTTACCTGCCACATCCAAGGAGACATCTGCCCTATTTTATACAATGCAATAGTTACGTTTGTCCCACCAGGGTGTCCAGCAGCACTGGCATGCCTAAGGTGAATGGTGGTGGGGAAGAAGAGGGGAGAGAAACATCTGCTCACAGGGGAGATCATCCCAAATCACCTCTAGGGGCTTGGAGTGGGAGATGGATAAGAAGTGGATGCTTGTTTGGGAGAGGCTGCATTGGGATCCCTTACACAGCTACCAAGACCCAGCATGAACCATCAGCCTTCTCCCCACTGCACTGCTGGTTTTCCCTTCTTCTCCCTAGTCTACATCCACCCAGCTCTTGCACTGAAAACCTCTACCACCCCCTCTATTCTGCACTGGTGAGGCCACACCTGGAGTGCTGGGTCCAGTTCTGGGGCATCCAGTACAAGAGAGACCTGAGCACACTGGAGAGACTCCAACTACCAAGATGACAGTCAGGCTATCAAAATGACAAAGGGCCTGGAGCACCTCTCCTGTGAGGAGAGACTGATGGAGCTGGGACTGCTCAGCTGGAGGGGGCTCTGGGGGATCCCATCAATGTCCACAGATCCCTGAAGGGAGGTGCCAAGAGGCCGGAGCCAGGCTCTGCCAGTGGTGCCCGGTGCCAGGAGCAGAGGCCATGGGCACACCCTGGAGCACAGGAGGTCCCACTGAACACCAGCAGCACTGCTGTGCTGTGCGGGTGCCGGAGCACTGGCACAGGCTGCCCAGAGGCTGTGGGGTCTCCTCCCTGGGGATCTGCCAGAGCCGCCTGGAGGTGGCCCTGGGCACCCTGCTCTGGGTGTCCCTGCTGGAGCAGGGCTGGAGCAGGTGGGCCCAGAGGGTCCTGCCAGCCTCAGCTGTGCTGTGGTTCTGTGACTGGTATTTCCATACAGACCACCGTTGAAATCCCGAAGTGCAGCTCAGCTCGAGGGCAAAAGGCTGCATGCAGTTTCCTGCTCTTTAGAGGATGCTGAATCAAAGAGTAGAAAACCTTCTGGAGATTTTTCTGTAGGACCTTCTTGGAGTCCTATCTATGGCAGAAGACCATTCTACCTTTCTGCTGTAAGATTTCATTTCCATTGTCAAGTTCACATCAGACATCATGATAAGCCTCTCAACTCTCAAACTCTCTTTTTAGAGCTTTTCTTTCCAAAAAAAAAGTGCATTTTGTAGGAGGTAGGAAGCTACAGACTGCTGTCTGGTTTAACGTGTGTGTATTTTTAAAAATGAATGAAAAATGTGCTGAATGGATACGGCATAACAATATGTAAGCCTGAGGCATCAGATGGTTAGAAAGCTGTATTCAGTGTGTGCACAGATGTAAGTCACTGCAAGGAATATGTGACACCACACAGCAGTTCAAAGTAGCAGGCTGGTACTAATTACTATGCTCTTAATGACTTCATCCATCAAACCATAACATGTTCTATAATTATACAGCACAGCCATATGACAACCAAATGCCCAGCCACTATTTCATAGGAGATGGTTACACAGCAAAATTCTCTTTTGATCACAAGCAGAAAACATGAAAATTAACCAGAATTTAAGTCATATGATCTCCAAAAATGGCTTTATTTCACCCTTTTGCAAGGAGACAAGGAAAACCATTGAGTGTTTGGGAGAATTGAGGTTGCATACAGATAAGGCAGGGGGGCTCTGGTGGGACTCACCACTCCGTTTGGGTCTGGGTCGTCCATAGCCCATGACTCAGGACGCCTTAAGGACACCTACTATGAGGACATGGCTCAGTGTGAGAGAGTTGTGCTTCTCCACAAGGAGAATGGCATCAAACCGTGTCCCAGGCAGGCAGTGGCCTCAGCATCTTCAAGAGGATGAAGAAGGAGGATGGGGTTTGTCTGGAATGGATCCTGAACTTTCCCACAGCTGTGGCAGGGCCTTCCCAGGATCTGGGCACCATCAGTGCTCACATCACCTCCATCTGCGCCAGAAAGATCATGCCTTGGCTCTTTCCCTCTCTAAGCCAAGCACACTTGCACCACATCTACTATCTGCCGCCACCCTCCTCCCCAGCAAAACATCACACTCCAGTGCACACACTTCTCCCCTTGGGACAGGGCGTGAGATTAAATCTGCAGCAGATGTTCTTCACACCACTGCATGAACTATGGGAAGATGCTCTGGTGCTGGGGTAGGGTCTGGCCACAAGCTTTCTGCAGCCTTTTCTTCACTCTCTGAGGAGCTCTGGTCCGTTCATCGCTTCCAGTCACACAGCAACACCCTGCTCGGTGGTGGAGCATGGCTGGAGGTGCGTACAGTTCATCCACTCATCAGCTGTGCGCGCTGACTTCACCCATTTCCCGTGCACATCAAAAAAGGCGAGTTTCCCACGTTTTCAATTTCTATCTCACCACTGCTTTTCTTCCAGAATCGCTACGGAGGGTGTTACATAGGAACCTGAACAATAAAACGATAGATAATACGGAACATATCAGGACAAACTACCTATTCCCAAGCTAAAAAGCCGTGAAGCTAACACTGTACAGATATCCTGCAGCAGACACCTGCAAGCCCTGGAGCTGACTGCTGGCTGACTGCACTCCGCTGCGGTGGTCCAGATGCACTGAGCTCCCCTGTCCCGAACCCGCTACGAGGAAGAAGTTCCCACTTTGTAAACCTAACTCACACATCAAAATTAGAGCACTGGTCTCCCCAGAGTTTCTCTGTAGACTTGAATGTGTGAAGCACTGAATAGGTGAGGCTGGTACCTTTTCTGCACATCACGAAGCCATTGGCTGCACGTGTGTGCGTGCTTATTTACAAGATGTACTGGCACGGGAATTTGAACTGTCATGTTTACTTAATAGCACAGGGAAAACACAGGTTTCAAGAAAAAAAATAATGGTAAGGAGCAGATCAGAATGCATTAGATGGTGATATCCCAACTCAGCAGAGAACTACAGAACTTTAATGAGCTGATCTTGTCCTTATTTTGGGAGACAAGACACGTCTGGCAAGGACATGGCACAGCCCAGCCAGGCAAGCTGAAGAGAGTCCCTCCAGCAAGCATTCAAAAACACAGCTATCTTTCAGGATGCCTTCAGCATCACAGATGCTGTGTATCAGCAGAGTCCTCAGTCAGGACACCAGTGCAAGGAATTTTATCAATCAGTTGCCAGCTTTACCAATCCGCAGGTTTTTACACAGATATTGGAGACGTTTCAGCAACTTGACCTAGAGGCACACACTCATCACTCAGAGGTGTAAGCTACTCATCATGCAGAAACAACCAAATGCCTGTAGTAGTTTAGAATAGTGCTTTATTCCAGGAAAAACTGGGAAAAAATATTTTGTTTTTACAAAAGGACAAAATGTACAGTCCTTGTTCCCATTAGGACTTCCTAAATCTTTAGAGTATTTCACAATTCAGTTATTGCAGTTCATAAGCATCAAAACAAATCTTTAAAGTGCCTTTATTCTGGTAAGCAGTGAGAGTACTTACCTCTATTTTCTTTGCAAGATAAGTATAACTTGTGAGAAAGACCTACATAAAGCAAACTTACTTCCCCTGTTTTCACACTGAACAAGCAGTACTCCCACCTTGGACTGAACACTCAAAGGTGATTTCATAAAAGGCAATCACAATTCTTGTGCAGTAACGTTAATACTTCTCCTGTAGAAACACCCAGGACATTCTTTTGTCATGTTCCTGCAATGAGAGCCCCTTTTGCTGTTACTCCAAATATTCTGTGCTGCCCGTGACAGCCGTTTGTCATTTTCCAAAAGTGTCAGCAGCTGGGATTTTTTTCTGAGTGTGATGAGGTCTGATAGTCACCTCGGTGGCATTTCTGTGTTTGTCTGTAACACAAAGCCTTCAGGCTGCTGTCACCAGGGCTTTCTTCCCCTCCATGCTGGCAGAATTACCTCCAGAGCCTCCCGAAGTGGCCTGATGATGGTGACCATATCCTGCTTTACAGTCTCCTGACTGTCTGGAGCTTCTTTAGGGTGGTTGCACCTCCCAGGGCCTCCTCTGCTCCTGCTTGCCAAGTATTTTCTGTGGTTTCAGGGTGCAGGAGTTTCTGAAGCTCAGTTACCAGAAATGCCTCACACCATTGGAGTTTGTTTACAGAGCCTGGGGCCACTGGTCATTTTGCTATTGGCTCTTTGGTAAGAGCAAATGGTTCAATATGACATGGGGCAGCACAGGAATCTCCTGAAGCTCCTTAAAAGGTTTGGTAATGAAACCTCAACTCAAACATTGTTTTTTTCCAAGTTGTCTCCTATCGCCATCATCACCACCACAACCACCAAGATGTGCTCTACACGAGACAGGCACTTCTCGAGCCCTGTCTTTTGTGGGCTGTCAAGTGGCCATGTATTCTTACAGGTTGATACCTCATAGCAAGTTCTCACCCCTACACCCACAGAGCTTCCTTGTAAGGGATTTTGTCAGAAGTTTCAATGACTGAAGCCAGCACGTCTCACCCTCCTACGTACCGTCCTGTTGATGTCGCAGAGTAGATCAATACCTTTGAGCTCAGGAAGAATTGTTTGCACCTAAAGGAGGCAGAGTGGTTAACCACAGTGACCCATTTCTTCACAGGCACAAAGAGTCGTCATCTCACATCAGGCCACTAGAGCACGGTGACATTCTGCTGTACCTGACAGCACACTGACAGGTAACACCGACTTATTCCTGCTTCACTGCAAGAGTAAACCCCTGAGAAGGTTGCTTTGGTGGCCCAAGGAATGTCACACTTAAATTGGGGTTTTCATAGGCTTATCCTGCACCTTGTCCCTTCTTGCACTCTGTGTCTGACCACCAGCAACCAGGGCTGGGAAGGATTGCCTTAATACTGAAGTGTCACTTCAATCTGTTCCCTGTGTCACCTCAGTAGAGACACACATGGTCTCTGTTGGTTTCCACTGGGTCAACACAGCTGGGGCTCATTGCAATCAGGTTTTCAGTATGAAAGGTGACTGTTAAGGTCAACTCCTACATTAGGCAGCAGTTTGTATTTTGTGTTGTGTCATGGGGTTGGGTTTTTTGCCTGTAAGTCCTCGTATACTGTAGAAAACTGTATTCCACTACCATCTCCTGAGCTGGCACTGGCAATAGGCTGTGACATGAGCTACCTTTGCATCTCCCCAAACCTCATCTGTATCCCTCAAAACTAAGCCTTGCAGGTTGTCCAGCTCCTCCAGGATTTTTATATTCTGTCTGCCAAATGCTCACCTACCTCGCACCTTCACCAGAGCTCGCTGGGTTCATTTACGGCCACTGCAAATCTTGTTTTGTAATGAATAGGTGAACTGAGAGAAGAAAGTGTTCTTAGAAGATACCTCTAGTCTGTCTCCTGTTTAGAGAAACTCAATTGACCTGGGTATTTTTCATGGTTTGGTTGGTGGAGTTTGTGCTTGTTTTTTAATCCATGGTAGTCAGTCCCTATGTCCACATGTAAAACAGCAGATGGTGTTCCTGACACTGCCACCCTCCACCATGGTTTTCTCTCCAAGAATAGGAGGCAGAGTTTCAGAGTAGAGCCTACAGATGGGGAAGCACAAAGACAAAAAGGAGGACCAAGGACAACTGAAGGTAATGACCTCGCTCTGCACCCCATATGCATCATGTTGTTAGGTCATCACAACATTTCACCATCCCACATAAACACAGAAGTCCAAATATCTCTTTATATGCACCTGCATAGGGAAAGATTGCACCCTCTGGAAAGTGCTGAATCCTCCGATGGTTGCAGAGGAGGGAGATGGACAATAATGTGCAGGACTCCTCCAGAGATGGCCCTACCAAGCCTCACTGAGAGGCATCAAAAGAAGTATCACAGTCAGACCAGATGCACTTCCACATTCTGCTGCCTTCAGAAAGCAAACTCCTTGAATGGTGGCCACAAAAAGTCCAGTGCTTTAAAATATTCAGCACTCTCCTCTCCATCCCTCACTCCTTAGAGTCTCCATGCCAACCTTTTCCTCCTGCTGCCAGCACCAGTGACCACCTCAGCCATACTGCTGACATGAAACCCATCTTGCAGTTGGCCTTTCTTTCTTTTCCTGCATCAACAAACAAGGCTTCCCCTCAAAATCCCATGAGAAGAAATAGTGTTAGGCGCATTTCTTAGCCACCTGTGCCTTCCCAAAGCAACAGCAAATGCCAGTTGCCACCTGCTCAGGTCCACAGAGAGAGAAAGGCCCAACAGACGAGCCAAAATACAGTGGAGCAAGTTTAAAACCAATGCCATAAATCATGAGTTGGGTCAAGAAGGTAGAAAATAATTTACTGGTCAAACCAGATATTGCTTTTTTTAGCCTTTCAGAAGAAAGCATAGTGGAAGTGCTCTAGTGCTTACAGACAATTTTGAAGAAGGGCACCATGGCATTACATCAACCACAAGATTACTTTGCTTTCAGTATCACTACCCAAAGAAAAGTTGAGCACACACACAATAAGTCTGTGTCACGGAGAAATCATCCTCCATAAAAAGCCTGTTTCATAATAGCTTACAGTATATTATCTTTTTTGCCTTTGGGAGATGAAGAAAAGGGAACTCATCACCAGCCACGCTGGCATGAAAGGCCAAGATGCAGGTGATATTTCACTCCACTTGTGTGTAATCTTGGCAATTCATAATTGTCTGACATAGGAGGACATGAAAGCATTTTGGAAGAAGTCCATGGAATGGATATAGGGGAGAGACATTTTAAGGACTAAAATCAATAGACTTCCACTCTTTAAACAGGTCAAACCCTCAGCACTGGAGGAAGGACTGATATAGCTCTGTGTGTGCGTGTGCACATGTATGAAAAATATGGCACATGTGCACAGCTCAACGTAGCTATCAAGAGTTGCAGCATTGCATTTCTCCCAGTCTTCACTAAACTCATTTTAAAAAGCAACAAACGAGCACACCACGATATGTAACATGTGGCTTTGTTCAATTTTTACACTTTGGGCTGCTGTAGCTGTACCAGTAAGAAATGTGCTGTTCCCAAAAGGGATTGTCTGCATGAAACAGAACAGCAGAGCACAAAGGGTGTGCAGGGCCAGCTGCTTAAACAGGACCATGCCTGCCCATGCCCAAAAAGCCAAAAGTTTAAAATCACGGGTAAGGAGAAGAGTACGTGGAAGAGTCCAAACCATGGTGGCTATACGTCTCATATGAGCTGCCAAGTAGCAACATCACATCCACCTACCTCCCTCCCTGAGGGTAGCGCAGCCCACATTAGAGATCAAAGGCAGCTACCTTGTGCCAGAGCCCACCTGTTTCTGCCAAACTAAGAGTAGGCAATGCGTTACTTTAAACCTTAAAAGTGGTGAGGAACAGGCCATTGCATCACATGGCACCTGTGCCTGCAGGCAAGGCCGCATGCACCTCCTTCCTCTTCCTCAAGGGGAGAGACAAAGAGTAAGAGTGTGCCCTTAGAGATTCAGAAGCTAAACATCGAAGCCCAAGCTTGGTACCTTTTGTAGGGGGCACACAGAAACTGATACAGCGCTATGGGGTGGTGTACCTGACTTATCTCAGATGGGACTTTATCAGTGAGATGAATGCCAAAGCTCAGCCAGAGGAATCCTACACAAGCCTCTGAACACCAGAAGACACTTAGCAACCTCCCTTGCTTTCAGCATTTGGAGGAAGGCCAAGGCAGCTTTTGCTGTTGGTAGTTGTTCTTGGCTGCTGGAATGGTTCCTCTTTGCTTACCTTCCCACCACAGAGGTGTCTCCTTTCTGTCCCCCCTCTCAAAGACACAGAGCCTCATCATTCTGTGCAGGCCCATGGCTGGAAGGAAGTAGCTGTAGCTACTGCTGTTCATTTGCAAGGGTCCAGAGGGCATTGTAAGGATAATAGTGGGTGTTCTGCACATTAGACAATGGTTCATTCCAGTGTATTTGTCACGGGAAATGGTATCATCCAACAAAGAGGGAATGAGGCCAAAACTCAGTAGATCTGAACTCCACAGTTACTTTACTAAAAATCAGACATCCTCAACTCTGGAGACCAGTTTCTTTGTCCATAAAATGTGACTCATGACTTCAAGAGTTTAAAATGCTTTGAATGCTCTTAATGGAAGGTGACATAAGGGAAGGGTTTTGCTGTTCTTACATCCAAAGCAATACGCATTTTTTTCCCTGAACAGTTCCTTGAAATTAACACGTTTGCTAGACTTCATTCAATAACACCAAAGTGGGTTACCAAGGAACTAATCATGCAAACTTCACTGAGAAGAAGGCAGAGAACCTACTGCAATAAAACGCATCAAGAAGAAAAGGGGATTTTTTTTCTGACTCAGTTACTTATGAAAGAGCGTGGGGTGGGGTGCGGGGGATCTGAGGACAGAAAAAAAGTGATCATGAGATGGTAACACTCTTTTTGAATAGGAGTGGTACCATGGCATCTCATTTATTGGAGGCTGTGGGCAAACAGATTCTGAAGAAACTGGAACCACAGAAAGCTGATTTGTTTTTGAAAATTCTAAAACCCTTGCCTGGAAATAACTTTGTTTTTTTTCATTTGGACTTTTTTCTTTTTGGCATTAACTTGGTCTCATATTCAGCGCCCTAACGGAATTTATTACTGAAGGATCTCCATTCCAGCTCCTTGCAGTCCACACACATAACACCTTGGTGAGGAGCTTTGTGCTGTCACTAACATCTCATGCATGCCAGCTGACTTCAGAAAGGGTGACTTGGAATTTTTTGAGTTCAGTCTTTTTATTCTTTTTACAGTTCTCTGTTCTCATCTCCTCCCCCTCAGCGTATTTCCTGTTTCCTCATCCTGTAATAGTTATGTACACTCAAACGGTGGATCAAACACCTTTTTGAGCTGTTGTTGTCAAGCTTTATTAACATTTCCCACATCATTTCCTGTTTTCATACTGATACCCCAGCAAAGGCCTGTATGAGTGAGTACTGCAACTGGTCAATGCCTACCCTGAGCTGCTGGCAGATCATTCTCTTCGTAGAGCACTGATCAACCCAACAGACAGTAATGTGGTACTGTTGCAGCCATAAAGTCAGGAGACATTCACAGAATCTCTTCACCCACCAGCGGAGTTCAGCCAACATTGAGGGAGACGCAATAACCTTCAAACATAGCAAGGCTGGATATCGGATATGTTGTGTCTGCCTGAAAACATTGAGGAGCCTGGTGCCTAGCCTGGTCCTAGCCTGGTGTGAGCACAATGCTTCTCACAAAAATGACAAAAGCATCATCTTTCAATACTGTATCCAGTTCTGGGCTCCCCTGTATAAGAAAGACAGGGACCTCCTGGAAAGAGTCCAGCGGAGGGCCACAAAGATGATAAAGGGCCTGGAGCATCTCCCCTATGAGGAGAGGCTCAGTAAGCTGGGTCTGTTCAGCCTGGAGAAGAGAAGGCTGAGAGGGGACCTGATCCATGTTTATAAGTATCTTAGTTGCGGGAGGCAAATGGAGGTGGGGAACCTCTTTTCGGTGGTCAGTGGGGACAGGACAAGGGGCAATGGCCTTAAGCTGGAGCACAGGAAGTTCCGCACCAACATGCGGAAGAACTTCTTCACAGTGCGGGTGACGGAGCGCTGGAACAGGCTGCCCAGGGAGGTTGTGGAGTCTCCTTCCCTGGAGATATTCAAGACCCGCCTGGATGCCTACCTGTGCGACCTGCTGTAGGGAACCTGCTCTGGCAGGGGGGTTGGACTCGATGATCTCTTGAGGTCCCTTCCAACCCCTGCAATTCTGTGATTCTGTGATTCTGTGATTCCTGCAGGCTTCAGCACCTCAATGCCAAGCCCCACTCCTGAGCTTATGCTTCCCACAACACAGTGTCCTGCAGCACACTGAAGACAGTCACTAACAAATTTAAGAGAATAAATAGAGTTTCCATCAACTTCAAAGCAACAACTGCAAGAACAAGCCTTCCGCTCACAAGCATAAAGTTCTATTAATATAATCTTTTGCATACAAGACACCCCAGTCTACAGGAATATAATACCATAGGAAAACTCAATGACTAAGCACCAAACAATAGCTCTATGGAGCTTGCTACATTGCTCTCCCATGTAAGATCCCTGAAAAACAGAACAATATTTCTCTACGGAAATACAAATTATGTGTGTCAGTAAGAAGGAACAAATCGAGTGCTTTGTGTTAGCCAGCAATATTAAAAGCAGCGGACACATCAAGGCACATTCAGAATATGTCAGACAGTGACTGAAAGCAGTAGGAAAAAAGCCCACGTTCTCCCACATCAAGCTTCAACAGGGTTTGAGGGAGAGGAGTGAAGCCTTAAATGGTTTGAGGCTTAAAAAGCAGCCAAATCACAAGAGAAAGCGATTTCAGATCCAGTGTGTCTGTGTTTCTAACCAGAAGCCTGTGTAAAAAAAGGAACAGAGAACTGTGTTTTTCACAATTTTCTCTGGTGGTGTTTTGCTGAGGCTGTTACTTCACAGGATGTTCTATTGTCTTCATTGCGATGATGCACAGAAACACCCTGCGAGCCACTGTGGGCTCTGATACAGTGCCTGGTAACATGAAAGAAGTGTTTTTGCTTTAAAGAACAGCATACTGAAAATCAATATCTGAGAGCTGTGCCACCCACACCGGGCGGGCAACCTCAGTGAGGTTTTAACATAAAGGAGAAACAACACTGAGCCTGCTGCACACAGCATGGCGTCTGTTGGAGTCCTGAAATGCTCTTCCTCTGATTTGGGGACACATTCTGGGAGCAAGAGTAGCCACTGGAACCAAAATTCAGCACTGGGAATTTTCCATGCCTTTCTGCTCCTGTCTCACAGCTTTTAATTCTTCCTCCCTTTGAAGATCTCCTTCCCTGACTTCGTGATGCAGACAATTCATCTTGAATTTACAGTAATGTCATCTCCAGTCATTCAAAATTCATGGCTCAAATCCTCTAAACTGTTCTTTTTGTTAAATAAGTCTTAAGGCTCAGTAATAACTGTGTTTTTGTTGTTGTTATTTCTGAGGTGCTTTCAAAGAGCCGGGGGGATGGAAAGAGGAACACTTATATTTTCAAGCCTGTATTTACTGTGCTGGATCCAACTTGTTTTTCCAAAAACACTCACAGCTGGGGTTGCCTTGCAGTCCAGGACTGGGACTGTAAAAGAAAGCTGCAACATTTTTTTGGGAAAGTTGTCAACACAGACCTGGGACTCCATAAAGAACTGTAGCAATCATGTCTTTGCTCTGATGGCCTGAAATGAAGGTCCAGCCTCAGAGGACAGGAAAGCCAGGCCTTGTGCCACAGAAAACAAGCTACCTTTGTGCTCCTTGACTTAATGGGCACCAGGATTTCTCCATTTCTCATGAAGCAAGGCCCTGAAGCTGTGGTAGGTAGAGATGGGACAGGCTGATGCCCCACCTGGGGCTACGCTACAAGAAAAGGACAAGACCTGGACGTACTCACCTCCTCCAAGACCAACAGCCACCAACTGTCAAACTCTACAACCATAGGCAGCGGCAGCTTGGGTCAAAACAGGTATTTCTGTCTGGCTGACACTGAGGAGGTGAGAGCAGCAAGCTCTGCTCATGCCAGGCTGCATGTTGAGACAAAAGCAAAAGGTACATGCAGAGAAAAACTTTGAAATCCCCTTGAAGACTCAAGCCCACCTCCACAGACATGTCCTTTTCCCCACCAGCTGGCCCATGGGGTGGATGAGGTGAATCCTGCCCAGAGCCTCCCCTCTGTGCAGGCTCCTGCTCTCTTTCTCATCTGGGAGAGGAACCAGCCCACCTGCAAGTGATGGAGAAGACCATTCAGACCCATCCATCACCATCCAGACCCATCCATCAGCATCACGCACAATGTGCTTCCCCTGATGCAAAGGTGTCCTGCAGAGCGCTGCTGCCACGAGCGTCCCCCGCAACCCATTGACCTTCGTGTCCACATTTCTGAGCACTGGGTCCTAGCTCAGCAGCCACACAGCTCAGCAGGTTCCTGCAGCCAAGGAGCTGTCCCTCAGCTAGGGCAGACCCCATGGTGGAATGGGGTCAGCGGAGCTCTCCTCCCTTCCCAGCATTGGAAAACAGTGTAGGTTTGCCCAGGTGAGTTGACGACACAAAACGTACAGCAAAAATCTCTAAGAGGGGTGAAAGAAACCAAAGCAGTGCCTGCGTGCGAGTGACCTTGTACTTAGTTTTTAGGCAGCTACATTTTGCAAGAGGGGTTGAAGGTATGGGGGAAGGTTAGCCAGTGTCATAAAATGTCAGTAAGCTTTTTAAGCAACCACCAGAAAAAATCTTTTTGGTTTTTTTACACCTACGGAGTCGTATACGTTGTCTTTTAGACGCCCCAAAAATTCCCCTTAGCACTTTTATCATTCAGCATCACTCCAGAGTTTAGTCAGCCAAACCATACCCTTTTCCAGTGTTAGATAAACTGCATCTTGAAAACAGCACAGACACAAATATCACATCGTCCTAGAGCTGAGCCACATGTGAAATCTCTATCCTGTTTTTCTACAGAGATGAGTAAGATTTTCCTGTGTAATTAATATATAATATCTTTCTGTGTATTTGTGTAAATATATAGAGCAAAGATACCACCCTAAAGATAACAATTTGCCAAAGCGCTTTTTGCATTCTTTCAAATGTGGTTGCTTTCCTTGCAGTTTGCTGTGCTTTTGTCATGTTCTTACATCTGAAGAATTCTCACTGAAAATAGACCTTGTACTCAGAGCAGAACCAGACACAGAAGTCATAGTAAGAAGGAGTAGCAGTAAACATCAGATTTACTATTTATCATTTATGTATTGACACAACGGAGCATTCAAGTAAAAATGAATGAATGAACTATAGTATTTAACGAGGTTAAAATGCATAATCTGTTACTTGTATATTTTTAACAGTATTAGCAATTATTTAATAATGTGTTTTATGGCAGATCTTGCCACTTTCAGGAACATAACCCTCCTAAAGACAATGGTTTCTTATGTTTCTTCTTTAAGTCCCGCATGTTGTGAGGAAGGCTGTCCATCTCCTGAAAACAGAGACGAAGAATAGTTTACAAAGCCATGACAAGACAAAGTCCTAATTGAAAGAGGTTAATCTTTGCTTAATAACACAACAACTAACCTAAAACAATGAGGCAGACAAAAAAGCATTCCATTTAGAGCAAGTGTTTAAAAACTACAGAGAAGGGAAAGCATTGCCATGTCATAAGTTGAATCTCTGGATCCTCTGGAATGGCAAGTTGTCTCTGATCCCCAGGCAGAAACAGGGGGCACAGAAAGACCAGATGATGCAGAAATGCAGCCAGCTCTATTTGTTCCTGTTGGTTATGCCCAGGAGGCGTTTGTCTGAATGCATTCATACCAGCAAGCTTTCCTTGGTGACCTCTCCTCGTGCTGCCTAGACCCTTAAGGCAGCAGGGAAGGTGGTGGGGAGGCCGCCCAGCCACTGGCCATGCTCAGACACTGAGATGCTGACCCAGCTCCACTCCTCCTTCCTCCTCTTCCTTCCCGCTTTCAGCCAGCCCCTGTGCCTCCCAGCCCAAACTTCTCACGTTCAAGCTGAGGCTGCCTGCGATCGCAGCTGCAGGCACCCTGCCGCTCGCTGCCAGCAGCGCCCGCCCCTCGCTTCCCTGCATTGCCCTTTGCTGTCCGTAGAGCACACGGAGGTGGGGCAATTTGTCAGGCACAGCTTTCCCTTTCGTGTTAATTAGCGTTGCCCCAGAGTGCAAACTGGGTGTTGGAAGGGAGTTTTGCCCCATCTGATGCACCGGAGGTCACGGCGCAGGGGACTGCTCTCCCCTGAGAGTGTGAAATGGGGTCCTTCAGGCTGTGTCCTGCCCACTGCTGTGCCTGGGCAGCACTCAGCCACTTGGTTGAAAGAGAAAGCACAAACATTTCTTTTTCCCCTTTTTTACCCATATTTTGTCACAGCCTGATCCGTGGAGCCAGGGATCAGCATGAGCCTAGCACAGATGTCTTCTGAATGAGCAGCATCTGCGCTAAGTCCTCCGTGCGGTCAGATGTGCCTCTGTCATACAGAAACTAGGTTAAATGAAAGGGTGTAGCTCGGTGAACCTTTATTTTGGTGTTGTTTATACATTCTGGATCAAAACCTAAAGGTTTTGGTCAGTTCTGGTCCAGAGAGGAGTAGGTCCATCGGAGGTCTGTCTGAGTAAGAGCTAATGCAGGAATTGGGGATTTGGGCGGCTGTGAAGGGAAAAAGGCACCAGCATTGAGAATGCCACAGAACCACAGCTGGCTGAGGCTGGCAGGGCCCTCTGGGCCCACCTGTTTCAGCCATGCTCCAGCAGGGACATCCAGAGCAGGGTGCCCAGGGCCACGTCCAGGAGGCTCTGGGAGATCCCCAGGGAGGAGACCTCACAAATAAGGATTACTGCACAAACAGTGTTGTTGTCCATGTGTTTTATCATGTTTTTAACCACCACAGCAAAGCAAGCCCACCCAAAAGGCTGTGTTAGAGCCTCAAGCTAGATAGCAGCTGACAACTCCGCACCTTTGCAGCCATCTCCCTTTCTGGTCTGGACACTGCACAGCCCTGTCTCTGGATAGATAAATAAACATGTTTCAGACACAGCCTCATTCACCATCTGGAATGCCGGGCAGCAGAGCACCCCGGGTGCCACGTGAGATCTCCCCACCTCTGGCTCTGAGGTGATCCCCACTCATCACTCTCCGAGGGCAGAGCCATCCCCAGGGGGGAACAGGGCCCACCTTCCCAAATGCCGCACTGAGCAACCCCCAGGGACACGGCACTATTAAAAATACCACCGCACACAACAATGTGGGAGAGCCCTGAGCAAGCTGCACTGTAACCGCGGGCGCGTTGCTAATGCCTAACTCCCACACAGGCCAGATCTTACTCAGCACGCAGTGCTTGCACGCGCGGCTCAGCCCAGCGAGGGCGAGACAGAGCTCGATACCCCACACAGCGAGGGAGGGGAAGCGGCGTTCTCTCGTGATGTCGGTTCAGTGATCACCATTTGCACCAGGAAAGGGGGAGGGAGGCTCACGCAGTCTTTGGTCTGTGTTAAAGGAGAATGTTTCCATGCAAAAGGCAACCTGAAGTTTAACCAAACAGAACTTAATCTAAGAATATTGCAGCCCTCAAAGCCGGGCTGCAGTCACTGAGGGCCATTACGGGGATCGGCTGTTTTTTCAGATGATTGGGGAATCTCTTCTGCCAATGAAGAAATTCTTCACTGTCAGGGTGGTGAGACACTGGAACAGGTTGCTCAGAGAAGTTGTGGATACCCCCTCCCTGGAAGTATTCAAAGCCAGGCTGGATGGGGCTTTGGGCAACCTGGTCTGGTGGGAGGTGTCCTTGCCTACGGCAGGGGGGTTGGAACAAGATGATCTCTAAGGTCCCTTCCAACCTGAACCATTCTATGATTCTATGACTCTCAGGTGGTGGCCACGAGCCAGGGCAGTAAGCTGTTCTCTGCTGCTTGTACCTGCAGGTTTTGTTACAGATGGGGTGTCTAAATGCTGCATGCACGTGCTACACGGTGATGCTGTGTCGCAGAATTTGGGTTTCCAGCTGTATCCATAGTGTGGCCATCAGCGCCTGTCTCAGTTCTCATGGTGCGAGTTACAGCTTTCCTCTGCTTCCTCCTCCAGCATGGACTCACTGTCGTTAACATGTATTTAACAGGAAGTCCATCACCAGCTCCAGAGCATCCCACCTCTGTCCCCAACTTTTTCTTCCTGCAAACTAAATGCTAAATGCTAGAAAGCCACTTGAGAACAGCAGAGAGCCAGCACTGTCTGCTCCTTTCAAAGCCCAAACACCAGCCGCACAGACTCTGCGATATTAAAATGATGTTTACAATGCGATAACAGCATTCTCCTGGTGCAAATGGCACCGATAAAAGCAAACACCTTGGACCATCCCCACGGAGCACAGCTGACGGCGTTGGTCCCAAGGGCGGAGGAGATCGGGTGTAGCGTATCCCCTGACCCGCACGTGAACCTACCACTTGCTGTTTTCCTCTGCTGGTCTAAATCTGGAAGCGTGCTGTCTGGTCAGTAGCGTACTACCAAATCACTCAGCGAAATGCTCTGGATGCCATAAAAGCGTGCCCGTGCTTGCAAGCAGGGCCGAAAATCGACTTGTAAAATATAGCCCGCACGCTGCTCGCAGCCTGCACCACAGCCAGCCCATGGGCTGCTGCGCAGGCACCTTTGTGAGGCAGCCAGGCAGCAGCTGTGTGCATTGCAGACATTGTGGGTGGTGTCTGTCTGCATGCTCACAGCTGTCCTGGCGGCTGCGGGAAGCGCCCCGTCCTGCTGCTGCCGGCCGGGAGCCGTCTCAGACACGCTGCGAGGGGCTCCCGGCCCCCGTGCCCCACGGGGATCTGTGGGACCCATCTGCCTCCTGTGGGGCTGCAAGGCAGTGGGCTGCAAGCTGCAGTGGGGCAGCTGGGTCCTCATCCTTTCCCAGCCCTGCAGCTGCTGCAAAATCTGCCCGTGTTGGCACGCGCACCTTTGCTGATGTTTGTGGTAAAGCTACATGTGTGCTTGTGATTTCAGCATTTGTAAAGGACGTGGCCAATCCCTCCATACATCTTCTTGTTATGGCATTGGGTAAGAAAAACACCCTTCAGTGCTGATTGCCAAAAACTGCAGAACCACAGCTTGGCTGAGGTATGAAAGCACCTCTGGGCCCACCTGCTCCCGCCCTGCTCCAGCAGGGACACCCAGAGCAGGGTGCCCAGGGCCACATCCAGGCGGCTCTGGCAGATCCCCAGGGAGGAGACCCCACAGCCTCTGGGCAGCCTGTGCCAGTGCTCTGGCACCCGCACAGCACAGCAGTGCTCCTGGTGTTCAGAGGGACCTCCTGAGCTCCAGGGTGTGCCCATGGCCTCTGCTCCTGGCACTGGGCACCACTGGCAGAGCCTGGCTCCGGCCTCTTGGCACCTCCCTTCAGGGATTGATGGACATTGATGGGATCCCCCGAGCCTCCTCTTCTCCAGCTGAGCAGTCCCAAATAGTTCAGAACTCTTCACTTCCAGCCTTTCCAGCTTCCACCAGCTTGGTGTCAGGAACACAAGCCTTCAGGAATGCATCCCCTCACTGCAATTCCAGCAGCCCTAGCGGCACCAAATACTTGGCCATGACCACCATGGATGCCAACAATCAGAGCACGGTGTGTGATCTCACCTAAGACCAGCTGACATTGCTTTTCCTATTGACTTTCAGTGACCATTTCCTCCCTTGCTGAACGACCATCTACTTTGCTCATCCTGATTAAAATGTCAGATTTTTTTAAAGCTGTACAACACACAGGCAAAAAGCAACTGTACTTCAGAGCAGCTGTGGATGCCCCATCCCTTGAGGTGCTCAAGGCCAGGTTGGATGGGCCCTGGGCAGCCTGAGCTGGTGGAGGGCAGCCCTGCCCATGCCAGGGAGTTGGGGCTGGGTGAGCTTTAAGGTCCCTTTCAACCCAAACCATTCTGCGATACTATGAAGCATCTTCAGTGCAGGACATGGAAAACATAGTTCTAAGGCATGTAGCATCATCTGATGAAAAAGAGAAGAGGATTTCTTGCAGGGTTAATGTCATACTGGAAGGGATTTTTCTAGGCTTGTAAGAAGCAGGGGAAGGTGGGGAAATGAGGAGTTGTTAAAAACAAAAAAAAAAAAAAAAAAAAAAAAAAAAAAAAAACTTGTCTAATGATTTTTGCTTTTTTCAATCACCTCTGGGAACAAATCTGCCCTTATTCCTCTCCCCCCGCTGGAAGCCCCAAAGAGGGGCAGGCACGGGCTAGATGTTGGGGACGGTCAGACAAGTTGTCACCTTGCCACCTGGTGACCCCACACTGGGCAGGAGAGGTGAGATCTGTGCCACACCACAGCTGCCAGCCCCACACAGCATCCCCAGCCCCAAGCCACATCCACAGCACAGAACCCGAGCTGGACCACCAGCTTCCACGCTGACCAGGATGACCAAGGTCCGTCCTCAGCCACGAGGCTGCTCTGCCTCATGCAGATACACCCTTAACAGCCAACTGAATAGGGGAAAGGGAAACAGAGCTGCACAACAAGCATCTGTCCTGCTTGCTCCCTCTGACCAAGCAGAAAGGCAAAAGAGAAAACAAGCCTCAGAGGAGTCTCGGCAGATTTTTCTCAGCCATCCCACCCTGTGGGCATTTCCTGGTGTGGTGAAGATACTCAAGAGCTCATCTCCACTGCAGCAAACACACCACACGTCCCAGTGCCCATGCACAGACTCGTGAGTTTGGAGCTGCTCCACTTTGATGGCAGCAAACGGTGAGCACTGGCACCTGCACCACTCAGGAGGCTTCAGGGCTTGGCCAAGGGGCAATGGGCATCATCAGGGAGCTTATTATCCTTGGAAGAAATCAATTAAAAAGAGGAAGGAAATAAGTATGTCAATTGTTTCCAGTGAGGCTGTGGGCCAGTGCTAGAAGCAAACCTAAATGATAAATCACATATTGTATGAAATTATTAAATCATACACTTTATGGAGATGTGTAGGCTAAGAAGTGTCCAGAAACAATTATTTTCATTACCCACCAAGGACCATCTATCCAGCAACTGATAGGCACTGGAAACTGTTTCGTCAGCACTCCCCAGACACCCACTTCTCCTACTAGACCTTTGCTCCCGCAGCACTGGGCTCCTTCGGGACCCTCCTATGCTCCTGACTTCTTCTTGGATCACAACGAATTCTTTATATTTACAAAATCTTTATTAGCCTCCGGAGGCCGCAGATAAAGACAAAAAAAAACATAAAAACATCCATAGGAGGCTGGACCAAAGGTCCCTCTAGCCCAATATCCTGTCTCTAGTGCTGGCAATAGCAGATGCCTAGGGAAGAGCACAAGACAAGGGCAAGCCTACAGTAAAACTGCCATGACAGACTCTGTCAGCCCCCAGTGATTTGCAGGTCAGGGACTTCCTGACCCAGATAGGGTATGTTTGTGTTTGAAGGCAGAGAAGGATTTGAACCTCTGTTCCAAGCATTTGCATGCTACAGGAAAAAACACTTGACCCAGCTGGTGAGAGAAACAAATGTTCACTATAAACACAGATCTGGCGGAAGCAGACTCAAAGTCCATTTCCAAGCCCAAGCGTGTGCTCCAGGGAAACATTCAGCTTTCTAAGGCTGAGAAGCATCTTTTGCCCTGAGGGACTGCTGGGGCAGCACTCACCAGGCCCATTCCTCCTCCCAGCTGATGCCTGGGAGAAAAGGATGAGGATGAGGAGCTCCCAGTGACATGCAAGACCAGCGCATCCTAACACTTTCCACTCAGTTACTCAACCAGGTGCTAAAGGATCTTCCCAGAAGAAACAGCAGGGTTGGCAGGTTGTTCAGCAACCAGAGCCAAACACTCCTGAGCACTGGAATGTGGTGGGCAAGTGAATGATTTCCTGGGCAGAAAGCCTGGAGAAGATAAGGCTCTGAGGTGACATGACAGCCTTTCAGTATCTAAAGGGGGGCTACAGGAAAGAAAGGAACAGACTCTTTAGCAGGACCTGTGATGAAAGGACAAAGGGAAATGGTTTCAAAGTAAAATAGAGGAGATTTAGGTTGGATATAAGGAAAAAGTTTTTTACAGTAAAGGTGGTGAAGCACTGGCACAGGTTGCCCAGAGAGGTGGTGGAAGCCCCGTCCCTGGAGACACTCAAGGTCAGGCTGGACCAAGCTCTGAACACCCTGATCTAGCTGTGGGTGTCCCTGCTCATTACAGGGGAGTTGGACCAGATGGCCTCTAAGGATTCAATGATTCTATGAAAGCGGGTATCCAAGGGCAGCCAACGCAAGGAGGCAGGGGCAAGGTCAGGGTGAAGGGATCATCATGGTGGTCAGCACATGAGCCACACCTTCACACCATGAGCATGTGGTGGCAACATGCCAGGGCCACACACCTGCAGGGAAGCGCACCCAGCCCCAGGCAGGAGGGATAGCCACAGCAATGGAGTTGGCACCAGCAGCAACAAAACAAGTGTGGGTCCCTTCACTACGTGAAAGGCTGCACAAATGTTTGCCTGTAACACTCTGCAGGGCCTCGGTGCTCGCAAGACAACACGACTGCACTTCAGGCCCACTCCACTTCTCTCTGTCAGCCACCACATCCCCCACTGAAATCATTTCCTGTTTTATTTTTAAGGTTGCCACTGTCATAAGCTGCTGCTAGTGTGGGTGTGGGGTTGGGACGGGGAGGAGGTGTCTGCCCAGCCACACAAGGGCCAGGGGCCTGCGGGATGCTGTGGTGGAGGGAGTCCCATGAGCAAGGGGTGGGTGCGGGAGGCCAGAGCCAGGCTTTGCCAGTGGTGCCCGGTGCCAGGAGCAGAGGCCATGGGCACACCCTGGAGCACAGGAGGTCCCTCTGAACACCAGGAGCACTGCTGTGCTGTGCGGGTGCCAGAGCACTGGCACAGGCTGCCCAGAGGCTCCCTGGGGATCTTCCGAAGTCAAGCAGAGAAAGTCAAAACCGGCATCACCATCCCTTCTGGTTACAGCAATCACAGCAGAAAAAGTCAAAAAAGGGAACTTCAAACAATAAATGGTGCTAAGTGACACCATTAAGCTAGAACAGCTGCATTATCGCTGGCATTGCCTTCTCCTCTAGGTCTCAGCTTCACATTCAATTTACATCCAAGTTTGCAGCTCCATCATACCCTGCCATGTTTGGTTTTTTGTTGTTTTTTTTTTTTAATTTCCCTTCTTATAAGTAGATGAAGAGAGTGGCACAGGCTAGGGGAGGTGATGATCAGATTGAAAGGCAGAACTGAAATTAGAAAGAAACCAGCTGCTGGAAATTATTTCACAGGTTCTGGAGAATCTGCTCAGCTTCACTAGAGGCCACTGTGCAGCACAGGGCAAAATGGGCACAGTTTGGCTCTTTTGTCACCATTGTCTTAGTACAACAAATTCATTTGTGAAAAGGCAAAGATATTTGCTCAAGAGGTTTTTTTTAAAATTCACCAGCAATCCCTTCCCGACACCGATGTGTTTTTTTTTATGCCAGAACTCATGTAATTTCCATGGCTGTGAATCAGAACGTCTTCATTCTTGTGGCATGTTTTTCACTTTTATGAACACTAATTTCACTGCATTTTCGGAGCGGTGACTTTAGCCACAGCGTGGCTGCTGCGAAGTTCCCACGGCTACCAGTAGGACTTTTATGTGGGAAATCTGTGGGCAGCAGGGAGCCTCCCTGTTTGTATCAATATGAACTTCCCAAGCGCCTCAGACTGACATTTTCTCAGCCCGAGATCGGAGCACACATGCTCTCACTTAGAGCTCCCTTCTCCTAAGCTGAAGGACATGTGTGATCATTTTAGCTTCGGCAGTTTTGTAGCAGGCCTTCTGCACACGCAGAAATCCTGTGCAAAGGGGATTTTTCCTCTTCAGCCAGCGGAAATCCCATCCCGCAAACTGCTGAGCACCGGCTGCAAGGCACTAAGGCTTGGGTGAACATCAGGAGATGCAAGCCAGGCCCACCTTGACCCCAAGCCCTCATCACATTGAAGCCCAGGGAAAAGCATGCAAGAGTTCCAGCAGAGTGGATGCTGCACTGTAGACCTCCCCTCCTCAGCCTTTTGACTTTTGGGGTGCACAGAACATCCCTCCAGCATGCCAAAGTCCCTCATCACCACAGAGGCATTGGTTTTCCCTCTCCATAGTCAGATATGTGCCTGCTGGGGCTGGCACGTCACCTCTAGCTCAGTCATCCTGTCCCACTGGAGTTTCCCAGCCTTTCACTCCACAGCCATGCATTCCAGAGATGACCAGACACATAAATACATCTTCTGTGCTTGCGCACTGGAGGACTTTCTGCAGCTGGATAATAAGACAGAGAGCGTTGAAAGCATGTGTATTGTCTCCACCAGTCAAAAAAATAAATAAATAAAGATTGAATTTTTGTTCTCAGAATATAAAAATGTTGCGGGAGGGTAGTGGGCAAATTGTACAGCTTTGGCTTTATTAAAGATAGCATATTGCAGGGAAAAATCAGCTGTGGTGGGACACTGTGTTTACCCACTGTTTAGAGAAGACCACACAGCCCGCAAACACGACAGGACCATGCTCAGTGATCGTATCTCACTATCACTTCCTATTTGCAAAACTGTAATTGTGGGAAGTCTTAAGGTCCATTTTATCTTAAAAATGGATATCTGCACTCAGGAACCAGGGAAGCAGAAACCCTTCAGTAACTGTTTATCACTTCAATTAAAAAGGCTGAATTCTTTGTCACTGAGAGATTGTCCAGTTTTGTAGCTCTAAATTTGGTAGAAGAAGCATCTGACTGCCTGTTCATTAACGGGGCAGAGTCTGATGAGAACAGAGGAGAGGACAGAGCTCATTTATTTTGTGTAAGGACTTCATTGATACATCCCATCCCAGTGCAAACTGGTAATAAGTGCTCAGGGCTGCCCAGAGAAGCTGTGGATGTCCCATCCCTGGAGGCATTCGAGGCCAGGTTGGATGGGGCTCTAGGCACCTACTCCAGTGGGAGGTGTCTTTCCCCAAGGCAGGGGGGTGGAGCTAGATATCTTAAAGGTCCCTTCCAACCCAAACCATTCCATGATTCTAAGGTCACATCTGATGACTCAGGTGACATCTGCTTCCTGTCAGGTGAACCTACACTACAGCTGGAGTTCTAGCATATTCAGCTGGAGCCAAAAGAGCTCCTCATCCTCAAAGCTCACAGCTCCCCATTTTCTCTCCAAAGCACCCAACTCCTTCACAAACCCATCCTTTGGCTGCAGCTTCCACAGCTGATGGTTGGTGAAGCCCACGTTATGCTGCTGCAGACGTATTTAATGCTGTGTCACACATACAGTGTGAAGACAGGAACACTGAGATACACTGCTCTTCAGCTCACAGTGAGATAGTCAACATGTAGCTCAGAGGGCTTCAAGTGGAACGGAAATGGGGGTATGCTTGCTGTCAGGATAGTCAAGGTGTAAATGTGGTGAGGTCTGTGGAAGGAGGTAGTATCTTTCCCCAAACAAGACATACTGTAGGAAAAAAAAAAAAAAAAGATAACCTTTCTCCAGCTCCAAACTATAATCTCTCTGTACCTTGATGGCATTTGATAATCTTCCAACATAAGACAGAAAGAGAAACATATGGAGACACTGCTGCTGTGGCAAAATTCCTGCTAAACACCTTCACCAATGGCTGGTGCAGGAACACCAAGGTGTTTTCTTTGACGTTATCAAGTGGCTCAGTTTTGTAAGGTATTTTCAGTGTCTGTGTGTGCATATTCATGCCTTTCCCCTTTGGAAAGCAGCTAAACACCTTGTCCAAGCAAGCTAAACACAACAGGGGTCTCAAAGCTATTCAGTTCTAAAACCTGGGAGAAAATAATTGACAAAATAGGAGAAAATTAACACTGATGTCTACCAGCACCCCAAATGAAAGTGGGGCTGTGATGTGAACCTATGCTATTATGACCAGGGAAATCCAGGGAGAAAGAGCAATAAAGCTTCTACGCAGAGAACAGCATCAACACCAGCCTGTGCTCACCCATCACACAAACCCACAGGGTTCCAGCAGTCATGATGTTTGAGCTTACTGACATGAAGAACACATTCATGTCCAGGGTATGGAGATGAAGATGGGGTTTTGCTGGTGAGAGGGGCTAAAAAATGAGAAATATGCCAAAGAGAAAGGGGAAGCAGCAAAAACTCAGTAAAAGACGGAGGTGTGCAGAAGGTCACCGGGTTGGTCTCACTCTGCAGAACTTGTAAAGGCTTTTTGGTGTCGACTCATATGAAGGGAAAGTGGGTGGCTCTTGAGACACAGTAAAAATGAGAATTAACTCACCTACTAAATTCTCAGTCATCTTCCTCTTACAACCACTGCCAGGAAGTCTGATTAATCAGTCCAAGTTTAAATAGAACAAAAAAGAAAATACTATACGGTGTGACTAGTCCCCGAGGAAACCATGCATTTGCTCTTTTAATAATTGAAAATGACCCAGCAAGTTTTCCAGAGCAATCATCTCTTCTTTGGGGAATAGAACACTATCCTCTCTGCCTATGTATGTGGAGGGTGCTGCATTGTGCCCAGATAATTGCGTTATTTTGCCCATTTGGATGAAGTTACATTTTGTGAGGTAGCTCCCCAAGTGCCACTTATTTTTCTGCTGAGAAAACACTGTGTTAAATTATTCCTTTTGTGGGATAATTGAAATGTTTTAACTACCTACTTGGTCATCTTTTGCAAATTTCAATAGGAAGGAACAAGTTCATTGCCACTGCCAACATGAGATGAATGTTTCGCTGCGTATGACTACAGCTGACAAAATCTCCACCCCAAGCATTTCGTAGTTCAGCATGGGACGTACCTTACAGGTTGGTGTTTTGACTTTTGGCTGTACAAAACCAGTGTACTCCTACAGCTCAGCTAGTGCTGTGTGTGCTTCGACCTTCAAAGCCGAATTTCTGGATATCTTCACCTTTGGATATTTTTAATTCATCTACTTCACTGAATGGGAGAAATGTCATTAATATCTGTGTCTTGAGAGTTCTCCTCCAGTCTCTGAGATGTAGATCTCAAGGCACTGTGTGGGGAAAGGTTCCCCCGCGTTTAATCCCCTGGAGTACAACTTCTTCACACAAGTCAGTGAGAGTAAATCCAATGCAAAATGAGTAGAGGATTCTGCAGGCAAAATCCCCAGTGAGTCAAAGCGTCCCCCAGCGACCACGTTAAATCGTGCTGGCAGAGATGAGACAGCACAAATGCCATGAGGAGAGCTGGGGCTCGGCAATGTCAGTGAGGGTTTCTCTCAGACGTGAGCGTATTCATAAGTTCATAAAAGTTCATTAAAACCTTCCAGCCACTCTGGATTTGGCTTTAAGCGAGAACGGCAGGTTTTGGCATTGGATTTGACTGAATGTACCAGAGCCACTGAAGCCATTGAATTGTTGGCAGTGCCACAACGGAAATACAAAGGAAGCAGAGCTGAAGAGGATTCTGAGAAATGTAACAAACCTGTGAACTGGACAGGAATTGAAGAAGCCATCATGCGTTATGGAAAGAGGCTGGTTCCAAAAGGTACGTCCATGCAGCCTTCCTGCTTACCAAGCATGTATCAGTGCTCCAGTCACCAGACCTGGCAGAAGGACTAAGCTACTGGACAAGAGAAAACATATTCTTTAGCAATGTCTGTAAATGAAAGGTGCCACAGAGTTTAAAAATTGCACATCTTTGTTACATAACAACACTTGACTAAAAACTAATTCTGTATTACTTCACGTGCCGATATGCTGAATCTCAACAAGCCTAATTTCACATCAAGTATCACTAGCCCTTGCCTTTATCAGATAGAGAAAAGGGAAATTAGCACTCTCTTTTTCATGTTTCAGAACAAAAGCGTGAGCTTTGAAGTGCTGCCTTTGTGAAAGAAACAGTTGTGGCTGTTAAAACAAGCATTCGGTACTGAAAAGGTTAACTAATTCGGTTTCCCTGATAAGTTTATCTATGATCAGAACTGAGTCATACAGAAAATACTCCTACAAGATTTGACCTTTTACTTGTATCCCACACTGAGATAATATTATACTTAAAATGGATATCAATAAGAACTTTGTTTTAAAAACTATATTTAAAATAAATTACTTTTAAATAACAGAAACTGTTTTCAATTAGCCCTGTTAAAGGAAATCAACTAGAAAGTTATGTATGCTTTTTTATTTTCTTTATATAAATTATACCCAGGAGTCCTATGATAGCAGCACTATACAAACTATGCACTACCTTTATATTTATTTCTTATCAAAATAAACTTAACAAATTAGATTTGTTTTTACAGCACTTTATATCCAATAATGACAATGTTGTATTGGTCCCAGGATAAAAACAATGAAAGTAGCAGCTGAATGGTATTTTTATTAAGAGTTAACAAAAATGTCCTGTGCAAACACAGCACATAAAGAAAATTAATTCCATAATTCCTTATGATGAAGACGTCCTTCTCTTTTTTCTTTTTTTCTCACAATATCAATCTCATTTGGAAAGATCATTTTAAGGGGAAAGCTTTCAGTTTTAGCACGACTTACTCAGCAGAATGATATAGCTGAACTTAAACATTGCTGACTGCTACGATTTAATATTAGGACCTGGCAAATGTTTTGATAACTTAATACTTTTTAAAAGAAAACTTGTTTGTTACTGAAGATTTTGGGAGCCCAGAAGAAATATAATCTAAAAAAATAACAGAGCTAAAGATCCAAAGAGGTGTTTCTTCTTTTTCCCATTTTTTTCCATTTCCTCTACCTTGAACCAGTTCCTCTGTGCTAGCACATTTAGGGGCCTTTTTATTGGTGGCAGATCCAAATATCTCTGAGATATTCACCGTTCAGCTCAGCAAGAGTCCACGTTTTCCTCCAGCAGTGGAAAAATGGCAGGGCTAATAGTCTGGGGTTTGTTACTAAAAATGAGTCCCTAAACCAAAAAAAAAAAAAAATAAAAATAAAAAATAAAAAAAATAAAAATAAAAAATTAAAACATTGTTTAGAACTTGTGGTTTGCTGCTATTAAGTTAACAGTGGAAAATCTCATTACTTTTAATTTTATTTTGTGGTGGGATTGTTCTCTAGGCTGAGGCAGATTTTCTCTCAAGCAGAGCCTCTAGTCCTACCTTGTAGCCTTCTGTTCAACAAGCAACTCTTTGCGTAGCTCATCTCGATGGTTTAAGTCAAAATCATGAATTAAAAAAAGAAAATAGATTTCCCCCCATATCTGCCTCTTGTATGCCATCTTCTCCAGCTCTTGCTCTGACTGGAGGAGTGTTCCAATGAAGACCCTGGGCTGAGGGTCTCTCCAAGCAGTGCTAAGAAAGTTTCTGCTCCTACTGAAAGACTCAATGCTGCTGAAAGCTCTGAAGGGGCAAACTAGAAGTCAGGCCAATTCTGATGTCAGCTCTACGCAGGAAGCACTGTGGATAGGCAGTGTAGACAAGGCGTAACATGGTTGGATGGAATGAGGGTTCTGGATCTCCAAGTGTCCAGAGAAGAAAATAGAAGACCATAAAGTTTTCTGGCTTTGATTTCTTGTCAAAGTTTGGAAGCCTCTCACCTGACTACTGACTTTGGATTGAGGCTACGATGGTTTACAAGAACAGAGAACCAAATGTGCAATTTGAGGTGAAAATATCCCCAAGGCAGAAATTGTGCTCACAGCTTGCAAGCTCTATACACACACATATATATATCCCACCTACAAGTTACCGTGACTCAAATCTGAAACTCTTATGGTTTAAAATACCAAGCGAGATTCAGGGTCACATAGTGTTTGCTTTCCACCAACAGCCCAATGGCTTTTCCTGTTGCGTATGCTCACACATGACAAAACTCACTCTTGTACAGAGGTGAGCCATTGTATTGTAAATTCCACTTGCAATATAATCCTCACGTAACCCAGCTCGTGAGCTGTATTTCCAGATACCCTTAAATCTTTGAGTCCAGCCATTCCCCTGGCACTCTGCACTTTCCTAGGTCTTGGTTTGCCATGAGAATTTGACATCTGCTTCCTGAATAAGCAAAATACACACATGCAAGACCACTGATGATGTGATATTACATTTCTTTTGAACATCACTCTAGTCCTCCCTTCTTAACAAAGCTGCCAAAAGCTGACATCTACCTCTAGAAGCTGACTCACCCAGTGCCACGGCTGCCGAGGCCTCGTTTTTCCATCAGTGGTCACACTGGGAGCTCAGGAGGTTGGTCTCTCAATATTTTTTAGAAACAGGAAGGAAATGGATTGGCTACTCAGTAAACAGAGGAACGCTGACCAGTCTGAGCTCCCAAACACTCAGCAATGCTCTGCTAGAAGTGTCGTTGTCTGGGTGCAGCTTGTACATTTGTTTCTAGCTGGCTGCACTACAATTTCACAAAAAGCTAATGCAAAGCAGAGGGTTGCTCATTGCTTCATTTTGAATAAGAGTACCTGGGGAGTAAGGGTCTGATGTTTGCAGTGGCATGGGCACCTGCAGCTCCCAGGCTGGCTAGGGAGAGCAGCAGATGTTCAGCATCTCTGCAACATCAGGCCTTGAAGGGAGCACGCATGAGTCCTTGGATGAACTCCCAGAGGTGTAGCAAGTGGCTCCTGCCATTGTAGGACTGGGTGCCCTTTAGAGCATTACCAGACTTTTGGGAAATGGGTTCAGAACTGGATATGAAAACATAAGGACCATTGTCTTAGTGATGAACAAAAGTTAAATGTAAACAGGTTGGGACAGAGAAACTTCCATCTCTTGACAGAGGCCCAAAGCAGCAGCTGAGACCGAGAGCAAGCGCGTGAGACCTTGCTGACGGAGAGCAATGCTTTGGAGCTGCACCACCCGCAGTGAAACCAGCTCGTTTCTGACATCTGACACGTGCAATTGAAAAGTGAACTTGCAAAATGGGGATTATTTTGAGAGCTAAGTGAAACTAGCTTGCTCAGTCCGTAGAGCTCTTGGGTTCACTTTCTTATGTTTTGCTTCATACAGTTCTACACGCCGAGAGTTTTGCTTTGAGTTTTAACTTCAAACAAAGCAAAACTGATTGTAAACCACTGTATTTTGACTTTTCAGATTGAAATTAGGTCTCACCCAGAAATGTGCAAAAACCAAAGTGCAGAGCTCTGGCAGCCTGGGTTTCAGCCCAGTCCATTTTCGAGCTGTTAGCCTGAGGGTCAGAGACGAGCGCTCCTCACACGCAGTGATGCTGAGACCTCCCTTCCCTGTGCAGTCCCATGACCACACAAAACTACCCAAAACCACCCAATTCTCCGTCGTTTCTTCCAGGAATAATAGGTGAAGCCATCCCAGCGCTGTCAGATTTAACTAATGTTAAATAGTGCCAAATTAATGATTGTTACCTTTAATTGATTTGTTTCTAGTTAGGTCCACTAAGATTACTACAAAAATGCAGAAATCCCGAGGTACAGTTAGCACCATTTTCTGCTGGAATTAAAGCTGTCTGCTTACCTTTATTTTCACAGACACAACTTGCCAAAAGCAGTCGGGCAGAGCGTCCAGAAACACCCTCCTGAAGAAAGCTTTGAAGAAACACCTACTTACACATACTTTCAGCCTTTATTTTATCCACTTTGCACATTTATTTTCTTAGCAGCCCTTGAGCCTGATGGTTAACACGTTGGATTATCGTTTTTACCAGCCACAGAAAATCATTTCTGTCTAATTTACAGCAGCGCTTATGATCGTACTTCCATGCTCATCATTTAACTTTCCACTGTATTAATAACTAAGGTCAATTTTACCGAGCAAGCAGCCTAAACCCTCTGACTTTGACAAAAATCCTGTGTGCTTATTTCTCTTTCTAACCATCAAAGAAGGTCACGGCAGCTACCCTAGGTATCAGCATTTTTCCTGTGTGATTCACTCACACCAAGCAAACCCTCTAGACCAACATTTCTTCCGTTTTTGAGTTTGTACTTAACCAATAGGATCAACAGGTCCCCTTCTCCGTGGGTGGTGATAATGTCAGCACACCGCTGCCCAAATAACCTTTCTCTATAGGGAAATGCTAACATTTAATTCTTTAAATTTAAACCACATGTATTTTGGTCTCATAACCGTACTCTGCATTAACTACCTTTTGTTATTAATTTGTATCACTAAAAACCTTAATGAAACCGGTTATTTAAATTGGAAATGTTAAGTGCAGCAGACATCTAAAATTCGGGTACGAGCTATAATACATCAAAATATTTAAATAGTAACTAAATATTTCACCTAACCATTGTAAACACATTTGCAGAATTAATAATGACACAGCCCTGCATATGTTCAATGTAAAGCCCTGTCTCCAAAGGGCTGTACTCTTTAGCCCACTGCAGGGAACATAAGCAACAGCCCGAGAGGCTTTTGAATGGTTTCTATCAGTCACCTTCGTCTTACCAGAAACAAAAGTGTCATTTAAGTACCGTCTATGTGAGCCCTCCACTAAGGAGTACAAATTACGTGCGGGTTGGCCACGTGCTGTTTTCCTCCCGGTGCTCTTGGGAAGAGGCACAAGCACTGCTGCAGGGTGACCACAGATACACAGCTCCCAGCAGAGTGAAAATACGGGCACAAAGGCTCCGGGACTCTTGTTCAAGCAACAGGAAAGCTGAACTGTTCCTCAGCAACACTTAACGCAACTGCAAATATTAAAAGAATGAATAGACAAATTAGCTTGTAAATGGTAATTATACTAAAAACTTGGGGGGGGGAAGTAAATTTTAAAGTCTGTTATCACTAGAAATTAAACAATTTCTTTAATATTTACACATATGATCTAGATAATGTTTACACAGGTCTGTGCTTACAGTCATTTTTTAATTATACACTTCATGCCTCAGCATACAAGCGTGCTACTTATAAAACTGTAAATCTTTACATTGCAGATAACAATTCAGCTACAAGCACATCATCTTTTGAAATGCCTTTTTCAAAACATGCACTACCTCTCAGGTGCAAATTGACATCACCTTTTTTGTTTTTTTTAGTAGGGTTCTGCAGCTAATCCCATGAACCAAACATTTCACCACCCAGAACACACCTCAGAGCCGTCCCCCGGACTAAAATCACCCAAAGGCACATCTTTCCCCAGTCTGTCTCAGGGAGCTTGCTGAGGCTGGCAAATTGTATGAAAAACAGCAGTCATTGGAGGTGGCTGCAATAACTCAAGAGGTCTCCTGTGGGCTTGGTCACAGATTTCAGGGTGCTGAGGTTGTAGCTCTCCGAGGCTTCCCGTAATTCTTTCCCATTTCACAATCTTTCAATTAATTCCCAATCCGTAAAATATTATCACATGTCCTGGTATTTGGTAAAAACGTTCAAAATACCATTGCTCCCTTCTAAAGGGACAAACCGCTGCCGGTGCTCTGTAGGAGTCTTCCTCCACCTTCATCCCACTCAGGCTCCCGGTGCTCAGCGAATGGGGGACGCAAGGAGGGTCAGCTCCTTGTTTCTCACAACCCCTGCAGCCGTGACTGGGGAGCTCATCCTGGGAAAGATTGAAACAGATTTAAAAAAGAAAAGAGGAGACGAGAAAGATTCTTCTGCTCCATTTGCAAATTACAAAACTAATACTGTACGTTATTAAATCAGATTTCCTGATTGCATCAAAAATCACCCTACACCGTGCCTCTTCCTGTAAGAATTTGACTTTTTAAACTTCTGCAATAATAATCGAAATTCCTGTCGATCATAATGCTAATGACCGATAAAAAACAGCTCATGGGAAAGCCTTATCTGTCCACACAATCCTCATTGATGTCTGCAGTGAATTTTATCCATAGTTTGCCACCCTCTCACAACTTTAGTTTTATAATGAACTATAGATTTTACACTTATGCGGTATGTACTTCTTATATGTTATGCAAAAAACAAAACATTCAGGTTCTAGAAGAACTCTTCAGTAACACTCAGACCGGCACTGTACAATTCCTGTATAATTACACTAACTAATATATTCAAGGTTTTTCACTCCCCTCCTATTCAGCAGACCATCAAAAATGGACCCGATTAACACAGGTTTGTAATTACTGCATGTATTTCTCTGACTCCCTGTAGCTGAGTGTCCTGGTACCTGAAGCTACCACTTTCTCCAGTGAAATTAGCTTGCTGCATCATGCCCAAAACTGAGGCACTATGCTTACTTCTGCCAGACTCCCAACCATTTGAACCTCAGACCGCTGTGCTCCTGATGGGAAGCTCCATTTTCTTGGCCAGGGCCTGGATGACTTATCTGCAAGCGAAAGATCGGGTGTTCCGTGCCCCAAGCACTGAACCTCACAGCCTGTCTTCTCGCCCATGTTGTGTGCACCCGCAGCACCAGCAGCTCCCCATCCGCACACAGGTTCAGCTCAGCCACCTTAATTCAAAACAGACTCTGGATGGCATCCTGTTAAACACAATAACCCTCTGCTTGCTAGATACAGAATTGTTTTCCTGCCTCTATGCCTTGTTAAACTTGAATAAAACACCTTGGATGGAATTAACTTTCACAGCTCTGCCATCTTTAATTTTGTTAAGCCTTTGTGGAGGTATATTAAATTTTTTTACGGTGTTTTTCTAAGGTGATATCAAAGAGAGAAATTCAGATGCCTACAGGAAGGTACCCAATGCTCTCTGGAACAACCCAGAGTACCTGGGGCTGTACCTGTAATGGGCTGGCAGAGACAACATGGGGACCTACAGGAGACGTACACCTTCAAACCATCAGTGAGAGGCCAGCTGGGATTCCCTGCGGGCTCCAAAGTGACACAGGAGGGCTGTGCTTAGGCACATTCATTTCTTCCAAAATTAATACAACAAAGGAACAAAAAAAGGAAAAACAACTAATAAAGGGGGAAAAAAAAAAGCGAAAATTGATATGAACAGATTTAACTAAAAACTTAAAAAATAATACTCCAAAGATACAATTTTGTTTTGATATGCAGACTATATCCCATACTCTCCTATATAAAAACTAGTTTTAGGTAATCATCTAGGTCCCATAGAAATAAAGTGTATAAATTCACAACACTTTGATACTTTTTCTAATTCATATTTTAGAAGACTGCTACATTTTAAAGTTAAATACTGAAAAAGACTATTGCTTTGAACTATTCTAGAGTGAAATTTTTAATTTTAAGTTCATATGCTATTTTTTCTCATTCAGCAACTGAGTGTTTTATACTGCTCACAAGAAAAGCATTGTGACATTTAAATAACTTATTGAAAAAGATATGGCTGCCTAAAGCACAATTATTTTACATCACTTCATTGTAATTACAAATTTTGAAAATGCAATATTAATTCCCATCTTAATGTGTTCCTCACAGCCAAGCCTCGGAGATTGTTCTCATCTTTCCCCTGGGTAAATTCCTTCCAGTACCCGAAGGGGGCCCACAGGAAAGCTGGGGAGGGAGGGACTCTTATCGGGGAGTGCAGTGGTAGGACAAGGGGTAATGGCTTTAAACTAAAAGAGGACAGATTTACGTTAGATGTTAGGAAGAAATTCTTCACTGAGAGGGTGATGAGGCCCTGGCACAGCTGCCCAGAGAAGCTGTGGATGCCCCATCCCTGGAGGTGCTCAAGGTTGGACGGGGCCCTGGGCAGACTGATCTGGAGGGACGCAGCCCTGCCCATGGCAGAGGGTTGGAACTGGGTGGGCTTTGAGGTCCCTTCCACCCAACACATTTTGTGATTCCATGAAATTTAGGCCGAAAGACAGAAGAGCTGTAACGGGTTGGAACAAACCTCCAGTGGGATACAAGGTGGGCAAGACACCTACTGCGTGGATTTCACAGCAAGTTTGGTTTTAACAGCAAGAAGTTCATACTCAGTTGACCAGGAATCCTCAGCAACAAACCAGCTGGGTCTTGGTTCTTCACAATTCAGGCAAAAGCTTTCTCAGTGTGATTATCAGAAATCAAAATTAATCTCTTTACATTAAAGAAAGCTGCATCTAATAGCCAGATGAACACTTAAGGGATGACATAACTATTATAATAGACATTAAAATGATTATGTGATTCTTTTCTGTTCAAGGTTCATGTACAAAGTAGAAAGTGAAATACCGCTTTTCTTTCCTTCAGACTAAATCCCAAGTAATTCTGCTGATTTCAGTTCCTTCAATGAGATTACATCAAGCTTACCTTGGAGTAAATGAGAACTGAATTCATCACCTTACCATGTGTGTCCTTTGGGGGACCTAAAGCCAAAGCCCGACACAAAAACTGATGACTATCACCAATTTGATAGTCATTATGGGAGAGGTGGGTACACAGCGCTGAAGGCGACAACTGCAAAATGCAGAAGACAGCTTTAACCAGGCATTGCTTTGGCATTGCTTTAACCTCTGCCCTTTGTTCATTATATGGCAGATTACACAGTCCAAAAGCTCTGAGAAAATATTCTGACAGTCTGCGCTTCAATGCAGACCAGTCAACTTTGCCTTGGTTTTTATTTGGAGGAAAGTATCCTTCAGAAGCTATATTTTAAGCAAACTTTTTTTTCTTCTTTGTCACAGCCAAATTCTCCAGTTCTGGGATTCACAATATTTTCCTTTTTCCAGAATGACACCTGCTGGTGGGAGAAGCATGGATGAATTACAGATATTCTGTCGGTTCAATAGCAGCTACCCTGACCATAGTCTCTGAGCATGCTCATCACCTGTGCCAGCTTAACTGTTGATAACGAAGATCTGGAAATGTAAAGGTACTATAAGGAGCATGTTGTAGAAACAATGTCATTTTCCCGTCTGATTTAACATTTGCTCTTATTAAATCACCAAGATACAAGCTACCAAGGCAATGCTTCAGTGGTGTTTCAGTGTCACATTCTAGTACTATTTTGGGAAGCCCACAGCATGGATATGTCAAATTGAGGTGAAAGCCAGAAGGAAATCCTTCCTATCCTACGCAAAAAGCTGCTGTGCTGCTTCAAACCTTCCAGTGCAAGTAAAACCAGCTGCTAAGGCTATTATCGGTGCTTAACACCCCAAAAGATTAGCATCTCAAAGAGAAGCATTATGCACATGTCCCTTAATCAGTACAGGGGGACATAGCTAGGAGAGACAGAAAGCAAGTTGTACCTCTGCCAAGACTGTGACAAATGCTCCTCAGTACGCCAGGCAGCGTTAGGATCTGTAATGGGCTCCCATACCCGCAGCACCTCTGTTGTCTGGGGCTGCTGGAGAAGATTCCAGCTAAAATGGAGCCAAATTTGAGCTTTTGATGCTTCCAGCACACTTAGAGCAATATTTCCAAAAGTGATTTCCAATGCCGTGAACATTCTCACTGGGGATGCACAATTTTATTTCCTTTTTCTGAGATGCTAACTACCCAAAGTCTCCTGTAAAGGCAAGCCAAAGCACAGGTGCTCAGGACCCTGAAGAAATCCCTAAAGTTGGACTCTGAAAAATCTAGAAATCAGAATTATTGAAGCTTCCCTGGGATATTTGGGGACAGTAACTTGTGGTCATTCATTAAATCATATTTTAAGGACTGTATGTTTTCAGCGTGACTTATGAAGAAATATTTGTGAAAAAATGTCCAGCTAAAAAGAAAACAGTATTAGAAATTCAATTCAGAATTAGAATGCAAAGAATTCTTTTGAATTATTAACACGGCAAACATACACATTCAAGTGTGCTCCTCTGGGGTACATTATTAATATATAGATGATGCTATGGCATACCTCATTGCTAGAGCAGAAGTCAAACTTCCATGCTGATTAGAGAATTGGAGTGCAACTTAGGAGCCTTGGCTTCGATTCCCAGATTTGTCACTGGCCTCCTATATAGCTTGGAGCAGACAGCTTCACATCCCTGTTCCTCCAGTTCTCCCATCTGTGGAAATAAAACAGCATTGCTTTATGATGATAGTTACATGATGGATCTCCATAGATTGCTTTTGTTTTGGTAAATGCAAGCACATGGAAATGGGGGGTACGTTGCAGTAAACTCAATGGATGATGTGAGACACGTGAGGCTGCTTGCTGCAACAGATAGTTCAGAGCTAGAGTTTCTTCAGACATATCCCTTGCAAAATTCATCATGTCCAGCCTGTGGGTGCACATACTTCTGTTTTTAGAGTCCTTGTTTGGTATGCATATGCTTGTAACTATCAGGACCTCAGTCTGTCATTCTGAACCTCCTTGGCAGAGCAATGGCACCATGAAGAGCCCGGTTATGCCCCTGCCCTCCGAGTGCGACCTGGCCCAAGCTGAGCACTTTGCTGAGCCCAGCAGCAGGCTGGAAGCAGAAAGACTGATACAATCCCCCAACCTGTGACAGCCTGGCCATCCCTACAGTGGCTGAGCGAGCTGGAAAACAGAGGAAATTGCAGAGAAGATGCTTGTGTAAATATGCTTCTTCTTATCACTGACAGAGCCTGAGGGCCTTTAGTGAAGCAGGTTTTCTGGCTGCTTCCACTCAGCTGAAGGAGACAGTCCTGGAGCACATCACTGACAGTCAGCCGTGGTTGTCTCAGCTCTGAGCTAAAGTCCAGCAAAGACTCTCCTCATCCCAAAGCGATGGTGCTGCTCTGCCTGTCAGATCGGAGGTCAGCTTTAGTTCTGAGCTCAGGTTACTGCTGACCCCCAAATCCAAGTATTTCCAGTTCTAGTGCCACACATGGCAAATGAAATGCATGCATGTTATAGGAACACCCCAGAATTCAAATAAGCCTCTGCACAAGGATGAGGGCTCTGAATTTGGCCAAATGTTGCTGCTCTCTCAATTTTGTTGTTGAACTCACATTGCATGGAATAACCTTAGCACTGGGACTGCTTTTATACCCCTTCCTTTTTACTCCTCCTAGGGCATTCTGAACTTCTGCCCTCAATGCCCTGCTCACCACATGACCTGTCCCAGAAGAAGGAATGCTCAGTAACTGGACATCGCTTAACAAATACTGACCCAAAGAGGTCTGAAAGCAAGGGTTTGCAGCTGGGCAGCCTGGGGCAGCCCCCCCACGCAGACCATGCACTCCATCCTTCCCATGCCCCTGAGGAACGGGCAGTGCAAGTTGCTCGGTTTGACCCCAAGCACAGCACAAGTCTGGAACCACAATGGTTCCCCTGCACAGAGGAAGCAAGAATGCTCTGGAACACTGCATTTTTTTTGTATTTTTTTATTGTTCTTTTTCCCTTTCTACTCCATTTTCTTTCATCTGGGTTCTTTGCCATTTTGCAGTCCTGCCCTGAACACCAGAATGGCAGTTATTGACTCTCCATCTAAAAACATGTACTTTCAGCGGAAACGTCATGTATTTTAAATTCTGTTAAGAGCAAAACAAAGGTAATCCAAAGTGTGCCTTCTGAGTCTGCACAGGATGACAACACACTGCAGACTGTGCAGGACGTAATGGCCGTCCATGAAGAGAAAAATACATAACTACCTCACCCAAACTAACTGCAGGGAAACTCAATTCGAGAATTGCAGCTTCACTTCTCTTATCCTCCCCACTTCCCCCCTTTCTACTTCCCTACTTCTCTCCCTTCTCCTCAGAGAAAAAGAAACATCAAATACTTCATTGTACCACAGCAAATGCTTCACTGAGAGCCAGAGAGGTTCGATTTACAAGATGTCCTTTTTCCAGCAAGTTGAAGTACCAGATTTGCATATCATTCTCACGTTGTATGTTTTTAAAAAATTATTTTATTACATTTTTTTATTTACTAAATAGATATTATTTTTCCCTTCAAGATCTGTTTTAAAGGTTTTTCTGCCCTTGATCTTTGTACCCAGATTAACAAACCTGTTCTTGTCCCAGTGACTCTCTCTTCTTACACAGAGAAACAGTGTTCTTGTCACACGGTCCCTTTCCTACTTATAAGACATTCAAGCATATGGTTTCATACACCTATTGTCATACACCTATTTTGTCTGAAATCTGGAAGAGCAGTTATCCCACTGCCCCGACTTGAGTATCCTCACTTTGCCCTACTGCTTCATCATTTTAGCCCAGAGGTCCAACACAGATTGTATTTCAGCTTGCCCCTTCCTTCACTGCAGAGGAGCCTTTCTCTCTTGCTCATCTTTTTCTAGATGAAGAAATTTTTGCTCCTTCTTTCAGGGCCTTTTCATTGGTTCTTACTTTATTCCTACATATCCTGCCAACCAACTCACAGCTTTCTTTGCTGATCCCTCTTTTTCTTCTGTCCTTGCACTACCAACAGACATATTTTCTGTGATGATTATCCAGCAAATTAAATAAGGTGCCCTTATCATTTTTTTCTTTGTTTGAGATACAAATTCTAGATAGTCTTTACATCTGAGAGGGAAAAAAATAAACAAAAGAAAAATAAACCAACCTCTACGCTTCCTCCACATTTCAGCTCCTTGGTTCCTCAATCTAGATGATTTCAAAAATTAACTCATGTAGCTTATCAGAGCTTTCATCTTCAAAATCAGGAACCTTAACTACAGTCCTGCTTCTATTTATTTATTTTTTTTATGCAAATGCAGTAGACTTGTGAGTATTTGTTTCAAAGTTTCTTTTATGTTGTTTTTTCTATAACAGCCGTGGTGCTCATCAAAACCAAGTCTAAAACAGGATCAGCTGAGAAGTCACCTGGTGAAGACCTACTGCATTTATAGGTACATGGGCCCCACCTTAAGAAATAGGGCCCAAATTCTTCTGCACGTCTTCCACTAGAAAGTATGTCTTCCAAAAAGATGTAATTTCCAGTTGTATTTATTCCTCTAATTATACTATAGAGATCTCTGTTCGTGTCTAGATGATAAGGATGGAACGATCCCTACTTGTTCTCTTTTAACTAACATTTCCCCAAGGAATTTTGACACAGACAAATGTTGAATTCGGCCGGCAACAAACCTGTTTTTTTTCTGAGGGACTATTTGTGACAAACTGTTGGGTTTTTTTTGTTTTGAGAAAGTCAGTGTATGAAATTTCTGGTTCACTCCCAAAGCACGTGCATCACTAGCCAACACAAGCCCCAGGGCTGCCGGACTCCTGGCTGCCATAACACTGAGGTACCTCAAAAAAGCATCTGTCCAGCAACGAAGTCTCGGAGCTGGGTATCCTGGAGGAGCAGCAAGCCTGAGCATCTGGGAGGCTTGGGGAAGAGAACCAGGAAGGTCTGAGCCTCTGCCAGACTGGGAGGAGGAAGCTGGGGAGCTGCAAGGCCACCATATGGACATGGAGGGAGCTGGCTGTGCTGAGGCAGGGTGGAAAACAGAAATTATCCCTTTCTAATGTTGGTGGTGTAGATTTTACCCATCAAAGAAGTGAGTTCACTCACCATTATCTCTCATTGCACCCTTGGTTGGAGCATTCCAGAGGCCAGCCCAGCAGAGACACAACTTCACTCTTCTCCCTCAGAGTTCCAGTGCTGCACCTCGGGACACCGAAGTGGCCCCTTCCAGTTGAGCACAGCCCCGCCGGGAACATGCGCTAGCATCTCCAGCTACCACCAAAATATGTAAATCTTTCACAAGCATTAAAAATGTGAAGCAAGACCAGCACTTCAGCCACCAAATGAGTAATACCTCTGAAGCAGACTCAACAAGAGCTTTGTGGGAATTTTTGTTTAGCTTTATTTACTGCTACGAATTGCTCACCAGATCGAGCCTGTTCAGACTGCCGTGCTTGTTACACCAGCAGAAAAACAGCCTTAATTCTGTGAGGTTTTTTTTCCTGCGGTACTCTCACTCACTTTCACTAGCACGATACGAAAACGATGCCTTGGGATTACAATTGCGTGATGGAAACTTTTTACTACACTTCAGTGAACCTTAAGGGAAAGTGTGCACATATACACCAGATATTACGTGCATTTCCAGGAACCCTGTCAAAATTGTCTCATGAAACAAACAAAAAAAAAAAGGCAACTAGGAAGAAAGCTGCTTCATCAACTTCTTCCATTACTCACACCATAGGGTAGATGTAAGATCAAAACCAAAAGCATCGTTTTCAAAAGCCTTTTGAAAATTTGGCTGGATTTCCTACCCTGTCACCTCTGTCAGCCGTGCAGAGAATGCATAGTCCGTGATCTTCTGAGGATCAAAAAACCACCTAAAGTAGCGATGTGATTCAGGATTCAGTCCAAAACACTGAATTGTTTAATCCACAAACAAACCACATTGCACTTTGCTTATGCGTCTGCAAACAACATAGGGTATGATGAAACAGAAAACTCTCCCTGTGGTTTTTTGTATATCATCCTTGCCACTTTCATAATTAGAGGACATAGGCTACCATTAAAGTCAATTGCAAAGTTCTCATTGACTTCAGTAGACGTAAACCAGGCATTAATATTATGCTTTTCAGTTTTCTTGAGGTTTAAACACCTCATAAAATAAATTTACAGATGAACTAGTAAATGTACACTTACAAAGAAACCTCCTAAGGAGTCCCTGAAGCCATATTTTTAAATGCTGCTATTCATTTGGTTTATATCGAACAGATTAAGGGACTGTCAAACAAGGGTGTACAGATCAAGAGAAGCAGTAGGAAATGCTGAAAATACATTCCAGAAATCTAATTCCAAAAATATCACTTGACACACTTGACAAAACGGACTTAGAAGAGGCTTTCATGTTATGTGACAAGTTTCACGAGCTCAGAAAGCCCTATCTATTTATTTATCTGTCTATCCATTTCAGTGATCTGTAAATGAAAACATGTACAGTATACGCAGCAAATTTTTTTTCCAGGAACCCTTTCAAAACCACTCACATAAAAATACAAGAAAAGCTAATTGAGAAAGAGAGCCTAGCTGATGAGAAGTCAGAAACACGGCCATCCGGAGCTGACGTTTTCTTCTATAGAACTATGTGCCCATTGGGCATAATTTTTGATCTCGCAGACTTTCCACATGTAAAACTCCAATTGACTTCAGTGCAAATGAATGAACTGCAGGATCTAATTAAGCCTGCTGAGGTTTGAAAAACAATCTCATATGCTGCCCGAACATTTCCATGAATTTCAAAGATTTTCAGGATACTTTGCCTAGTTCATTGCCCAATAAGCATTTATAAATATTTGTAAGGATAATGTGTAAATACAAAAAGAAGGTGAACATTGGACAATAAACAGATATAAGGAGCTAACAATTACCTGAACTGACTTGATGAAAGCTTCATTAAATGGAACATCATACGTGACATTACCAAACAAAGAGCGGCGGTTGATGGACAACATTTGCATAACAATCTCGCTCCAGACACCACTGGCACAAGCAGAAAGGCTCTTCTGGCAATTAAGAACCACTTGGGAAATGTTCACCCATTGCCACACAGGAGCACGGTAGAAGACACAAGGATACTGTCCAGCTCTCCAGGGTAGAATTCAACCACCTCAACTAGAAGACCTTGTTTTCTTTTTCTTCCATGCCCTGATTCACTCACGAGAAGCCATGTACCTTCTCTACATGTGAGCTAGAGTTCTGCAGTCGCCATCCACCAGTTCTGCTCAGTGCTGGTTCATCTCAAAGCAGGTCTGTGCTAGAGACATGGCCAAAGCCAGACGAGAAAAGACACAGTGCAATCACAAAATGTGACTCAGTGTTACAATGCAAACACGTGTTGGAAGCACACTGAGGCTGCAGAGATCATTCTCTTATACTTAATTTTAGGATACTTATCCTTGTAACGTCAATACTATCTTCATGTGGTGTTCTGCATATATCTGTTGTCAAAAAACTAATCAAGACAGGCCCTCACAGACTAACAGAGAAACTGATGGCAAAGAATCAAAGAATCGTGGACTAACTGAGGTTGGGAAGGACCTTAGGAGGCCACGTGGCCCATTCCCCCGCTCACAACAGGCCTAATTTCAGCACCAGGTTTGGCCTCTCATGGCCTTGTTCAGCTTGGCCACTCTATGTGCATTCAGGCCAGCAGCAAAGAAACCAGCATAGAAATGATAAAATTTGGGAGCCCTAAGTTTCCTTCCAAGCCAGCAGGGACAGGGACAGGCTGCAGCTGCAAGTAAAGGCCAGAGGCAATGCCAGAGGGGTCACCTCCAGCCTGGCCTCCGGTGCACCCAGCTAGTGACTGCTCAGTCATTCTGTGAGGACGGTGTATGGAAAGTCTGAGCACATGAAGGAGCTGTGTGAGGCGGAGAAGATGAAATCTCTGGAAATATTTGCTGTTAGGCTTTAGTAAATCTCTGTGGAATATTTGGTAACTGTGTTTTTTCCACGTCTTGAAACAGTTGACCGAATTTGAAAGACTTTGTGAGGATGGCAAAAGACACATGCTGGATTCAAAGGAAGAGAAAGGTCTGCCTTTGCTCCAAAACCTCTCAGGGGTCAGGCATTTTTAATTTTTATTTTTATTTTATTTTTTTGCAAAAGCGGAATTTTTTATTTTTATTTTTTTTTTACCAGCCTTCTTATAATCAGTTCAATCACTTCGGCAAATACTTAATTAAAAAAATATCCTTGAGAACGACATTCCATGTAAATATATTTGAACCAAATATAAGTTCAGCAAAGCTCTGAATAACCAATAACAGAATCTTACAGCAGGAAACATTAGGAAAGCTTCCTCGTGGGCAGAGCTGCCCATCCTGCCTGCAATATTGTTTGTTAAGCACTTTGGAATCCATAGACATGAACAGAACCACGTAACCAAAGCTGCTGGGCTGCATTGCCCTACTCCCTTTCTCTGCTGCAGTAACTTACTGTTAATTATTGTTATGAACCACAGCTGGCTGGTGGGAGCACCAGGCAAGCATGCCTTCCCCTGGAACTAAACTCCAGGAAAAGAAAAAATTCTGAATATGCATTGCATCAGGATTAAAGACAAATTCTGAAGTTTGCTTCCAGGGAAAATGCTGGTGCATTCAAAGCCTACTAATGTACAGCGGAGGGAGTGCCAAAGGACGAGAGCACTCCACAAATACAGCTGCAATTCCATGAAGTCAGAGCAAGCAGCCCACAAGATGAGGTAAGTAAGGGATGCAGCGAAACAGCCCACAAAACACAAACGGATCTTGCGGTTCAAACTACTGGGGCCACAAGGCCCTAAACCTGATAATATTGAACATATCACAAGTATAGCTTTTGTCTTCAGGTCAGATTTTAATTGTGGGTTTTATCTGACAACTCTAAACGCTGATTTTTTAAGTATTTTCCCTACCTTCATTATTATTAAGGCATTTTTTCTAGGATTCCAATATGGGACTTCTCTAGCTGGTGAGGAATCACTGGCGAACTCTCCACCCTGTCACACTGAGCAGAAAGTATGCGACTGATTTCAAAAGACTGAGACCTTAACTCCCGCAGGAAATCAAGGTAAGTGGGAATTAATACTCATTTCATCTATTTAAATAGTAAAGCTCAGGCATTTTCAGGGTCTCAGTCCACAGACATTTCCTTTTTCTGTCAGAAAAACACAGTTGGGAGGATATGTAACGTAAAGCACAAAAAAGGTGCTGTAACAGAGAGCGGGACAAGGGGGCCAAGGCTGTAAATTCCTTCCATCGACATGGTAATCTGTATTCGTAAAAGACCAATATTGAGCAGGCAGTGAAAACAGAAACGCACAACCACATCACATTGTTCCACTGCCAGAAATGTTCATACTAATTTCCACCATCAAATGCACAGTATGATTAAAGTTTTTTTTAATCAATCCTCCTTATAAAAACAAAATCCTCAAGATGGTGTAACTTCACATTTTCGTATTCTGTAACATGAATATGCATCAAATTGGCAACAATCCTTACCTTGTGTACAAGCCTCCTCCAGGGTCATTAACATGGAATCAAATCCTTGCCATAAGTAAATACTTCTTTTTCTCAGTTTTTATGTTAAAAATTGAAAATTAATCTTGCAAGTCATGTTGAACCAGGAAAACAGAGTTGACAAAGCAAGCACTGTAGTCTGATATCTTTTATTAGGCCAACTTAGAGTTCAAAAATACGCAAGGCTCCTTGACCACACAGAAGTTCATGTATGCAGAACCCCAGGCTGGACCCATAAAACGTATTAAACTACTTGCTCTGTCACTACGTATATATACATAGTATATATATGTACATAATGCACATACATACACATTTGCAAGGCTTCAGAATAAACTGTTCATTGATACAGCTTTAAAATACCTCTGAAGGACTTCTGTTGGTTGGCATCTAATCTTGCTGTAGATCAATGGGTTTAATAAAGAAAATTTAGGAGTGCAGAAAATAAATCCTGCTTCTGATTTCCAGTGAGGCCTAATTCCTATGCAAAAACTCATGACTCTCACCAACAGTACTACAACTGCTAATCATTATTATCTTTTCTTTGCTGTTAACAACAACAATAAGAAGAATACCCAGCAAAGGTATAGTAATGTTATTCACACAAAGTGTCGTAGAAAGAACAAAAAGAGGGCTACTAAACTTACAGCTGTAATACTTTAGGGTGTTCTACACAGGGAAAACCCAGTGTAAATGGATATCTCTCTCCTGCACAAGAATTCAAGTGTTTGTAACGTTGCTAAGTGTCCACAGCAAGGTGTGTGCATAACCTGCTCACCTCTGCTTTTCCTCCCACAAGCATGCAAACAGATCACCGCCCAGCTCTTCAGCAGCCCTCAGTCCAGGGGACGAGCTGTCTGCCTGCGGAACAGAAGGGCACTGGTGGGAGCTGCATGCAAAGAGCATGCAAAGTATTACAGGAACGAAAGGAACTGCTCTTCTTCCTTCAAGTTCTGGTGACTGCGAGACCCCTTCCTGGTGTTTCCTTAGGAGTGTAGTCATACCAGTAAATGCTAGCTCTTTGCTAGGACAAAAATTGAAGCAACAGTGCCCTTCTGCAGTGTCAAAACTCTGTGCCACCATCGTCAGCACTGCTTCCCAAGTGTGAGCATCAGTGGTTGCACGGTATCTCTGCAGCCCTCATCTGCTGGAATTCAGCCAGCGTGTGCTGTGGCAGCACCCTGTGTTCTGGTTGTGTATGCCTTGACAAGGGCTGGTGGATCTAACCTCCCAGCATCAAAGGTGGCTCTGATGCAGGCTGCTAACTCATTCTGAGTGCAATCGAAGCTGCTGCTATCTCTTTTTAGACTCATTCCTGTACAATAAATGCTGTATGAGACCAAAGAGCATCACAGATTTGCAGAAAAAAAAAATTGTCTAGCTCAAGTAATACATTAATGGTCTCCTAACATTCAAGGATGATCAACATTTTGATCCTCTTAACGGTGCACTGGGTCTTGGGAAAAAATATTGGTAACTGGATATACTGATTCATAAGAAATCTGAAACCACCTTTAGAATACATTTAAGATGTTGCCTCAGAGTTACCCTATCCACCTGAAAATAATATGAAGGATTAGACATAAAAGCTAGGACTTTATTTATCCGTGAGCTGAGGTAATGGCTACTAAAAATGTGGATTTCATTGACAGATGACTTAGTGAACGTGATGACAGCAGCTCAAACATGGCTCCATTAAAGATAAAAGTAACATGCTTAAATCTCATGAGGAGGGATTTTTTCTTATTGGTAGAGAATGTATGTCAAGACCTTTAGAAACCTAAGAACTACATAATGAGAAAATAACGAAGAATCAGCACTCGTAAGTGTCTGACTGAAGTTCCCACTAAATGGGCTTTGATAGATCATTTTTCTCCTGGTAACAAAGACACCAGAAGGATTGTCTGGATTGTAGCTCTACACTGCAACCTATGATGAAAAACACTTCCTGCAGTGAAGTAGAAATCCAAGGAGGGGGCTTTCTCCCTAGAAATATCCATATATTTTTGCACTTTTAGAGTGAATCTGGTCCAGATCTATCATTTGAGAACATCAACTTCAGAGGCAGAAGGAGATGCCAATACAGTATTGGATAAAAATAGTGACACATTCTTGAAGGGACATTCTTGAACTGTCTTGAAGAAGATAGTTTAACCAGTGACTGGAAAGATACTGAAGACGTAAAACCCAAAATTATTTATGCTTTTGCTTCGGAGAGCTCAGCCTCCACTGCCTGTTGCAGTGCCAGCTGCACGCAGCGGCTCAGTCTGCCCAGAGCTTTGTGGCCTTTCCTTCTGCAGCTGAAACCAGTGAGGATGGCTGAAACGTGAGCTGAAAGCTGCTCCTCCTTTCTCTGTGGGCTTCAGTGGCAGCTGACTGCCGCTACTGTACAGGTCTCCTGGAAACACCGATCTTGGTGACAGCAGTGGCCTTTTTTTTACACCCAGTACCAGTCCTCCCATTAACAGGACACTAAAGGTGAAATTTGTTTCATCACTGGAGAGGCATAGACAATTCTAGTATGCTACAGAACAGTAAAATAAATTCCAAAAATGGGTTAGAGTAATAATTCCCTAGAATTGACAAATAATTCCCTTACCATTGACTATAAACGTTACCAGAGGTAACACACTTTGGTGCAAATATTCGTAGAATCATCTAGGTTGGAAAAAATCTCTAAGATCATCAAGTCCACCTGCTAATCCCATATTGCAGGCATCTACATTTAGACTACAAGAAGCCCACTCTAGATAGCTGCATTTTTGGAAGTGTAAAACACTGGTGCCTTGTGACACAGGCACACTTGTGAGTTGATATTATCATCACTGTCTTCCACATTAAAAAGACTGACAATTTTGACTTCCAAGTCTTCACTACGTGTTCATAATGAATGGCAAACTGCACATTTGGGAGGATTCTGGCCTATTTCTCAAGAGTGGATGATTCTATGAATTTCATAAAGCTGACCATTAAAAGAAATTGCATATATAAAGTACTTTTTAATGTGTTTGCCAACAAGCACTGAGACACACTTACCAAAACAGAAAATACAGCAACTGTGAAGTTCCTTAGTAACAAACTATCCCTCACTATAAATCCAGGCAAACACCAGGGCTGATCTCCTTCTTTGCCAAGGAACCAAAGAGCAGAGATCTGCAGAACTGGGGGGGCTGCTTTTCACCTGTGCATGGAGTCCTGTGCAGAACAAGCATATGTTCTGTGTTTTAACAGACCCAGAGAAAAATACGCTCTTTATCTTGCTTTATAACAGGAGTCCTCCACAATATTTTCCTAAGGAAAAACAGGGAGTAGGCAGATGAGAGGCAGAGCTGTTCCATGTGAACAAAGAGATGAGAAAGGGGCATAATTGAGGCTCCTACTTCCAGTTCCTACCGCAGAAGCTACAAAATTGCTGTAATGTCTTTCTTGCAGGCAATTATTATGTTATTTCAATCGGTTTTCCAAGCTAGAGTAGGCCTACGGATCTCATTTGATATGTTTAGATAGAATAAACACCAATTAATGAAGAAGAGTACAATAAACGATCTGTTCAGCTGACCAAAATTAGTTGTGTATGTAAGAGTGAAATGAAGAGAGGCGAAGAGCCCCTAAGCTCCATTGATTGCACTGACTAAGGTGATCATAAAGGGCACTTAGACACCTACTCACACGTGAACACCTACACTTACCCCAAAGGTAAACATCTGAAATCTCTCCTAGGCTTCACAGTTTGCACTGGTAGATAGGTGAATATTCAAGACCAGCTTAGTAATGAACTAAATGATCTTAACAAAATGGAGAAACACTTTGAAAACAAAGGTGGACAATGCTACTAAGACAATAAAGCTCTACACCTGGGCAACACACAGAGGATGAGAGATGATAGACTAAGCAGCAGTGATGAAAAAAAATGCCATAGGATTATAGCTGAATAATCTGAAGATTATTCACCAATGTCATATTGTTGTGAAAAAAAAAAAATCATTATACTAGGATGTATGATGGGAAGTTGCAAGACGTATTAAGAAATCTTTCCACTCGGGCACAGATTGCATTGCACACAGTTTTGGACACTACACATCAGAAAAGGTGTGGAATAAGAGTAAATCCATAAGAAGGACTGGAGATCAAGAAAAATAAGTATTTCCAAACCATTTTCAGTCAGGAGACAGAAGGGATAGTGATGAGCTTAACCTGCAGCAAAAGACATTCAGGTTACAGAGCAGGCTTGTTCATTTAACTTGCACGTGTCAAAAAAGTTTTCTAAAATGATTAAGCACTGGAGTACACCACCCGAAATCTCCATTCTTGGAGGCGTTAAATAGCAAGTTTGTCAAGTATCTGTTAAGGAGGACATAGGTATATTTGATTCTGCCTTGTTCAGAGGGAAGGAGACGATCTCAGATCTGCTCTAGCACTGGTTTCTGTAGTTCTGTGGTAATGATCCATCCTGGAGATACAGAAAGAAAAATACGACTTGCCTTTGACTGCAAGTGTAGCATACCCAGAATTAGAACACTTTGACTTACTTCATTCTTCTAAATAACACCAGCCAGCAATATTACCTGTTCTTAAGGCAGAAACATTCTTTTAAATGGACATGTTTTAAAAATAGATGACCAGTTGCAAAATATTTTTTAAAAAGCATGTATGTAACTACTCATCAATATTATTGTTGAATCTGTACATACAAATTGAGCAAGTTCATCATTTACTGTATAAAAATCGGACTTGCATTACAGCCATGTCAACTACCTAGCACAGTAAACACATGCACATTCCATAGTAAATAGTGATACAAAACAGTGCACACAATTTCATGAAGTGTTTTTGTATCTTTTTGAGCTGCCTGGAAGCTCCCTGAAGCAAATATACCACAGAAAACTTTCAGACTTGAACAAATGAAGCAGCAGCACCTCTGCCATATGTGAAGATCACTTTCCTTTTCTTCAGTGCCTTCCCCGTAGACTGATGTTAGCACAGACCCAGAAGTATGACTTCATTCTTTGATCTTTTCAGAACAGATGGGCTGGAGGAATCACCATGAAAACTGCAGCTTCTTAATCCTCTAACATAACTGCTAAGACCATGTACCTTCTCAGAAACCATGCCAATCATTTGCACCGAGTTAAGGCAATTTTCTGGCATTAAATTTCAATGACTCTGGCTCAAAGTCAAAAATACTCATAAGTTGTTCTAGAAGGTCCGAGCATAACCCCACTATTTCTGTGGGGTCCTATGGCAACGTTACGGAGCATTCCAGCAAAGCAATTTTCAGAAGGAGGAGAAGAACAAACACGGCAATTCACATTTTAAAGCCATGTGTTCTTTTGCGTTTGTGTGGGCTTCACCCCTCTTTCTGCAACAAATTATCATCTCACTGTTACCTGTTTCTTAAGAGTTTTTACCAAGTTTTAGAATTCAGTTGAATTTTCCAATGCAATTTCACATCAGACATTCTTATCTGTATCATACAACTTTGGGGAAAAATCCAGTGTAAATGGTGTGATTCATGCCCTGCAAACGGCTGTACTTGGATACATACAATGGCTCTTCTGTGAGCTTCGGGAAAATCCTCTTCAAAATTGTTGGTTAGCACATTGCTCTTTTATGTGCCAAGTCTAAAAGAGCAGTCACACGTGCCACCAGGATTTAGTATCTGTGACCTTATAAATTAACAAGGTCATCAGATCTATCAGATTACAGAATTCCCATGCTGGTTTTGGCTCCCACAAGCCCCCCAACAGCTACACAGAAGCCAGCAGATCCATGGCAGGCACTGTCATCTGGAGCTCCATTGGCAACACCACCCATACCTACAGGTTAGCACAGACAGGCGAGCTCTGTCTTCTGGCTCTATAAAAAAAATGCTCAGGATTTGTCTACACAAGATGCTTTGGATCAACTAAGAAAAGTAAACTGTATTGGATTTAAATTCTGTATAAGTTTTTATATTTATGAGTATTTATAAGCATACAAGCACTGGTGTTTAATACTATTTAGTATATTTGCATGAGAAATCTACTGATACTAATTTCCTTATCTCATAGAGATGAGTTTCTGATGCCAAGAACTCCAGCACTGGTTGTTTCTTAATAGGAACTTCCTATTGCAAGTCATGAAGTTTTCTTCTTCTCTAAAGATTTTTTCAGGGCTAGGAGAGGCTTGACGTAAACCCACAATTCTTAACAAGGCCACAAAGGGAATGATGGTAGCTGTGAGAGAATTGATACAGTCGGCAGACAAGAAGCCTGTCCTTCTATATAGGGCTATAATAGGAGACGTTTGGGTGCTGTACATTTTAAAAGTGCCTTGATGACAATGAGCTTTCCTGAAATTCAAGTTGATGGGGTATTCTCAACATGGAGGTTTTGCCACTCTTTTCATAGTAATCGATACAGATCAAAAGTGACTTGTCACATGCCTGAAACAAGAAGCAAAAATTGCATAACTTGACTTTATACATCTAAAATACACATGTCTACATCTGGCCTGTCAGATCACACTGTACAGAAGAGGATGCTTCTTTGTGCAATGTGTCTCTAGAACAGATTAGATTAATTTTACACTCAAAGCATGTATTTCTCTCCTCTGACTATAAAGAAGGGTAATATGACACGAAATGTACACTGTACACCTCTGAAGACAAATTACACCAATGCATATCAAGTTTTCCTTTAGCCTAATATTTGTTTCATCTTGGCATGCCCTACCGGGGACAATGGAGTCAATGACCACAAGTTTCAGATCTCTGGATGTACATGTGTTGTACATCCCCCATCCCTGCCCAGAACATCTTCCTTGCACTTTCTTTACATATCTGAACAAAAGTCATATTTTAATGGCTTATTTTGCTTTTGGTGTGTTCCAGAGATCCAATTGTTCTCTTTTCTTTCACTACAAATATCACATGAATGTCACTCGTCTCAAGACACTATATTCACTCGTAGAAAAGACAGAGGGAAAAAAAAAGCTTAGGGCAATGTCTCACGTAAGATTGCTCTAGCAACCCTGCTGCCTACACTGTGACACCACATAAACTTTGCCAGATGTTCCTCAGCTCGTTAGCCCCATTCCTCCAGCACAGCTTCAGCCAGGATGATGCCTCCATTCACAGACAGTGCATTCACTTGAGGCCATAGCTTGGCAATTGCTGATCCAGGCCTTATCGAGGTTTAAATTATGTGTAGATAGTCTTTTTGGATGAGACTAGGTGGTGACATACTAATCTAGTTTCCTTCTGCAACAGGATAACAGATGGAAGAAGCAGGAGGTGTCATTTCTTGACTGTTATTGACACTGACGCGTGTTATTCTTCTACCCAAGACAGAAACACACTTTAGAGGAAACTAACATAGGATGAGTACAAACTGGCTGGGAAGTCATTCACCGGAACCATTTATCAACAGCGAACTATTGAAATGGAAGGATGTATAGAGTAAGTCTGGGGCTTCTCAATACTTCCATTAACAACCTGAATGATGGAAGATAAAATACACTTCCTCATTACAGCCAACAGTTCCAAGCTAACAGAGATTGCCAGCTCACTGGAAGACAGGACTGAAACTTGGATCATCTTGGCAAATTGGAGAAATAGTCTTAGAAACAGGTAGTAAATCAATAGCAAGATATGCAAAGGTCTGCACTTCCACAGTGCACAAATAGAAGGCAGGCAACAACTGGTAAGACAGCAGTTCTGTAGGAAAGGAGCTGGTGAGCACAGCCAGGGTATAAACAGCTGAGCTGCTGCAAAAAAAGGCTGAGTCTGGTTTGAGACAAGGCAAAAGAAAGATCGGACAAAGTTCAAAAAAGAGAGACTGGAACGGTCAGAGGCCAACAAAATATGGCCCCTATGTAGAGAAAGGACTGGTACGGTACAGTCATCTCTATGTGACTACGGAAAACGTGCCAAGAGAAGGATGGTTAAACACTGGCATAGATTGCAAAGGGAGGGTGTGAAATCTCCATCCCTGGATGCCTCTAGGGACGGTCAACATCTGTCCAGCACAACAGAGCGATGGCAGGTCAAGGGGCATAGGGAGAGGCTCAACAGTCTCTGAGCTAACACTATTTTCCAGGATACAGTCATTCCGCATCACCTAAACTTTTTGTTGGGAGTAGCTGTGTTTAGAGGAATTGTACAAAGAGCAGCGTTTCTCATTCAGCATCCTTGGAGCTGAATGAACCTGAGCTTTTTGGTTGTTATGAATTCAGTAAGACCGCCAGCTCTCAGAGTTCACTGCACTAAAGCTAAGGCAGTTAGACAGCCTGCTTTTACAATGCCTTCATTGAATAAATTTGCAAAGCTGCTACCTAGAGTCTACATTATTGCTCGGCACCACTTTGTTAATTTGGAATCCAGATCTGGTGACTGATTTAGGAAAACAGTTCAGCTAATCCCTAGTGAATAGAAATCCTCAGCCTAAGACTGTATGGCTCACCAGATTCCCACACGTGCAAATGCAGCAGCTGCCTTGCAAAGGGAAGTTAAAACATCGAGTGCAAACTTCAGGGGGTTTCACACGACGTGCCTGTTTTCCTTCCTCGGAGACCCAGGGCTCCAAAAAGCAGAGGAGGAGGCAATCACAACCTGTCCAACCTACAAAAGGGTCACGCAGGCCAACTTCTGTGCTAACATGGAAAGCGCACACGCGTTCTAGAAAGCAGTTCTAGGCAGGAGAACATAACAGAGTTAAAAAAGATAATTCTGCTAATTAGCCCTGCCTTGTTTCTTCAATTGGCAAATCAGAGTGCATACTCATGTGATAGCAACAATCCATATATTTTAAGCTATTTTCACGTAATTGCCTTCTGCGTGATAAAACAAGGTCTGACGAATAATATATCTCCAGTTAGAGCTTCTGGGAGCACGTTTGTCGTTACAGGACAGCTGGATGTGGATTGCTTCCTCCCTCGCAGGGAGCCCCTGGCTGACCTGCTGGGCTCTGGGAGGCAAAGCAAGACCCACTCCTTCCCTCAGACCCAGCACGAGGTGGGCAAGGAGCTCTCCTGGGATGCTGAGACAGGCCAGCCAGGTGTGTGCTATAGATACACTGTGCCTGCACTGCAGCGGCCATCCAAACTCAGAAATAAATGAATAAAGGTAATGAAAGCAACTTTTTAATTACAAATACAATGAAAAGTCAGTTCTTCCTCAGGGTTTTTACAGAGATGTAATTATTGCTCCCAGAGAAGTCCTTCTGAGTGGCACTGCGCTCCTTAGCAGGGCCATTGGACTAGGCGATCTGCAGAGGTCCCTTCCAAGCCCTACGATTCTGTGGTCCTACACTGGTGTACAGCCCTCTTGCAGCAGCAGTCAGTTCCTGCTGCAGCCCAGTGCAGAACTTCCACCCGCCCACTCCGTAGGAATCCCCTTATTACAATTCTTGCTGGTGTCAACATCCCTTACAGCAGGAGCTTTGAGAACACCGTGTCAGCAGCCCAGTCAGGTACTGATGGGTGTTGGACCCCGGGTACCTCAGACACGTGCCTCCCTCTTCCCATTCTTGCTGTGCCCTCCCACCCCACCCTGATCCCATTATGTTTTTTTTTCCCTCAGTTTTCTCTTTTTTTCCTTCCAACTGAAGAAAGTTGTATGGGATTAACTCTGAAGGCTACAGGTACCTTTCCAACGGACCAATGCTTCTCTCCTGTTCCCAGGAGCTAAAAGATTTACTTCTGCATCTTCCCAACATCCTTGGATACTTACCTCGCACTTCCAAATCCCTGCAGAGAAGTGAGGTGCCCCAGCACCCTGGGTGGCACGGAGGGACCCGGGCCATGATCCCAGAGGAGCCACCCAAGCACCCCATAATTTGGGATGCTCTCAGACAGATGAGAGTCTCACATGGTAAACTTGGCCAACACTTCTGAACTTTCTGAACAAAGTGTTGCTGATCTGCTTCCTGGAATCTGCATCAGAGACATCTGGCATGGACTGGGAATGGCTGTACAGTACACATGGAAAGCAAGGACAAATGTGGACAAAGATGTGTCCATGGTGTTGACCATGCAGTACAGCTGCAACAGGAGGCGAGCTGCACTTACTGAAGTAAGGAAGTGATCTAGTGATGAGCAAATCTGAATATCACTTTGCACCGACATGCTTTTCATAACAAACAAGATTTCCTTTTTGTGGAACATTTTGTAATTTTTATCTGTCTTGCTCATATCCCCAAGCCATCTGGGCTATAGCACGGCTGCCGTGCACTGCAAGCGCGCTGCAATGCCCCGTAATCACTAGCAATTAACAGGTGTGACTGCTGCAGTGAGCAGGTGGCTTCTGGGCTCCCAGAAAACAGTCCTTCCCAAAGCAGCTTGTAAGGCATGCAGGTGACATTCAGTGAGAGCACACCACTATGCTTACACATTGACGTCTTCCTGGTTGCAAACACGCTTCATGCCTCGAGCCCCTTCCATTGCCTTCTGTGCAGAGGTGCGTTGTGGACATGGAGCACCGTATCCGTGCATCAGCCCTTCAGTACACAGCTCCTCTCCCCTACTCCTCCTGGAATTCCCCCTAGAGCACTCATTAATTGGAGGCGGAGTAACATCAACTAACCTATTGAAACAAGGGAATGTGAATTCAGACCTATGCAGAGAAACACTTTCTCCGTGTTTGCTCTTAGTTTACATCTGGATGAGCTAAATCCCTGCCATGGCAATGCCACCTCACACGGAATCCTTCGGTGACAGCAGCTGCCTCTGGGACCACACAGAGCGTCTGTAGGGTGTCTGGTCCCCTACACGTGTACAGCCAAGAACAAACTGCATTTACTGTCTCATAGCAAAAGCAACGAAGAAAACATCTTCCCAGAGCCACCAGCATTTCCGAGTGTGGTTTTCATGTTAAACATACAGATATTGACATCTTTGCTATCATTTTGTTCAGTGAGTCGGAATTATTCTCCGGGAGCCATGATCCCAAACGCACGAAGTGCTCTTTTCTCTCCATCCTTTGCCCCCAGGTCCTGGCCGAGGGCAGAACCCCGGGACGTCGCCCATATGCAGATGTCACGGGCAGGGGCAGGGCTCAAAAACCCAACACAACGAAAAGGGAGGGAAGCACCAGGTGCACTCGGTGCATCCGCGGAGGAACCAGGAGCCGATGTTACCGGCCGCATCTTCGAGCTGGAGGCGAAAAATTCCTTTTCCATCTAGGAGATTGGGATAAACCTCGGGCAGAGAGCACGTGGCGGTCTCTTCCCCTTTCCTTCTTCCCCTCTTCCCTTCCCAGTCTGTCCCAGCGCAGTCCCGGCGCTGCCGCACCATTTCTTTCGGCGTTTGCACAGTTCTTGGCATTTCCCTCCCGCGGAGCCCCCGGCTGAAGCCCGGAGATAAAGGGCGGCAGAGGGGGGGATCGGCTCAGCCCCGGCCGCGGGGTTGGGGGGGGAGGGCACGGGGACGTCCGGGTGCCGCCCGCATCGGGGTCTGCGGGAAAAAGATAAGGGCAGGGACAGCCCCGGCAGAAGGAGCGAGCGGTGGTGACCGCTGCGAGGCGGCCGCGGCTCCGCTGGACCGCTCCGAGCGGGGCAGGGGCCAACGGGAGCACCTGGACGGGGGACAAGGGGACACGCGGACACGGGGACAGGGGGACACGGGAACATAGGGACACGGGGATATGGGGATATGGGGTTATGAGGACAGGGGGACATGGGGACATGGGGGTAGGGAGACGGGGACATGGAGACATTGAGACACCGGGACATAGGGACATGGGGACACAGGTTTGGGGTCATAGACACAGAAACATTGGGACATGAGGACAGGGGGATATAGGGACACAGACAGTGGGACAGGGGGACGTGGGGACACAGGAACATGGAGACACGGGGACACGGGAACAGGGGGGCATGGAGATATGGGGACACGGGGATAACGTGACATGGGGACAGGGGGACACAGGGATGGGGTCCTAGAGGCACAGAGACAGTAGGACAGCGGGACATGGGGACACAGAGACATTGGGACACAGGGACACAGAGACTTTGGGCCGGGGCTACATGGGGACATGGGGACGCGGGGACACCGCGCCCGCGGGGAGAGGGACCCGTGCGGGCGGAGCGGCGCCGGGCAGGAGCGGAACCGAAAGCCCCGCGGTGCCCCGAGCTCGCGTTGGGGCTGCGGAGCGGAGGGGCGAAACGAGCGGAACCGTCTCCCGGCCCCCGGGAGGTTTCTGTGGGTTTTGTCGGGTTTCCTCCTCCTTTTCGGGCAGGCGGCAGCCGCTTTCCGCGATGCCGTCGCCGGGACTTTGACGTATTTTCAACGCCCCGCAAAGTTTCCATCAGAGAAATCCCAACGCCTCCCGCAGCCCCCACGATGTCCCCACAATGTCCCCGCAGTGTCCCCACAATGTCCCCACGATGTNCCGCGATATCTCCACAATATCCTCGCGGTGTCCCTGCGGCGGCACCAGCGCGGGGCCCCCGGAGCCCCCCGCAACCCCGCGGCAGCCGCATCGACTCGGAAAAACGGATGTTTGTTGCGTTTTTGTTTTTTCTTCCCAGCGACATTTCAGCCTTTTCTGACTCTCTGAAGCTTTCCTATTTTTTTCTTTTTTTTCTTTTTCTATTTTTTTCCCCTTTCCTTTCCTTTCCTTTCCTCTTTCCTTTCCTTTCCTTTCCTTTCCTTTCCTTTCCTTTCCATTGCACCGTTTGACCTTTTGTTAAAATGAGGGAAATCGTCTCTTCTTTTGGCGCTAAACAACTTTATTTTCTTTTTTTAATTATTTTCATTTTTGCGCTCAACAACCTCCCGTGTGGTGCCGGGAGAACCCGAAATGCCGCTCAGCCGTTCGCGTTCCGTATTTTTAACGACGGCGGCGCCGAAAATCGCCGCCTTTCGCGGCGCCCGAACGAAAGAACCC
>WBMW01003703.1:1278903-1319293 GCA_013396635.1 Penelope pileata | reverse complement strand
CCCACCGCAAAGCCGCACCGAGCAGCCAAAAGCGGTCGTTACACTTTTTCAACTGGTGGCGAGTTTTCTGCCCGCTGCAGAGTTCTCCTCCCCCGGGCAAGCACTGCCCCGCTGCTGCGGGATCACCGATCCGCCCGGCCCTGCTCTGCAGCGCACGGAGCGTGTGTTAGTGCTTAACTCGTGGCTGGGGACCGCTCAGAATCGCGCTGCTGTTGTAAGTCTGCGTGGTTCTGTTTGCGCAGAAAGCAGCGGGGGGGAGCTCGGAGCTACAAAAAGTTAAAAGGAAACCGAGTGGAGCTGCAAAGTCGGGAGTGAGTCAATAGTGTCTCCTTTGTGTCCGGCCCGCTCCGTTTCCTCCGCCGCACGGAGCGGGCGCTTCGCCCCTCGCCGCAGCCCCCGGCGCGCGGTGAGCTCTGCCCGCCGCTCACATCGCGTCCCGGCAGCGAAGCTCGGGCTCAGTTCAGGGGAAACTCCCCCACACACTGCGGCTGCGGCGCGGACGGCAGCGCAGAGCCCTAAATCCGCTTCGCTTTGGATTATCTGAGTTCCGAGCGCGGGGCTCCACCCGAACGGTTCCCTTCGGCTTTTCACGCTCGGACAGGAGCCCCGCTCCCCTCCCGCCCCAGCGCTCCGCCGCCGCTTTTATTCTTAAAACCCCACTCCAGCGCTTCATCCCCCGGCTCTGCCCAGAAGCGCCGCCCCGCAGCTCCCTACGATCGCTCTCCCTTTCCCCCCGGTGCCCAGAAAGCCCTCGGCTGTGGGTTCTCGAAGGTTTCGTTCGGAGCTGGCGGCAGTGGCCGAGGTGGGAGCGGCGGCCGCGGCCCGGCCCTTGCCCGGCACCGCTGTGCACGGCGGAGCCGACACGGCTGCCTGCTGCTTTTTGGGAGCTGTACCCGGGCTGTCAGGAATGGGAGGTGTCCCTCCGTATCGTTGCAGTTCTACGGGGAAATACTGACGACAGCGAAGCGCGGCCGCTTGTTCGTGGTGGGGATACGGGGAGGAGAAGTTGGTGAAAATGGAGCCCGAGGCAGAGGGAGCAGCAGCGGGGCTCTGGCTGTCCTCTGCGGCAGCCGGGGCGGTGTGGGGAGGGGGGAGGAGAGGAGCTCTCTCCCTGCCAGCAGCGGGACGGGGTGGCGGAACCTTCGGAAGGGAGCAGCGATGGATTCCTGGAGGAATCCCCGTGCAGCGCTCAGTCCCTCTCATTTCTGGCAACGAGAAGTGTCATTTCCAGCAGTTCCTCCTGCTGAACCCACTTCTGGGTCCTGCTCTCACCCTCTGCTTCTGCTCAGGGATGGCTACAGAGCGGTTCTCAAGTTTGGCATGCAGGCTTTGTAAAAAGCAATATATTTTTCAGGAAAAAAAATAAAGTAATAGTTTTGATAAGTGTTTTCTCTAAGTACAGTTAACGTTCTTAATAGTATGCATGCAGAAATGCTATTAGCTGATGGAGGCATTGCTTTAAAGTGTGCACAGAGGAGACACCCAGCACAGACCCAAAGTGGACTCAGTGTAGGTTAGAGCTACAAATACATCGAATAGAAAAGATGGCTGCAAAGTGAGAAACCAGCAGGGGTTTATCAGAAGAGAAGTATGCACTTTAGGCTGCATGAAGAATTAAGAAATAAATCTGCTGCAGACTAGGCACCCCTGGCTGGCAAAACAGGATAGGAAAACAACTGTACTTTTTCAGGGCTCTTAATCTCCTTGTTTCTGGCTGAAAGTGCTATGTGTGCGAACATCCTTTCTTGTAACATAATAAATTTCACAAATATCCCACTGTATGGCAGTGTACTGATTGGCTGTCACAGCTACTGACCAAATATTAATTTTGGTAGCCCTTCCAAGCCAACTGTATGAACTACTCTATCTGGATCACTTCTAAATATCTGCCCACAAATGAAACTGCAGCACAGCAATTTTCTGACTTGCATTTTGTCTATCTTCGTTTGTAAAGATTTCTTTAGTAAGTTACTTTCATTTTACTTTTTTTTTTTTTTTCAGTTGTTGGTTAGGGAGATATCGGGCTTTGGTTTGATTTGGAGTCTGGTTTGTGGAAGTTTTGTAATGCTGAATAGTGTGACAGACACTGAGAACGAAAAAGGAGCTCCCCCTTAGTGCAACCCCTTCGGTTTCGTAACTCCCGCAGATTTGTATCCCTTACAACGTTAGAGCCATGATTTACATACCAGCGGGGGAAAATGAAAACGAGGAGGAAGTTCCTTACAAGCCAGTCCGTGTAGTTGCTGCTAACACAGACTAGATTCAACCTGGCCTGTGCCACAAGACCAGCAAAAGGTGAGCGCAAAGCAGAGCAGAGGGTGCTCCCTCACCACGATGTGCACGATGTGCACGGGGAATGCTCTCTTCACCCAATGGAGTAAACCAGACCCAAAAGGGGAAGGAGGATCTGGGCTATTCTTTCACCTTCCTCCCCACCCCCAGGCTTTGAGGCGTGCAGGAAGGATCGGGTTGCACTATTTTAAAAGCTGGTGCGGCTTGCACACCTCCTGGGTGCCCGGGGAGCGCTGGGAGCAGAGCCCTGGGAGCTGCCTGCAGGAACACACGCTGCTGCGCAGCTCCCTGCTCCCAGGGCAGTGTTTACCAGCAGAGCCAGCCCCCAGTTCCCCTGCAAATGCACAGTATGTGTAGGGATGTATATAAATAAGATTATGAAACTAACTTACCTTTGGGACGTGGTTTTGGAAGCTTCGTGCTCAACCCAAGTCACCAAAGCCGTGCAATGGCAGTAGCTCAGCACTGCAGGTAAAGCTGACCTGTAAATAAATGAAATAAAGAAATAAGTGACTTTGCCTGATTTCTGGAACATGTTTAAATAACCTGGATTAATACATTGAAAAAGAGAATTGCTATGGCCCCACCACCTCAGTGCAGATTGCTGGTTACTGTTCCTGCAGGCATTTCAAGTTGTAGCATACAGCTAGTGTTAAATCTGTACCAAGGTGGAAGATGGATTGTGTCTTGGGAAAGGTTTGGAATGGGAGCTCAGGGTAGGGCCATAATCCTGCCCCTGTCTCAGAACTTCTAAGATAAGGACAGTTAAAACCGTCCTAACCTTCAGTGTATGTAAGAGACAAAATGATGCTTTCATGATGCTCCAAGGCCACGTGCGTTAAGGAATTGTGGAAGGAAGCCATAAACCTTCCTTATACTGGAATAGGGAAAGTGCCTGGGAGCAGGAGATGCAGCACAAAGCACTGCATAGATTCTGGGCTGTGAAAGGGCACAGAGATGAGGGGAGCTTTATAATTACGGGGTGTCTGTCAGAGTGTAAGCAGAGTGTAAAATCTTGCCTTAGCACTTCCACCTGTGCTCTGTGAATTTTTTTAAAAAAGAACAAAATCTCTTTCAAGGCTTAAAAATACGTTGAGCTCTATAGATAAAAAGCTGTGTATCTATCCCAGGTATTCTTGTTGTAGCTGTGAAAAAGACATGATTTTAACATACAGACCGGCAGGCTTTTATTGGAAAGCAGGAATTAAAATAAGGACAGGTTGTGTTACATGACAACACGTTTACAAGTACCAGATAAGCTGTCCTTTTCTCATGCATGAAAGTCATCCTCCTGGGGGGAGAGGCTGCTGGAAACACGCAAGAGGCAGTGAAAACGGAAAGCTGAGAAGTTTAATGGGAGATGCTGAGTTGATGACTAAAGCCTTCATCAGGACTGCTGCCCTCTTTACTTTCTAACGCTGTGCAAATGAATGAATCAAAGCCCACACATTCTCTTACAAATCACAAGAGCTGTGCCTCCCCGTGCCCCTGAGGTCCTGTGTGACCACGTCCTGACCCTGACGGTTTGCCACCCTCCTTAACCCAGGCGCACGCCTCTCTAACCACTGCAGCCCACGAGTGCTGTACACTGCATGCTGCTTCCCCCTTCCTTCTTTTTATTTTACCAATCTATTAAAAAAAAATCCTGTTACTTTTCATGTCTTTCCATGTCCTTCCTTGCGCTGTTTCTTGATAGTAAAGCAGACAAATGTTAAGATACAAGCAGAAATACAGGAAGGTAAGATTATTTCAGGGAGAGACACGGCCACTTTGCAGAAAAAAAATGAGTATTTTATTTTATGGAAATCAAAATCTTTAGCTGAAAGAGGCTTGTGTTTGCATTATCACTAAAACTTTTGCTGAATGGGGAAGAAACAGTAACTGCAGAGAGCAGCTCAAAAGGAAGTTCTGCTCCAGCACAGAGCAAAAAAAAATCCAAATTCTTGCAGTGTATAAAATATGTAATCAGTGCTGAGTTTCTGTATTCGCCTTAAATACCGAGCTGTGAGTGTGGAGTGCCCCACTGCCAGCCCTTAGTGTACCCAGCAGCCCCCATGCTGAAACCTATGCGAGGAGATAATTAATACAAAAGCATTCATCGAGCACAAAACTGAGATATTCTTTCACTGAAACTTCTCCAGCTCTAACAAAGACTCCATTCAAAAAATAAAAAATAAAAAAGCATTTCAAAGAGCAGTGTAGCTGCTGGACACGGGCTGACTCTCGAGTTAAAGACAGACACCCGCGAGCCCAAAAGAAGTAACTCAAACAAGGCAGGCACTTCAAGTTTCAGGCTTTCAAGCTGGAGGCCTCCAGTTTGAACTTATCTCTGTTTTCACACATCACTAGGTTCAGCGGAGTTAGAAACACCCGGCACGTACAACAAAAACAATCTCTATCAGTGGATACAGCATGAACACGATAACGCAGTGTTTTGCAAGCCTCGAGCAATTGTCAAGCAACCGTGCTTTGTCAAGGCAGCACTCTTGACAGTCAGGGTCATCTAACCTCAGGTCGCCTTCTACCTTACCCCTGCCTGGCCCCAGCACCCCCTATGCTCTCTGTAAGCTGCTGCAGCACCCAGGAGGCAGGGGCAGAGGCGATGGGTGCTGCTGCCCCGCTGTGCCCTGTGCAAGCAGCAGCTGCCTGCCTGCATTGCTTTGTGTCTCTGAGTTAAAAGACCGGTTTAAACCACCTCTCAAAACAGAAAAGAGCAGGACCCTACCTTATTCCATCTATTTTGGTATGGTTTTATATTTGCATTATTTTATTTTCACATTCAAGGCCCTTATTCGACTAAATATAGCCACTCACAAAACGCAATTCTTTTTGCCTTCCGGATTGTTATTCCCCAGCTGTACAATTTTTACTTATTCTTCGATAAAGCTAACCTCTTGTTCTTAATTTTTACTTCTTACGATAGGAAATGTAATGGATTTTCTTTACTACATGATTCAGTCTTCCAATTATAATTTGTAAACTCGGTGTAGATGGAAAGTGGAATTCAATTAAAATGTAGCAAAAGAGCACTTCATTTTGTATCAGTTAAATTAAATAACCATAGATGTACACAATACGTAAGAAAGAGAATACATTTATCAGAACATGGTGCACTGAAAGCTGATTTATTCAACAAGGACTAATCGCCGCTAGCTGGCAAACTTAAGTGGTTGTTTCTGGTCAGCACGACCTGTAAGACTTTAGGGCTGGTACATCTCATCCTCTGGCAGTTTTCATTCATGGACTCAATGAGGAGAAAAAAAATAAAGAGAGAGATTGCCTGCTTTTTCGTCTCTCGGTGGGTTTTTCAATTTTGAACATATTACTCATTAATATAAAGTAAATGAGTACGTTAAAAGTAAAAAAAAAAAGCCATCAGAAGCAGCTTCAGCATTCTGTAGGTTATAGTTCCCAGTGCTCTGCCAGTGACTTCCACCCCTTCAGTGGTCTGACTTTCTCTAAAACTTTGGCATCAAAAATGTGTTGCATAGTACTTTTATTGTGTTATTTTAAAACAGTACAATAAATGTAACCTTAATACAGGCTGCCCTAGTTCCATATTTAATTTTAAGTGGTCTTGTTAAAAAAGAAGCATTTAATTTAAATAAAATAAAGTGCATATATATAACTCATTAAACTTATATTAATAATTCCAGCGGACCACAGAAATAATAGAAAACATGGATTCCCTCCTTTCTGATTTATCAGCCATTTACGCTGTCGTGTGTTCCGAACAGAACGGGTCCCTACTGTGCCTGCTGGTGTACACATAAAGTTAAAGAGACAGAGCCCTGGCACAGAGGTTTGCCTTAATTTGCTCAACACCTGAGGTGTTAAAAGTAAAGCCAAACAGGAGAGGCTTTTTGCTTTTAATTTTCAGTAAAGCACAGGCTGTTCAAATGCAGATTTACCAGCACCAGGAGGCAGAGAGTAGGAGGATGCTGCAAAGAGCCCCAGATCCTTCCCTATTCCTCCATCCCCTCCTGTTCCCCTACCCTCGAGCTCCAGCTGCACTCACCCAGGCCTATCTGCTGGCAGTTGGAAGGAGCTTAAACTAACCAGGGAACTGAACACAAGCAATGAGGGCCTTACGCTCTGCTAAAGATAGAATTTTCCTACTGAATTACCTCGTCCTTCCTGTGTGACTCTGGAGGATAAACCTAGCACCAGGACCACTTCCCAAGTGGAAAGGAAGAGAAAGAAAATTATTACTGACAAAGTCCGAAGAGTGGGATCCTGGCCCTGTTCAGTTTTGCAATGTGACCTACAGATCAGCGTTACTGATCTGGTGATTCAATTGATTCACTTAATAAGGATCAGAATGAGATTCCTCCTCCCAGATTACTGCGTTGGAAACAATGCTATCCCACAATGTACTTTTTTTGCTCTTCTTTTTTTTTTTTTTTTGGTGGGCTCAAAGATTTTCTCTCTGTAGCAGAGAGAATCTGAAGGCAAGTGTAAGAAAGAAGAAAAATCACCAGTCAAAATTAGAACAGTTGCAGCAAATTTCTAAAGAGATAAAGTTTGGTTTAGGTAAGGGCATGATTAAGCAAGGAGAAAGAGATGAAGTAGAGGCATTTCACTAACATATGTCACACAATTTTTGACTCAGGTTGGCCCTAGTTCGTTGAATATAAGGAGGGAAAGGTCCTGAAAGTATTGTTTCATTATCGTCAAGACCGGCCTAGTAGGCCAAGATTCATAAGTCAACTTGATTTCAGAATGTAAGAGGCTGCACTGGCCTATTAACCTATCTCCAGCAGCAGACACAGGCCGGTTCTTACCCAGGTGACCGGCAGGACCAGGCCCAGCACATCTGACATTGCTCATGGGTGCCAGTACCTTGGTTTTTAGCTCGGGTGTGTCCCTGGGCCTGATGCAGCCTGTCTGCCCAGTGGCCTTCACGAGGTCCCTCCTCCAAGCTCTTCTGCGGTCCCTCCTTGGGTCCATGTGGACTTCTGTCATCTATACTATCTTTAGGCAAAGAATGTCATGAGTACGTTACCCATGGACATACAAAATAATGTCATTTATTATATTATTTGCTTTGAACTTGCCTGCTACCTGCTTCATCTGATACACCCTTGTTTCTGTCTTGATAGTGAAGGCAAAAAGTTGACCCATCCTTCCTTTTCATGTGCCACTTTAAAACGTTTATTGCTATTTTGAAGAAGTATTGGAAGGGTAATTAAAGTCTCTGAAGTAGAGGCCATCGCCTCTGTGCTGGAAACATATTTCTTCTCAGCTCTCAGCCACTGTTCAGCCCACTCTCTGTGGCAGATGCTGGAGCTGCTCTTGCACAGAATCCCTTCCAGGATCCTAGGGAACTGGAAGCTCCGACGAGCACACTCGGGGAGCGCCGCTCTTTCCCACTGTTAGGGATGATGTGTTAGAGGAAAAGATGCAGTCATGCATATTGGGCTCTTAAAACCCTGCTGGTCTTTCTGCAAGCAGAATCTAAAAGAATAGTAGGGAGTGGAAATAAAGAGAAGAAAATTTGCCAATTCGCGGAAATTGGCCCCATTCTAAGAAGATTGCTTGCTAAGAATTAAAGTTCAAGGAATCAATGTAAACTTCAGCTGAAAACTGAAGTAAAAACCTGAAGATAAAGTAGTTTATCTGAGGGAGCAAGACATTGTTTTCTAGAGTTTGGCAGTAGACATTAAGCAGGCAGAGTTGGCAATAATTAAAACAGCAGAAATGTGTGAGAGTTTCCTAGTATTTCAGTGGGAGATTCATGGAGTACACTCTGATTTTCCCTGCTATGTGTTTCACAAGGCACAGGAATATTTCTCAAGCAGATAGGAATGCCCTCTCTCTATTAGTAAGAAAATAATAAGATGGATAGGTGTGACCAGTTTCCATTCCTAGGTAAAAATATGAAAGAGCCCTTTCAGAAACCTGGAAAGATATATTGTGTCCTGGTACAGTAGATAGGCAGCTATTGCAGAAAAATGAACTCGTAGGTAAACTCAGAGAAATTCTGCAGAACGCCAGATGATAGTGTCAAAGCTCTTAAGCAGCCCAATACTGCTGAAAGAGAAGAGGTTAAGGGAGATGCTGATGATGCTAGGATACTTGCACAGAAAGTCTTTTCGTTTAGGTTCGAGAGTAACTGTAGCAAGAGGTACTCTGTGTAATACGAAATACTCTGTACTGTTGCAAAACAGTTTCTGTCAGTAGATTTCACTTCGGCAACACCCAGTCCCAGCTACAATCATCTTGGGTTTGGCTGCAGGATCTGATTATTTCTTTGGAAGAGTATGTTTGGCTAAGCAGGTACAGAGACAGCACTGAAAGTTTCACACAGCACAAAGAAAGGTAAAAGGAAAAGGCGTACACAACTCCTGCTCCTAAGCAGGTCAACAGGGAATTTTCTCAGGAACTCTCAGTGTCTTTCGTGCTAGAATGGGGCACCTGCTTTTGCCATGAACAGGTGCTCATTTAGGATTTCCCATTTGGAAAAGGTACCTCTGGAAGACTGGTCACTGCTGTAGGCTCCCTGCTCTGATGGCTAGGTGGGCTGAAGGTCAGGAAGGGTCACAGCCTCTAACGATAACCCCAAATGTTGCCTGGCTCTCGCTGGCTCATTTCAGAGCAATACATCAGGTGAAAGCTCCTGAGGATGGTTTTGCCCCTCTCTGGCTTGTTGACAAAGCATATAATTATCACTTTGACTGTGAGCACTTGTCCAGTAAGTCCCTAGAAAACAAAACCTAGTGTACTTTTTGTTCAAGGCAGTGGGTCCTGACTCAGAGATACACAGAGACCAAGCATCCCCTGAGCATCACAGAGACTTTCAGCGTGCTCTGAACAGACTTGTCCATCATCCAGCCCCCAGGTACATCCAGTAGGAAGATGACACCATACTGAGGACCTGTGATTGATTTGCCCCAAGTTTCACGAGGAGAGGAATTCTTCACGTGCCACAGCATTTGATGTGGTGCCAGGCAGCTACAGGTCAACTTTGTGCAGAATGTAGACAGAGTATAGAAGGTTTTGTGAGACTATAAATGCTGAGATGTTTTCACTGAGCTTAACAGATGGTTTAGAAGCGGATTTAATTGACCCATTGCTGTTTAGCAACCCCATAACCGAGGGTTTCAAATCAGCGTTGCTGGTTTTTTAGGTCTTCTAAGACCTAATGACACAGATTCTACAGTTTCTGACCTGTGTGAACTGAGTCAATCATCTGTTGTGACACTACACTTCAGTTCATTATCTTCTGAGACAAATGCTTTTGGGAGAGAGGCACGAAGAACACCAGAATGCCCCTTGCTTCATGAGGAGGACTTGGGAAGGGTAGCACTCTGTAGAGCAGTCCAGTGTTCCCATTAGGAATCTGCTGCGTGGGCGCCTGTGTAAAAGACATCTTGCAGGCTGATAGCTCAGGATCCCTGGGGATGAGGGATTGGTTAGGAGATTACAGACCCAACTCCAGCCTGAATTTGAAATAGCAAATGAAAGTGCCACAGCACTGATGGCTCAGACCACAGGGCTAGCCCCTCACCCCTTCTGAAAGGGAAGTGGTAGGTACAGCAGCTTCTGTCAACAATCCGTGGCGGGATGTTTGCTTCTGCAGTCATTTGTAAAAGGGAATCTGTTTCTGGTGTTTGTTGTTCCTGATAGGCTGGATAGCTTGTTAGGGAGCAAGGGCTAGAAAAGGCACCAGAGCAAGTCACTCAGCACTATGGACAGGACAGCACTGACGTGACAGAGGCGATCACTGCTACCAGGGCTCTGAATAGGTAAGGCACTCAACACAAAGCCAGTCACTATCAAGGTCCCTGCAGGGAGTATCCATGCAATAAAATAGGTTTTTCCAGGCCCTGGACTTCAAAATACATGAATTGAAGACCCACCATATTGCTGACGAATCTTTCAGCCCTTGCTGTGTGCATGGACAGCAGCTTGTGCTTGGCACTGCACGCCTCCGGCCTCTGTCTGACTTCCCTGCCAGTACCACTGGCCACGGGTGTGGCCCAGAAGCCCAGAATCATGGCTTTCAGGACACTTAACACGAGACAGTGTCTTAAAGCATAACTATAGCTTTATTCACAGAATTCAGAAATAAACTGTTCTTTTATTTTTTCCCAAGGGAAATCCCCTCCCTCCTTCCCCCATCGTCTGTTTCCTCATGTCATAAATAGGATCTGAAGAATCATGCTAGGGAAAATATTAAACCTCAGTAACTTATGACTCTCTTATCCCTATAGAAGGAGATATATTTAGTATATTAATTCAAACTGTATTTCTTAATAGTCATAAGGAGACCTAATTTGCTGCATGAAATTAATTACAGTATGACATATAAAGTTAAATGAATCACACAGTACGTATACTGCACTATTTCAACCTTTGTGGTATGATGGAAATAATGAAATCATGAGTATGTGCACTCACATCACTGTTTAATGCCCCGAGGACAGAGAACATGAGGGTGCTTCAAGCAGTAATCTACTGATACCATCTACTAGACTCTGCTCCTCCAAATTGTCCTTTTAGTCACGGGGCACATACACACCAGCAATGAATTCCATCTACTCAAGCACTCAAAGAAGCCAGAAGCATCCCAGTTGGGTTATTCATGCACTTTACAAAAATTGGGCAATTAAGTAATTCTCTGTGCTTTGGCCAACTTAGATGGAAAGCTGGGCTATAGAAATTAACACGCATGGAAACTACATTAAGAAAGCATTCTTCTCTTCATACTGTTCCTGGATATCACAATATTAATATGGTGAGCCCAAAACTACATACAAATAGGAACTCTAATACTCCAGAGAAAATATTTTCTTAATTCTGACCTTCTCTTATTCCTTAAAATTGGCCAGAAGAACCACTGAATTCTTAAATGCCAGTGATGATACTTTCCAACCCATATCCAACCATAGGATTGTCTTTCTGAAGTACAGTCTCTAGCACTTTGTTCAGTCTAATTTTGATGATGCTAAGTAAGCTACCATCTCTTTAAAGTATTATTAAATCTGTTAAGATAGGATAACTAAGAACAACTGCACATCGTGTGTTCCTAATTCCATCACATCTTCCAATTATACATTCTCCTGCAAACATAAATAATATTACATTATGCCAGTTTAATTGTATATGGTTGTTTACCTCACTCAAACTGCTTATATTCTTTTCCTTCCTTCTTTTCCCTCTGTCCCTTAATTATTTTTACTGTTTCTAATCTTCTAATCTAATTCTATTTAATCTTTCAAAATTATTAAATGATGAATTCATTGGCAACTTTGAAATGGGGGTTAGAGCCTTCTATACTATTAGCCCCATATTTTTTTCTGAGTATCACACTACCCAAAATAAATAATAGACACCCTGCTGGGAATTGATTTCCAAAACAGCTGCATTGGGCCTCTGAAGACATGCGGGGAAACTACATTTTTCTTCCTAATAAATCCCTTCTGATTAACTGAAGATTTTCTTTAGTCAGAAAAAAAATATTAACTGATCAATAAAATATTAAATCTACAAATCTATGATTCTATGCTTCTATTAAATGGGAATGCTGAAAATATAGTTAATATTTTATAACTTCAAACTATGAACTTCAATCCTAATTTCAATTACTAACATTACTGACTTTATAGACATCTTGAAAAGCAAGTTCTGACAAGTGAAAGCAGACAAGCTTAGATTTCAGTTCTAAGTAAAAGAAAGCTTAGTAGTTTCACATCTTTCTCAATTTGTTCTACTCATCATTCACAATTTAGAACCATCATTCTCCCTTCATGAAACATCCTGAGATGAGATGGTTTTGACTTTCATGAGAAAAAGTGTGAGTTCAGCATTCTGAGATTACTTGCTAGACGTGTTCCTCCAAAAGCTTCTCTGTGGAAAACTTTTTCTTCTAAATGATATTAATATGAAGGTGCAGTGGTATGTGATTCATATTCCTGTTCCACAATTCTGTGGGAATTGTAACATACGGCATACTTTGCCTGTAGCAAACAAACTTACAACGCAGTCAATTACTGTTGGTAAATAAGACTCCTAAAATTAAATACACCAAACTGACAACAATCTTTCTCAAATAACTTTGATGCCTCCTACTTAAAAAAAAAAATTCCTTAAACCAAAGCCAGGTAAATCTAGACGACTCACTTGCAGTACAAAACAGGAAAGTTATACTGGAGCCCCTTGGCTCTATATCAGGATAACAAGACAGGTCTATGAAAGTGAAGGGGTGCTACTTCTCTTACTTTCTTACTTAAGTCTTCCTGTCTGGGAGGTTAACTGAGCAGAAGTCACTGAAGTGTCTGTATGCTATTCACATTTTCAGTACAGCTGCTTCTGATAATTGAAACGTCTCTAACACAGTTTGAAGGAAGAAGGTACCAAATAATTCACAAACTCGCAGCCTTTGCTGCCACAGACCAAGTACAAGAACTATTAATGCAAGATTTTTAATTTGAAGCCTTCAGCTATTGTTTGAGATGAACACAGAAATCCTTAGGCAGCCAACATAACGTAGCTGCATTTTTACTATTTATCACAGTAATAAATATAATTAAATGGTATCCTCATTTTCCTTCAAATTGAATTCTAAGAAAGAACAGACGTATTCTGAGCAGGCAAACGATCTTCTTCCCTTCAACATCCTTGCTCTTCTGTGTCACATATTTTATGCTCTACCGAAAGCATATATATGAATGATTCACATTATAATCAAGGCCATGAATGTCAGTAACATGATCCATACGTATTCTTTAATGTTGTTTTTGAGTACAGGAAAATAAAATAAATTGAGGTTTGGAGCACAAATATAAGCAATACTTTCTAATATCACTAACTAATTTCACTTTAGGGTTCCATTATGACAGCACAGATACTGGGTTTCATTTTTATTACTAACAGGCTTTACTTATCACAGTAAAAATAGGCTGTTAACCACAGAAAGTAAAATTGATCATCAAAGTTCTGGTTTTGCTTAGGAATCAGACTTTTTCGGATATTCTGTAAAGTAATACACTCCACTTATCTATATATGACTTAAAAGAAACTACATGTGTTTTGAATGCAGTATATATTTCCCCATAATATCAACAAAGCTATACATACCTGAAGAGCATGTGCTGGAACTGAAGTCAAGGGAAAAGTGTTCTGCCAAGGCTGAATCCAGCCTCCTGTCTGGAGGATCACGTGGCGTAAACAGGGCAGCAGCACTGCTTGCACAAATAGGTAAAATGTTTCATCCTTGTCCACAGTCTGCAAATAGAAAGGATATGGATATGAGCTTCAAAGTTAAAATCAGTGAAAGTTAAAATATAAAAAGGCATACAAAATGCAAAAATACACCTATTGACAAAAAGGATGCCTGCATTTTTGATGATTTGTCACGTGTTCAGACTATCCAATTTCATTTCCACATTCCATAATTTATTTTTCAAATTACTTCTTTAAATTCCAGATTATTTATTGAGTTGAGTTGAGCCAACAGGGTTAGGAAAGAAGATAAACGTAAGGGCACTGGGATGACAGAAATTTGTTGTTTCATGTGTTCTAAATGGCCAGTGAGGAAGATGCTCCAGCATCTCTGATAGCCCAGTTCCAATTTTACCCGTCCTTGGACTTAGAAGTGTTTCACAAATATGTGGCCTGTTCTCCTCTGCTGTAAATTAAGATAATCTTTTCTTGTCCTTCCCCAACTGGGTACAAAAGACAATTGATGACTGTCTTCTTCACAATAATCTTTAGATGTCAGATTATTTTATTTTCCCCTCAGTACTCTCTTCTGTAGACTAAACAAACACAGCTCTTTCAAACCGTGCCTTATAAATCTTGCTCTCCAAAATCCTTTTCACTCATGTGTTCTCCTACAGATTCACTTCCACCTGGACGTTGAAATCATTTTCTAGATTTTATTTTAACACAAAGATGCAATTTTATTTGCTTTTTTCCTGGCCATTTTGCTCAAGTGTTTCTTTTTTATTTTATTTTGCTTCGTCTATAATACTAGATACTATCAAACGCTATCTGGAATTTTGTGGTGCTGCAGAACAGTAGGCTCTGTAGACCCTTGAAACAAAACACATCTGTCCATTTCTTCAGTAACTTTTTTTCTTTTTGGAAATCAGTAATGACATTTGATTCTCTTTGAATAATTCACTTGTTCTCATTTTTTCCTTTCCTTCCAAGATATGGATAAAACAGGGATTTTGTACACCTTCTATTTAGTAATACTAAACTTTTATTTTTAGGTCTAACATCTAAAACAATAATTACAATATTCTGAACAAGTGAGCAGCCATATAGATGGACAGACAAGCAGAAATATTGCTTGAGAATCGAGTGTAAACAGAGGGAAGGTTTGACTCAAAGCCTGTATCCCTCTCTGCTGCCACAAAACAGATCGCAGTGCCTTCTGAATAGGAGGTAGAGGGATGCTGAGACGTTCAGTGGAGTCCCTTTTGATGGTTGCACAATTAGCAGCGTGTGGTAAACGCATGTCACGTTCTGCACTGTTCTCAATATGAGTTTTGTCTGAATAAAGCTGAAATATTTGGGACAAAGAAAAATAAAAGGATGTAAGATAACAGATCAAAGAAGCGCTTTAAATGCTGCGGTGGCTGTCTTTCTTCACATTTATTTCCAGCTGCCTGCCTTTAGAGAATCTAGTCTCTTTACTTTTTTAACCAGAGATAGTTTATCCCAGGAATCTCCAAATTATTTCCTTGGAAAGAAAGAAAAAAAAGTGAAAATCCGGGCAGTGGTTTGTGACATGTAGCCCAGATTTTTTGCCTCTTTGCTCTACTTCACTTGCACAGACTGTGCAACTATAGCACAGTCACATATGAAAGTTCTTCTAAGAAGTGGTTTCTTCAGTTTGGTTTTACTTTTTAATATTCATACCGTCTATTCATAGGGTAGTTTCATAATGAATTCCTGAAATTTAGTAGTTGTTCTTTGTAGTCTAATTAACCCACCTGCCTGCAAGGCACCCAGACCCCCAGGTAGCCAGGTGTGCTCTCGGTGACGATGAGCTCCGTGGCTGCCAGCAGCTCCTGCTCACAGCCACCCATTCCCCACCTCCGAAAAAGCCTTTTCACAACTCCTCTGCCCTCTGGCCAATTTCTGATGCAGCCGCCTCCCAGCCATGTTCAAGCTAAGCTGCCCGCAGCTCCCAGAAGCAGTGTTCCCCCCTTCTCTGGGAACAGAGAGGCAGCCCCTCAGCAAGTGGCTATTTAAGCAGCAGCAATGGGCACAGAATGTATTCACAGTGAGCAGAGAAGCAGTTTATGAACGCTTCTCCAGCAGACAGTCATACCTGTGCTATCTGCTGTATTTTTCCAAAGCTCTTTATAAAGAAGCCTTAAAAGGACTTTTTTCCTCAAAACAGGAACTGCCAGCTCCAGCAGTTCAGACATTTGGTTCAGAGAGAAGTGGACAACTTCAAATATTTTCTGTTTGTTTCATGCCATTTTCTAAAACTGAAATTATAGAATTTTATGTAATTCATTTGCATTTCAAAATTACATAATCGCAAGAAAGAACACTTTTTTTGCCATCTATGTGTATGTGATTCTACTTTCTTTACGCTGATATTCTCTTGCCTTTACTAATGTACACTTCCTGTTACTTGCAAGAATCGAACAATACTGAAGCCAAGGCAAGCCAGGGGTACAGATTCATACATCCATATTGCCATATTGCAGAAGCAATTCTTCCCAACATAGCTCCCATCATGTTGCACATACGGATGCTGGCAATACAGTAAAGCCAGAAAAGACCAGTTAGTTCCTCCAGAAAAGCTGCAGGAAGTCCTGCACTTCTTCAGGACTGCTCCTCCAAATAAATTATGCTACTTAATCTATATGTCATGGCTGAATAGCTGTTAAGACAGTCTATTTGCTTCCCAGCGTTACATTGAGAATTGTCTCCTATTAAATTGTTTCCAAACACCTACTCCCAACTTTCCTTCTCAGCTTCTGGCCATTTTATTTTGATCTGCAGCATCCTAAAATTTTGCCCAAAGTATTCATTCGTGTCCCTTATATATCCACTAAATTTAGTCAGTATTATATACACAAAAATTTTAACCAAGCAAAATCATGTTGTTCGTGGATTACACACGTTTAGTAAATTTAGCAAGCTCTCCCAAGAGTGGTTACCTTGTTTTGCATTTAGCTATTTTCCTTTGCCTGTGACACTTCATACCAGCATGCCTCGAGCATTATAGGTGTGGTTATAACAGCACTATATATAAAATAGCTCTAAAAATCTTCAGCTCCTTAATTTTTTCTGTTTTCAGAGGTAACATAGAAAGCAACAGCTTTCTTCCTATAACCCCAGTGGCATCTGATACCTTTCCTGAGTTTCACTTTAGACAGATATTTCAAGAATCAATTTTGCAAAGTATAGAGATCCTTGGCAGAGGAGCCAAACCCCTTTCAGAATTTGCATACAGCTTGTTTTCTCTCTCTGCATCTGGGTAACTTAAATGACAATACTCAACTGAATGCTAACATGAATGCAACGTGAATGCTGTTCTAATATTGTTCAATTTGCCAAATTTTCCCTTTTATTTTTTTTAACGTTTCTGAAGTTAAGCAGTTAATCTCAGGTCTTAAAATACTCTATGAATGTAATTTTATTTCCCATTCTTGTATATCCCGCACGTAGCTTTCTACAACCTGTAAGACCAGAAACAACAATGAAAACAACTGGTGACCTCACTGGGTCAAACTATGACCTGGAACCTAATAGTAATTACATCACACACTGGCAAACTGTCCAAGTAATACAGAGATTATATTAATCCCAAGATATTATTGCATATCCCTTTCTGAAATCTGTACAAATATTCAGTGAAGCACTATTCCATCACGTGCAGGATGAGGTCACTGCTCTCAAGTGTGCCCGCTTCAGCATCAGATCCTTCTCCAAAGACTCAGAACAAAACACCACAACAAAATGCACCGCATGCCAGCCTTTTATCCTACAAGGAGCAACACGTAGGTGGGACCCAAACTGCTTTTTAATAATGAACTAAATCTACTTACTCAGTCACAATCCAACATCTTTATTGTATGCAACCTTGCTTCTCTGAAAGGAATATTCACTCATCTACATGGCTTTCCAATTCCATTTAAGAACACGCATTAGAAAAGCACTGCTTCGCCTTTTGCTGTCCTCCTCTGCCTTCCTTCATGTATTTATTTCCAGATTTTCTATGCTTTCTTTCCTTAAGTCACACATTACATCAAAACTTACACATTCATTGACATTTCTGTCCAAGAAACCGTAGCCCGAAAGATAACCATAGATGATTGGTTTTTGAGCCATTCAGAGCAGGTTGGTACAGCTGTAACTGTTGCCAGACGGACATGGTTCCTAAGGCTGCATCTGTTACCGAGCTCAGCAAGGCCCAGGCACATGCTTGAGCTCAACTGTGTGACAGTCTATGGCCTTGAGATCTCTGCATGCTTTTGGGCAGGCTTTTGGGCCAGGCCAGATGCACAGGGAAATGTGGGGAGCAGCGTGGGCCGGGGGCTGTGCTCAGCAGCCATAAGAACAGCTGCCACTCAGAAGGGCCCGCCGTGTGAGCTCTAACATGCTACCTCTCACCACTGGGCCGTGCCCCGTGTGTTTCCTAGCACAGATGTCTAAGGAAATAAAGGCAGAGCTGCTGGCAGGGCGGAGGGGCAGATCGGCTCCAGGCCCTCCGCCTGCGGCAGGAGGACCAGGCCTGCTGGGCACCGGCGGCTCCTGGCAGCCTCGCGCCAGGACCAGGCCCCGCGTGCTCGCAGATACTGCCCTGCATTTTCTGTTACTGCTTTTGTTTGCTGTCTCTTCAGCTGCCTTCTCGAGGAGATTATCTGATTTGAAGACAGCGGTCTCAGATTTTCTTTTATTCAGTGCTACTCTGTCGGGAACACAGAAAAACTACGAGTTGAAAAAAAAATAGGATTTTCAGTGTTTCCTCTTTAAAATTTTTATATGTTTAAAGATTATATTAGCAAAACTACCCTAATTAAGCAGGTAATTAGGCCTTCTCAAAATAGCATCACATGGTCCAAGTTTTCTTCTTGTTTTATCTTTGCTGATGGCAAGCTTACAGTTCCCATTCCCGGTTCCTTTTTTGTTTTTCAAGCTGTTTGTTATTTTGTATTTTACCTCACTAAACATTTGTTGCAGGGGAACCTTGCTCTTATTTTATTGCAACCTTATTGCTGAACCAGCTTTCTGCTATTACTCTTCAAACCCCTCAGCCTTCTGCCAGCCATTTTCACAACCTGATTCCTGTTTTTCTGGCCTATACATTAAACCAAAAGTATTGTACATTCCTAAGGTCTTCATTTTAGATTTTTTTTTTCTGATCGCTATCAGATCCAGGACTAAATTAACTGCAATTACTTCTGGTATTTATAAAAAATATCCTCCTATAGCCTATTTTGAAACATTCTTACACATAACTCCAATTCCCCTTTTAAGCTTTTCACACCCTTGTTTTCATACACATAGCAGTGTCCTTCCTCATAATCCTATCGAGAGTCACATGAAATAAGCCTTCCACACAATCTGCATGGATATTGCATCTTTGGTTTTCATTTGTGAAATTGTTTCTGCATCTGCCAGCCATGTGAACTGCAGGAGCTGCACGCAGGGAGGTTGTTTTTATAAATTATGCTTCCCTCACCTGATCTTCCTTATATAGAAACAGATAGTTATATTCTATTTATGCCTTGGCCAGACTTGTTTGTAACGCGATCAAAAAGCATTTCATGGAATTTGCTGTGCCACTGCACCTCTCAGGACCACGTGTACCTAAGCTGTGTTTATGAACAGAAATATCTAATTTCGCATGATTATTTCCTGCAGGACTTTCTGGATGATGTAGGTTTTCACATCCCAGTGTAGCAATATTCACTCAACTTATTCTTCTCTTGCAAGTGTTTCCCTATGGCTGCGTTCATTTATTTGCTGAAAAACTCTTCCTGTTCTGTTAGTATTTCCAGCTACGCTTTCCTCACTATTCTTCATGTATTAAAGAGAGAGAGATTTTAGCTGGTTATTTTAACTGAGACGCAATCACCCAAAAATTGCAAACAAACAAACAAAAAATCCACATAAACTCGAGTGTAAAAATAATTGTATCTTCAAACTGCAACCCTACGTTTTAGGTTAGACGTACTATTAAAGAAGCAATAGCTTTGTACCTTACACGATACTGACACAGTACTCTCACAGCCAAAGTTGACTACTCTCACAGCCAAAGTTGACTCTCCCATGCTAATTCATGTCAGTTTGGTGTGTTTCCCTCTAACAATAATATGCCAATCTTAAAATTGAATTATTCTTCGTGATAAGATCATATTCCATAACTACTCTACTGTAAAATTGATAAGTGTTAAGTAACAGACTATTTCAAGATCTGCTACTATACGATATTATATAGTTAATACAAAGGACAGAAGTTCAGTAAGCAGCAATGATTTAACTGTATGCATGCCAATCTATACCATGTGAGGATACAGCCCAGAAAATCCTAATAGGCCTTACATAGTGTTTAAAAGTCTTTCTTCCTCATTCCAAGGATAATTTTTATATGGTTAATTTTTATAAAATTAATTACAGTTGATTCATTCTAACAGAAATTTACCACTGCTACTGTACAACACAAAAACTTATCCTCCATGTAATAGCTTTAGAGAGTCCAATATTCCTCTGCTTTTTTGTATGTAATCTCTTCCTCATTCTCAGAAAATGAATCTGGCAAAAATGCTTATTTTCTAACAAGCTCAAAATTATGCAAAATCCTGCTTATAACTACACTAGTTAAAAACTTTTGGGCATCATAAATGATATTCTCAGCCACAGCTCCATGCATTTTGTAGTAAGCTACATCAGAAGAGGCTTCAGAAGAATACTGTGCATATCTCAACTCAGAAGTTCCAAATGTCTCTATTTGTATTTCATCACATACTTAGGGTATTAGCTTTCCTTTCACTGTACTGTCTCAAGTCCAAGGAGTCCAGATTGTGTAAAGAACATTTAGTAAAGATGACATAAATATACAGGTATCTACCCCTCAGGAAACACTTACTTTCATATTAAAGATTTCTGCAATAACAAAGCATGATTTGCAAAAAAAGTCAACTAATTTTATGGATGTACACCTTCTAGTTGGCTTTCTGTTTTAACTGCTCACACTACTGTCAGTACAGAGCACTCTTTCCACTAGCATTTCCTCTTTACTCTATCTGCAAGTAAAATCTAAATACTTCTGCAACACCATTTATGAATGCAGTATGCTTGGTTTCTTTCGGACGCTCCTTTTAAGTTAGCAATCCTATGTCAAATAAGTACCTTAAGTTTGTATTTTTATGGCAATGTTGATGACTGTCCATAATTATTATTCCATTGATGTGGGTGGCATGGTACTCTGATCTGCTCATGTGTAGCATAAAAAGCTTCAGGTGCTGTCACTGAGTTGTTAAATTTATCTGATTTATCAGAAGTCCCAAAATAGCAGGTCTGTCTGGTGTTTAGAAGCAAACATACTCTTGAATATACGCGATCAGGCTTAAGGCAATGTTTTAGGCAAATGGACATATACGTGAGAGAAAAATGGATTGGTTTTGAACCAAGAGAGTTAGGAAAGTCCATTGCAAAAAGAAACAGGAAACTTAAGCTAATAAAAGAAAGCAAACAAAAAAGAGGAGACAGAGAAGGAAACAAACTTAATAGGAGAGATCTTTAAGCAGCAGGTATGAGGCAAGAAACTACCACCATGGGGAGGAGGAAAATAATTTTTAACTTCTAATAAGTCAGAATTTACCAGTCCACAACTTTCAAAATATATCCCACTTTCTGCAAGTGAGCCATGTACGTCTCCATTTTTTAAATAAAGACTAATGCTATTTTTTGTTAAATTTAAATGACTTTAATGTGGGTTTTATATTCTTCACATTTGACTTTACATTTCTACAAACATCTTTAAATTACAAGTTCATTAGGAAACCAGCATACTTAATCTGCAATCAGAAGAACAATACTTCTTGATGACTCAAAAACATAAAAATCACAGAAGTGCCATATTCTTCTTCTTCTGTCTCTTCACTACAGTACTATGTCTCACAGAAAAGAGTGGTATCAGCATCAAAGGAAATGGTCAGCAATCTTCCAGATCAGAAGTTGGGACAATGCTCTCGAGATGGGAGGCAGGATGGTCAGAGAGGTAGCAAATGAGAAGCTTCAGAAGAGATGGCAGCTAAAAAAAGTAGAGAAGGGGGGAAAAAAGCAGAGAAAGATAAGATAATAAGATGAAAAAGGATAGGAAAAAAAACCCAGAAAATACACAGGAAATAGTAACAATTGTCCTTATTTTATAAATGGTACAAGAAGAACAGTGACAAATAAAGGTGAGGAATAAGGCAGCTACTCTTATCAAAAAGAAAGGTCTTCAGAAAAGACCTAGCATGGTGTGAAACGCTCGGTTCTTCCTCTCCTATGGTGACAGTCTACTCACTTAACTTTTAGTTTGAGCTAGTCAGTTGGAGGCAGGATTCCTGAGAAGTCAGCAGACTGAAATGGGCACCTCCAGAGGGCGATTCATCCCATCCTAAGGCTTAAATCTCAGACTCTGAACCATGTATTTGGAATTGTATTAATTTCTTGAAGTTCACTAGGTATCCATGAACCCAGCAGCACTGAATACTTATGGATAACAACATTTGGATTAAAATAAGATGAAAGAGAGCACATTTTCAACTCCCTTTATTCTGAACAAACAAAATTTGCTAATGACTTTAATCTGCATAGAACATGCAGTAAGTTTGCGTTGCGGGGTTTGGTTTTGTTGTTGTTTTTTTTTTTTTTTTTTAATTATTTTTGCCAAACTTTACTCATATTTATTATATTGAGCACAAAAATATAAATCTGACCCAGTCAAAATAAAGTTTGCTTTTCTCTTAGGCCTAATTATATATTATTGGGGCTTTAAGGTTATTTGCTGTAAGCAGAATTCAGAGCTTGGCATGACTGGGATTCTGTATTCCCAACATTAAGATCTGATTCAGGAAATATCACATTTATCTGATATTTAAAATGGCACTGCTGATATTTCAATAATTTGTCACTAAATTCAGTGAATACCGTTGTGAAAAATTGTTGAAAATGTTTATCTGCAAACAGGATACTTAAATTATAATGGTTACTTTAAATGAGCTGTAATTGAATACAGGAGTCAAGGGTGAAGGAGTGGTTTCAGTGTTGGTATATAGTCCTGTCTGTGTGTAGAAGCTTCAGGGTAGAGCAAGTCTGCAGGGATTACCTCTTACACCTTCACCAGATTACCAGCCCCAATGCAAAAACAAGACTCTGCTCTTAGAGTACCAAAGCAGAAATAATCAGAAAGGGATGGGAAAGGGAGCTTCATCTTGAGCACTGCTCTGAGGAGTTGGCAGTGCACCCCGAAGGGACAGTCCATAGTGTGCTTTTTATTTTTTTATTTTTTAATACAAAGTCTGAGACATAATCCTGGGACTGCGCAATTCATAGCTCCTTGGAGACCTGTGTATCTAATGGTCTTGCACACACCATGTTTTTAATGACTACTTCCAGACACAGATCCTGCCTACTATATGAAGACAATGCAGAGTTGTCAGTTACAATGCAATTAAAAAGATATCTGTAAAACCTAAAGATCAGCCCACTTGAAATACGATTCTGCACTGAAGAGCTTACATCATCTAAAGAATTACAGACTTTTAACAGAAAATAGTGTAAGACTATTGCAAAGCAACTTAATGGTGAGGGCTAAATATAACATACAGCATGAAGTCTCTTATCTAGAAGTTCTAAAAGTTGTGTCTGCTTTTAATTTCCATTTCCTTTTTGAATGACCATAGAGCACAGCTACACCAGTTTTTTCAGTCTTCTTACCTTCACTGGGTGCCCTTACAGACTGCTGCCCAGATTCTGTGGTACAACAGCACAGACACTGCACACAAAAAGGAGTGTTATCACGTAACAATTCATAGCGTAATTCTTACTCAGACCTTTATCTTTCTACTAGCAGAAATTAATACAGAGCTGTTCCACCTTCCAAGAAGTAGATGTTACCGCTCCAAAATTAACAGTGAATTGGCACCATAAGGGCTCTCCCAGCTCCACCCATTTCTGTTCCCAGTAGGCAATTGCACAGTTTTGCAAGGACTCCACTCTGCTGTACATCAGCTCAGGGCTCAGTAACACTCAAGTGCTGCTCAGGTGGACAGTTGAGGTGTTTTATGCATAGCACTAAGTGAATATAAGAAAACAGGAGGTTTACTTAAACAGGTTTTTAGCATGATGACTCATGAAGACCTATATACTCTCTATATAAATGTTAATTCCACTGCTAAAAAAAGTACTTACTTTCCCTAAACATTTACTCTCCTACAATGCCATATATACTCATGAGAAACTCGCACTAACCAAACACATGAATGAACAAATTACTGAATTAAACTTCTTTTGCCATCTTCCTAATTTATTTTATTTTATTACAGATTATGGATGAAATCTGTGCACTGATGCCTACCCTGTAATGAAAGCCAACGTAAGTAGTCTATTGATCTATACCTATTTTTGCTTATGAATTGACCTTGCCTACTGTAGCTGAATAATTAATTAGCTGTTAGAGTTTGTATTTTTGTATATTTATGGTTTTCCACTTGGTCTCATTTTCCATTTAAGTTCTGACAAACCGATGTAGAGATGGATAAAGCTCTTCTTGATTTAGAAAATCACTTACACATCATATTCTTTGAGAACAGTATATGAAGTATTAGCTATACATGTTCCATTGAGAATGAAGAGTCTCAGACGTGGTGTAGACAAGAACTTGACAAAAATAACGTGAAAAACAAGGGCAGTTTTCACTTTCATCATTATTACAACTAGGTTTTGCACAGAACTTTTGCTGCTGTTAAGTATTACAGCGTCCTGCCTGCCTGTCCCCTGCCCCACATGCTAGTGAGGGGAGTCAACAATGGAAATAGATAGATAAATAGATACATATAGATACTTCACTGGCTTTTTTGTTATTTTTATTTCAAACAGTGTTTTCAGAACACTAACTTAGTAAGACAGAACATTGGGGGAGTCATTATTTTCCATGAGGATAATGAATTTTGTGATTCAGGTTACCTCAGAAAGTCGATTTCAAGCCTTATTTAGAAGCAACCATGCTAAAGCAAAAATGCACAGAGAGTAAAGTACAGCTCAGCACAGCAGCTAGTCAGAAGGCTGAAGTCTCATCTGTTTTCCATGTAAGCACAAAGCATAACAAGTCTGAGCACTAAATAGAAAACATTACTCCTTCCTTTTCACTCTGTTATTTCTTCTACGCTCATTATTCTGTCTTTCATCTTTCTCTACCTTCTGTAAAGGAAGGGAAATTTCCTCCTGTCCATTTGATTTTTTTCCCTTCACATTTGCTTTTCCCTATTCACCCACACACTCTCTAAAATTCCAAAACTTAAAGGACTATGGATCGAATCCTGGGGTGAAATACGAAGCCTGTCCGTGCTAGCTTTTAGCATGGACAAGGAGCAGTGAGCTAAAATTTAAGTGCTTGTATTTCGCCCTTTTCTGAATAAAGTTACAAAATCACCAAAATAAACCTTAGTAATGAAACTGTATTTAGGTAGCTGTAATCTGCTAAGATAGAATGATATCACCATTGTGTGAAGAGCTCGTATAGCAAAACAAAACAATGATTTTTACTGCTCTGGAACCATATTATTATTTCTGAATCGTTATTTTTGTGCTTAGCTGTGAATCCACCTCTCCCCTTCAGTGGCCATTTTAAATGAGGCACTGCATACTTCAACAACTGCGATGATTCGTGTCTCTGAATACTTTACTACCAGCATATAGTAAGATATTTAGAAAGAAATTTTAAAAAGCTAAGAAGTTAAGACCAGTATATCATACACAAATGTAAATACTTTTTCTCCTGCAACAATTCATAAGCAACATTTATTACCTGTATCCACGACATACATTTTTAGATGCCAGCTCTTCTAACCACAAAATCTCTCTTCACAAGATTTATTTTCTAAAGCAATGTAATAGCCATTACATCAAATGTTTCACAGATACTATCAACACTGAATGTTTCACAGATGGGATTACAGAAAAAAAGATGTTTTTTAAAAAACTGACACAGCAACCTGCATTGAAGGAGATCCCCTTAGGCAGTGGCTCTCAATCTCTCTGCAGGCTCTCTAAGTGTCATGACAAACTTCTAAGTGGTCTGCAAAACAGTAATTAAAAAAAATGAAGCACCCTGTCAGAAGGCTTCAACTTATCACCAGTAGGTGCAATCATCCACTGCATTTTTTTATTATTTTTTTTAAGAAGGTCATAAATCACAAAGAACTTCAAATTAGAAGGGATTAAGCTCTAGAAATCGAAAACTTTTCTGCTTCTTGGTAAGACAAACATCATCAAAAATGCTGTATTTCATCATGCGGAAAAAAAAAGATGTCACATTCTAATGAGTACTACATGAAGTCAGGTAAAAAGAAGGAAGGATTCCATCTTTGGTCAGCAGACTTCCAATGATGGGACACGTCCCACTTGGAGAAAGTGCAAACTGTGTTGTGCAGGAAGGGCATTATTTTGCTCCGGCACCCACTTCTTAACTGTCTGCACCTGCAGTGCAGAAGCCCATAGGCAGGAGGCAGAAGAAATAATAGTAAGGAGAGAGGCTTCAGATGGGAGGCATTCGAGGGACCTTTTATACTCATGTCTGTAACTGTTCCTAGAGTAAGCAGGAAATTAAGGTTTCCACTTCACAACTGGAAAAGAAGCTGGGGTTCCAGAATACACAGGAGAGAATAGATAGGGAACGTGTGGAGGGAATGAGCCAGAGGCAGAGAGCTGCAGCGATTTTCAGGGGTAAAGTGACTTCCGACTGACCCCAAGACATTTATCCAGCTGTGACCTCTCCAAGTCCTACAGGAATCCTGTTCTGACCCCTGTCCCTAAATCTTTACTCCCATACACTGATCCCCAGTCCCATCCATACACCCCATCACTGCTTCTGTACCCATATGCCTTGCTTATAGGCACATTAATCTCTCTCTCCTGTCACTCCCAGATGACACCAGTAAATAATCTTTTTCCGCACTACGGCAGGAGAAAAACTCTCCCCTCCTGTATATGTTCCTTCCTGATACAAGGCAAAGATTTCTTCCCGACCTCGTATCCAGCTTAACCCTGTGCACATGAACAAGACAAACCAACCATATGTACTATACATATCAGAACACTGAAAGATAACTTCAGAATCTTAACAGCTGGCAACAGATATTTAGCAAGAATAATATAATATTAAGAATTTAAAAGCCATTTACCCAACTCATTTCCCATATATGTATCAAAAAACACGCATAAGAAATATGCAACAAAAACGGTTACACAGAGCATGCTAGCCTGACAAACTACTTTAATTCCTTTCAGAACACTACTGTCAGTAACTTTTGTTTCCACCAGCATTTAGTTTACATTTCATAAAATACATATACTACAGTCTAATTTTAGATTAGACAATTAATTTCTTCAGGATAAACACATTTATAACATTTGAATAAGGTTTGTAATTTGGCATTTCTCAAATTCAGCACCACTGTAAGTGCTCACAAAGATGCCCAATATGTTGGAAAATACATCTCTGCAAATCAGTTATGGATGTGCTTGTATGGTATTCACAACAACAGGGAATAACCTACGTCAAGAGCAGCTGAAAGCACTGCTAATACAAATACCTTACGATTCTGGAAAATCTTCAGTATGGATAATAGTAATAGGAGGCTTGAAATGAGGACAAGGAGGATTTTTACAATGTAAAATTACCATTCAGAGAGCTTATGTAAATTAGAAGAGGTCAGTCAAATAGAAGTGGAGTTTTTTTAGAGTAATAAACAGATACTGTAATAAGACATACTCATAGGGAAAGTTTGTCTGTTAACATTGATAGAAAATGTAACAATCTCTTTGTCTGACAATGAGAAATCAGATATGCATTCAAAGATGTATATATATTTTCATTTGATGAAGATGAGAACTAATCTTTGTGTGATGAGGACTCATTACTCACTTCTCAAGCAACTAAGTCAACTAGTCATGAGTGCAGATGGAAAGGAAGGGTAGCAAAGACTATTACTGATACTCAGGACGAGGCAAAGATTAAGAAAGCAACAATTCTGTTACTAGTTCTTGGGAAGGATGTGGCGGGGACAGAAGGGTTAATGCTACCAGACTGCTCTTCCTGGCTCCATCTGGGAAGCTCTTGCTGTTGCTTCTCCTGGAGAGGCACAGGGGGCCTATCTAACGCTGAAAGAGTAGGAGTGCTCTCTACCTTTTCCTACACATTAGAACAGCGGATCCCAAATTGCTGTCAGCCCTTCACATTTTTCACAAAACAGCACACACCCATCTGATCAAACTTTTAATTGAAAACACTATTTCAAACACCATTAAATATGGTTTAGCCCAACAGCTGTTCAACTTACCATAGCCTTGCAGCCCACCAGGGCTTGGAAACCATTCCAGCCATTTCAAAGGTACAATGATGTCCTCTACTCGCTCCCTCCCTCCCTTCAGACTTTCTGGTTGCTGCGTGAAACATTTCTGCTGCTTTATCTGATTTCCCCTGAGATTGGTTTTAGGGCCTGCTATTGCTTTTAGCTTTCTGAAGTAGCAGCAAACTGGCATTGTCCCTAGCCCACACGTTTGTAAACAAAAGAAAGACTGATCTGACCATAACATTACTACTGCCAGAGAAAGGAACAAAGAGATACGTAGGATTAAAAAAAAAAAATTAAAAACCTTGAAGTTTTTAGGAAAAAGGGACCAGTTTACATTTGATTCATATTTGAAAATGAATCATCAAACAACAAGGCCTACAAACTTTCATTTACAGAAAAGCTGTAATTCTACGCAGGTTGGATTGTGGCCACAGCTTGTCCAAGCAGAGTTGTACAGTTTTGTGCCACAAAACTGTGGCGGATGAAATGAGTCATAAGCAGCCTTCTGCTATCTTAAAGATCACCTAAGATACACAAAACAGTGACCAAGGGCTCTTTGTTATTCTATTCTAAGAAACAGGGAGTTAGAGTCCCCTATTAAATACATCCACATATTCATGGTTTTAGAGACCTTTCTCGTGTTACTTACTCCTCAGCCACTATTTGCTGAGGAGTAATTGCTATAGTCTTCCTTATCTTATAACCATTTATTATTCCACGAGGAATCTTATGTAACTCAACACTTCACTGCGTTAACATTCTTTGGTGACAGACCTTTTTAAAAGCTTTTTGGGTGACCCTCTCCCATATATCTGTTTACTCCTTCCAATAACTAGCAAAGTTGTAAGACAAAACCACTTTGTACATAAAGTCAAGATGATGGCTGACTATTATACCCATTCGTGTTCCTATTAATTGTATTCTTTATCACAATCACTGGTGTTTTGCCTGCCATGGAAGTCAGACTTACTAGTGCATTAGTCCATGATCATCCCTAGAGACCTTTTTAAAACTGGTGTCGCATTTGCTACTTTCCATTCCTCTGTCGTCAACGCCAATTTAAGTGATAGATTATACAACACAGTTCATAGATAACCAGTTCCATTTCTGAATTTCACTAGAACTACTGAAGGAACAACATGCTATCTGGCAATCTGTTTACACCTATTCAATCAATTTGGTCACAAATCTTTTATTGACATTTCAAAATTGAAATATTCCTTACTAAAAACAACTTCTATGTGGGAATGTCCCTAATCTCACAAGAATAAACCCTGCCAATGCAAGGATTTGTCCATTTGCTTCTTTCTGCAATGGTTTTGCCTTTAAATATTCTCTTTGTCTCTTGAACTCAGCATCCTGCAACCAGAATTATCCAAAACTTTTACATTTATAAATTTTACTTTTTGCTTTTATGATTTTAGCTTGTTGCTCTTCCAAGTCTTTTTGTCCTCTTACCATAGGTCTACATTTAACTTTCCAGAATTGTGCTCTTCTCTTTTTTGCTTGTTTGTATTTCAGTTTGGGATTTCACTTTTTGAAAAACATTTATTGAAAAACTCCCTTCACTGTTCAGTTGTGACGAATTCTTACTCAATTGGGTCAGAATTAGAAAACAAACACTCTGACTCTTAGCCTCTCTTAATTTTTACTTGAATGGTTTCTTGATTTGTATGCAATTCCTCTTTTTCAAAGTTAAACAATGTTGGGTTCTTTATTAATTTTTTTTAGCTTTTTCTCTTATACAAACTTATATGACAAACTTCTGTTTGATATGATGTACCACTGTTGAATGGTTTTTCTATAGTTACTTCATCAACCAAGTCCTGTGTACTAATCCAGACTAATTCTAGGGCTGTCCTCGCTCTACTGGATTCTCCAGCTGGTTTGCTCAAAGATTAGTTCTTGATGGTAGCTAAAAACACAGTTTATGCGTGGTGGCCTTATGTTAAGCTTATCCAGTTCATATGCAGCTAACTGAAAGCTCTTGTTACAATCAAGCTTTGGAGTTGAACAGCCTCTCTAGTCTCCTGCAGTATTTCACAGTCACTGTCTCCATCCCATCAGCTAGTTCAGAGCTCTTGCCAGGCTTCCCTTACTCAGATATAGAACCATTTGTAATTATATTTTATGGTTTAGTCTAATAAAATTAACTTATTTGACTACTTAGCATACAAAGTGTCAATTATTTGCACAGACCAATCTATCATCTCTGTATCAGCAAGGCACTAACATCATCTCTGTTATCACCTATACACTGATATTTCAGTGTCCCTCTGAAAGAAGGAAAAGGGACACATGCAGGCCCACTTACAGAAAGAAGGTGACGTACCTGAGGAACTCCTGTTGCAATTCACGCTTACCACTCTTCTGAAGAATCATTATCTTCAAGGTACCAGGGAAACAGAGCAATATGAGGTAGCAATGTACCTACATACTGAATCAAAACTAGTGCAGGTTCCTTCTCAGCAGAAAGCCAGGTGGCATTTGAAAAGGACTAGCAGGATGGCTGAACAACTGCCTGTGGTTGTTCAAGATTTCTGTACCAAGAGATGTTGTGTCAGGAAAGGAGTGCACGAAGGAGCAGAAGGACACTATGGAAGTATATGAAGTCTTGTATACACTGGAGAATTTTGTAATATTCACATGAACTTCCTTCTGTGAGGAGGGAGAGTCTCTTTCTACCGCTGTGGAGAAGATAAAGAGGGATCCTTTCTGGACACAATGCCAGTAGCTATTGACTTGGGTTTCACAGTTGAGAAGAAGCCTCTGGGGGCTAGCGTTTTATCTGTTGGCTGTACCTCACTTATTTCCTTTTTGTGAGGCCTCTATTTGGAGCACCTTCTTTCTGCATTAAGTTTGATGTGACTCAAGGCACAGCAAAACCCAACAGCTACAGCGCAGTATCCAATGAGTATTCATTATTATTTATTTGCATTACCACAAATCTTAGGAGGCCTCACCCTGGACCACTTCTCGTTATGCTGGGCCATGAACAAGCACAGAACAAGTCTACGTGCTTGAATTCTACATAAAGAGACAACAGAGACTACTGGAGAGTACAAAGGCAATGACAAAGTATTACTGTGATAAGCATTGGTATTGGAATACTTGTACAATGTAACTGTTTTCTAGTTGGATTGTTTTAAGCTTCACAGTACATGAAACTTTTAAGAAGATACTTAAAGAAAGACAGTGAACAGTTCTGTTTATGAAGGAGTCAACCAGTACATGAGAGGCAGCTGAGGAGAAAGTATCCAGTGTGGCGTGAAAATTTAACAACTGAATGATGGGAGCTGGCATCATATGTTGATCAAAATCAGAGTCAACCTCTTGATACTGAAGGAGAAGTATCAGGTAGAAGTAGTCTTGATGGGCCTTGAAAACAAAGACAGATAGCTTATCTTTATTGTTTTAAATTGAAGAAGGAAGTTTAAAAAGCCAAAGGAATAAGTCTGGAAACTGATATTTACAGCAGTACTTTGAACAGATAATGATCATAGCAAGACTGCATTTATCAAGGTAAAAGAAAAAGATTGTTTAATAAAGATATGATCCATGGAAAACCTGGATGAAAAACGCAATCATCTGACAGAGAAGAAAGAGCATTCTTAAAGGACTGGAAAAAGATTTCCAAAACTTTAGCCTAGATTTGATGACTTAAAACGAACGACAGCATGATGGTGTCATTCCTAGAGGATGCAGAGTGGTTTTGTGAGGACCTCAACCTAAATATGAAAAAATTACTAACAAAAGACCAATAGTTGTAACTGGAAATAAAGAACTGAAGACAATGCTGAAGAAAATTTTCATGCATTATATCTGCTTAGAAGTGGAAAAGAAGATGGGAGGAGATATATGAAGTGACACATAAAACATTGTTTTTCCTATACTGTAAAATGAGAAAATTCTTTCACGTCACATTTATTTCTAGGTTTTTACATCTACCTAAGCGACCATGTTTTGACTTTCAAGGGCTGAAGAAAAACAATGTTCGTGACATTATAATACGATGGGTGCCTCAGTCAACAAACAAAAACATGCTACATCCAGCTCCAAGACAGGACAGTAGTGACACAAGCCAAGCGCAAACAGCAGCGGATAAAAAGATCTTACAGCTTAAAGTTACAACAGCTAACATGCTGAACGTTCAGGCACATTCCTTTCCTCTTCCTTCTTATTGTACAGAACCAGGGCTGCCACTAAAGTTTGGTATTTCCAGCTCTTGAAGTATTCTCAAACCTACACAATGTGTGCCCATGTAGCAAATGCCCACTCCCTAAATTCCACCACCACCAACAGCTTCTCTTGGTATCTGCTTTCTTGCTGTTTTCTAGTTTCAGTCATTTCTGATATCACAGCATGAGTTGAACCAAGGAAACAAGCAGATCAGGTGCTTGACAACGAGGGTTAGCAGCAGTGCGTAGTGGAGAGCTGGTTACAATTCAGAGTTCCTTTTCTTCCAAACAGTATTTTGTAGCAGCATTACCTCAGGCAGAACACAGCTGTGCCTCTACAATCTCTCTCTCAAAGCACAGGGAAGCTGCTGTCTCAGGAAGGAGATGCAGTCAGATGTAGGTGAGCTGCCCTCCGTGGAGATGAGTGAAAAAACTGGAGACATATGAAACATAAAGGGGACTTCCCATACCCCATTCACTAGCTTGTCACCTTGCTTCCTTTTCTCTTCTGGAACTAGATCTATTCTGAGGCAGTTTTTTTAATCTGGTGTGGAGAGGGAGCATAGGAGGCTGGGTTTGGTTGTTTTACAATCACCTAACCTCCCTCTTTCTTTCACCCAAGTTAGGGCAAGTAAGAATAAATACGGCATATAGGATTGAAAGCTGAGAGCAGGACTCATTAGGACTACGCATTTTAAACACAGAATATGCTGATTAAGATTTTTGATGATGAAACTTCTTATGTTCTCAGTATTCAATCTTCTCAAATCACGATTTCATTTCATATTGAAAAAGATCTCAATTTTGTATTCAGAAATTTCAAAAGAAGCTGTTACATTTAAACTGGAAATTTTAAATTTCCCATCCTGTAACAAAAATAATGACATTGAGTTTTGAGCTCTCTTCAAGACAGTAGAATTCAGTATCATAAAGTTATGAGTTTGAACAAGAAATTCTGTCTTCTGCTTAGCACTAGTCATACATTAGCGTATGTGGATGATTGATCTCTGTTCTTAGCTGCAATTGTCATCTCAAATACTCAGTTTATACAGGTAATTCACAACTAGGCACTAATTCTTCAAAGCCCATATAGTCCCCTCCAACAGGATAAAACTGCAGAGAAAAACATTTACTGGAAGTTTTAAACTAAATGGATGTGTAAGTTAAACCTATCAGGTATTTGATGCAATGAGAAATACCAGTAGCTACACATTTAGTTCTTCTTTCAGGCATATTTTTGCCATCTATTTTTCTGTTTGTTGTTTTTTGTTGGTCTTTTTCTCATTCGTTTGCTTTTGTTTTTTAATCAGACTCTCAAGTCTGCTTTTGATCTGAGTTTATAATTTCTTCCTTGGTCTTGCTCTTTCTTCAAATTCATTTCATGTTACTCTTGTGCCAAGCAAAAAATCAATAGAAAAAATTCTTAATCTTTTTTCCCCAATCACAATCTGCATCTTTTCTTTATAGTATAGAATCTCTAATTGTCCTTGCATACAGCTCCTCTAGAACTTTACATCTCCTTAATAATTACCCACAAATTCAAGAACAATTCCAGTTCTTCCATTTCCCAGATAAGACCCCGATTCAGGACATTCTTGTACTTGAACACCAGAAAGGAAATCGCCATCATAAAAAAGCGCATGGGGTTTATAATGCCACTACTGTTACATGGGTAAAACACCTACACATAATTTTTGCTCATGTGGATATAAAAATAGGAGTCATAGCAATGACTGTACCCATAGCTACAGGAAAAGAACTTCCTCCTCAATCCAAGCATATTTATAGTTATTTTGGGAGAATCCGCTGACACAGGACATGGATAATTATTACTGATTAAGCACAAAGTACTTAGTTAAAATAAAATACATAGCTGCTACCTAAGAAGACTGTAGTTAATCAGCATGTGTGATCAAATTGCCACTCATAATGTCAGATGAGTTTAGTTTAATTTAACCAAGTTACATTGACACGAGTGTAGTGTATATTTATTAACATTTCAATGTTCAACTCAGCAAGACAATTATGTTAGTAAATCTGCTTGTAATGGCTACATAAATACTGGTAGTATAAACAGTTTTTATAGATCTATAAATTTCAAAAAGTTTATGGGTGAAGATACAGAGCAAGTCAGCAACACATTATTCTGAAAACAAAGAAAATAAACTCCCTACCTAACAGCAATACTGAAGGACTCCAGGTTCATGTGGTGAATTACCCAGAAATAATGAAACCCCTAATGGATGTATTGTATATATTTTCTAAAAAGAATTGAAGTCACACGTAGGTCACACCTCTTGATTATTTTTTTTATCGTTATTAGTTTGTCAACATCAGTAAAGACTAACTATGGAAAAATTCAATCATTTCAAAGTACTTACAGCTGAATTTTCTCATCATGTGACCAACTATCCACAAAGCCTCAGTGCCATTAAGAAGTTTTGAGGAATATATTATTTGGTACTGCCAAAAAAACATAATTAAAAGAATGCATGTAAATTATATTTATTTTCTAATTAGAAACGTTTTTATGATTATTTCACGTCTAAAGTACATTTGGGGGAAAAGCAGGACTTACATTATCCCAAAAGGCAGGTTCCAGCACAACCAGTGATACACTGACAGAATTCACAGTAAGAAGTCACAGTGGGGTCCTGATCTCGCAACTGAACTTTCACAAACAGAACCCTGTGCTATTGCAGCATCTCCTGAACTTCAATAGGGCCCTACCCACATATAATCAGTTACAGAGTCCGCCTATGTGGGAGTAACGACAGTGAGAACAGGACCTGTTCCTCCACACACCTGCAAAAATATTGGGATAAAAAAAAAATTAAAGTTAGTAACATGCAGCAAAACCTTCTGATTAGCCTGTTTTATTACAGCATTTAGCACATAATAAAGGAGTTCCATACATCTTTAAGTTGCATATTATTTATAGGAATTTTTACTTCCTTTTTCTACAGAATGTTGACTTAAAATTGCTTACAGGCTTTACATGTAGCAACAGCACATTATGGGAACTTCTACCGATGTGCATTTGAAATATAAACTTAGATTTATTTTTAACTGTTGTTTTATAAAAAGGTATTATAATAGCTCCTTTGGTCTACAATTCAAGCTGTTTTTTAGTGCTTAAAATCTGTCCCACAACACACATTTTGGGGAGACAGCATAGGTCAGGGAATTTTTGAGGTCTTCATGATCACAAAAGTATCTGGCCACGTATAGCAGCATCCAAGACAGAAATATTTGAAAACACATGATAAAGAGTAGACTCACTTTTCTAGACTAAAAGTGAGCTTTTTAAAACAAAAAATCCTTATGAGAATCAACTATAATTAATTATTTCCTAAATTTAAGCCCTTACTGAAAACAATTTAAAACACAGGAAGTACAAACGTAATGTTAAACCAATATATACCACCTCTTCACCATTCACACAAAACATACATTATTTGACCTTACTGTTCTTATTAAAAATACATCTGTGCTGATCTTTAAAAAGAATATTATTATCAGTTACAATGTTTTTCTGTATTATAAAACATTTACAAACACATTAGCCACAGGTTCTATGAAATAATATTTAACTGGTGACATGGTGCAAGAGGTGATAAAGGATATAAGAACAACATCCTAGAAACATGCACAAGACATTTCTTTATTCTTTTAATATAGATACCATTAGAGAAACAATATTTTGGGGGAAAAAAACAAAACAAGACAAAAAAAACTCACAAGGCTAAGACCAAACGCAAGTGTCTGAGAATCTAACAGAAGAACCAGGAGTTCCATATAGCCTGAATGCAGTCTTTTTTCCTTCTCTACTTCTGGTTTTATTTTTGAATGACCAGTTAATTCTCTTACTGGCTGTGATTTTGTCAAACAACAGACTTGTAAATAAACAGAAAGTGGAGAAGAGTATCACAGTTTTTTGCTCCCTGCCAGGCTTATAGTTTTCAACTGGGCAGGAGGGCAAACAAAAAACTGGAAATCCACATTTCAGACATTACAACAAATTTCAAGGCAGTTGTCTTACAAGTTATTGAAGTGCTTCTTCTCATTTTACTGCCTTTAAAACTTCTGGCTTATGTGCATGACTTATTCTGAGAAATTCAACTCTTTCTAAAGATCAATGCTGCAGCTCTAAGTTCTGTTTTGAAAAGTGTTGTAAGATATCTTAACTCCCATTTACCGTTACACAGAAAATTTAAAAATATCAGACGTCAGCTTAGTACTGCCTACTTGAGCCTACCTGAGTGAACCAGTGCCACAGCAAGTGCAATGTGCCCAACTCTTGCTGACTGAGAATGGGCAGACCGTACCTTTTGGGACAGTCTAGGAGCCTATGACCATGAAGCTTGGAAAATGTGGCATTTTGCAGCCAGATCCTAACAATGCTTTCTGCCCCTTCACCTAGCTCCACATCTTTCTCCACAAAGGAAGTTCATTGGAATACAATGCACTGCTGCTCCAAGAGTGCAGGCTGTAGGGTAGGTCAGGGACATGTAGCTGCAGTCCAAACTACACTCAAGTTTCTGAGGAGAGCTGAAAACCGTTTTGCAAATTTGACAGCCTAAGGAATATCTCAGAGATGAGATTCAAACAGCCAAAGAAATGAAATACTGAAGCTGCCTCAACAATCCCCTTCTCTGACAAGGACAGGGAAAACATGCATAGGTGTAGACTACCATCGAACTGAAGGATACAGTTAGTCTGGGAGACTAGAAGGCTCTAGCAAAAACAAGGCTTTTTCATGACCAGCAAAGTACCAAGTCTAGCTGCTTACTAATGTGCTCGTATATGCCTGTGCAGTAATCCCAGGCTGACACTACCATGGCTGGATTCTCACTCCCTTCTAAATAATTTCCCTAAAAACCTTCACAGAAGACCAACTTCTCACTACTAGGAGCAACTAACGTAGTGACTCGGTTTGAGTCACACATGCCTCAACTGTCAGACCAAGCAAGGACACTAATTTGCAAGCTAACAGGTTGAACAGAATAGAAAGTTTCTAAGTCCACGCTGCAGCTTTTTCTATCCTGGGGGCACACTAATTTGAGTCGTTTTTATAATCTCATCTGCTAAGTTTCATTCAAATTGTAGAAACTTGACTTTGTGACCTCTATCCCTGTATCAAATGCAGCTGAAGTGAAGCAGTGGATTCAAATGTTACTAGGAGAAAACACAATCCTATATATCTTGTTTTGTTCAGGAACCGGGCATGAAAACACTGTTGCACAATCATTGTGAAAATAATGAATTTTATGTCATTTACTGTTTTCATTCAGGAGTCACACCACAAACTCAGCTATAACAGAGCACAGATTTTTACGTGGTGAGAGTATAAATGAATCCAGAGAATGTAGAGACTGTTTCAATAAAACTGGCTTTGTTTTGCCACTGTGCAAAGGACCCTAAATACATGTCACTTCATAAAGGCGAAAATTTAACAGAAATAAAATTTTATAGATACGTTTTGAACTTACCAAGAATGCAGTGGACTGCCCTTCGTGTAGATCCCTGCTTCTCTTCCAATTCCACGCTGTGTCTCCCAAGGCTTAAGAAAAGTTCAGTGATACATAGCTCAGTAACAGAACAGTGGCATTAAGTTTAAAGAATCAATTAATCTATTCAGTGTACCTTGAGGGGGTTTTTTTTTGTTTTATTTTTTTAAAGGATAAGCACAATGGTTATTAAAGAGTCACCTTAAAATCCTGGTACTACTACCTGGATTCAGATTCTAATTATTCCAGTTTAGAGAATAATTTTTAATAACAAGCAAGTCCCAGTTCCCTTTTTGAAAAATGCCATCCATCTGCTCTTCCTGCCCTCATCTGCTCTAGAGACAAAGAATTGTCAGTGTGAAAAAGTTCATAGAAAAATGGACATCAGAGGACAGGTTAGAAGGAAGCAATGTGAACAGGACCAGGCAGGGAAGTGAAAGTGACTTAACAAAAAAGGGATGGAAGAAAAGAAACAAAGTCATCTTCTTAGCAGAGCAATAAAAATGGGATTTTCAAAACCATCCGACTTCTATTGAAGCAAAAGAATTACATCAATTCCAAATATGCTTTAAGAAAACCTTTAAGCCACTTATCTTTAAGCATTTAACTTTAAGCATATGGAGTATCTAAACTCTGCTCAGCTAAACGACTAAAGAAGTGCTTAAACTTAAAAAACAAATTTAAATCATCTTGTAATCGTTCCCTGTGCCTGCAGAATCAAGCTGGCATTCAGATCTGAGCCCCAGCTCCTCATCCTGCTTACGTGGTGACTCACTCTTTGGCTTTAGCCTGGATCCAGCCTATTGGTTACCAGATAGGCAAACCCAAGCACAAGACGTGTGGGACTAACGTGAATTCAAACTTTTCTCTCACAAGCTGCACTCATGCAAGTATCGTGACTGGGGTACGAGATTCATTGTTTGGTTTAGCAGAGTGGAAATAGTTAAGTGCTCAAAGTTAATTCAGGAAGCAGGTCTCAAAAAAGAAAACTAAAGAAAGTGCCTGAGAAAGAAAAAAGAAACTGAGTTAAATCTGTATTAAAAATAAATGACCTCTGGGTTATATCTCAGTGCACTCTGCCTGAAAACTACTGCTTCTTTTTGGCTTAAGTACTGAATCTTATTTTTAATACACAGAATGGTAAATAACTCAGGCAAAGGTTAAATTAGTTCAGTGTTTGATGACAGTGCTAAAGTGATTCTTAACAGAGTGTCATTCAGTTATTGGTAGAAAGGGCTCACCGTATCTTCTGCCTCATAAACACACCTGCACTTCCAGTCCCACCGTGGTAAAGAGCTGGGAGAGGATTAATATCCAATATTGCAGTCGCTGTGACAGCAACCATAAAGGTAGGAGGAAATGTGGAAATCACAAGCTGCTAGTAGGGTTCTGCCCCTTTTACTCCTTACTCCACAATACAGTTACTAAAGGAAAACATAAATTGAGCCCCTCAAATCAAAACAGTGAACCAACAAAGTTCAGGGCCATCTCTCAGCATCCTGTGAACTTCTGGTCATTGTGATCTATCTCCTAAATGACGGATCATTCTATACACCGTTATTTTAAGCTGTCACCTCTCTAATGACCAGGAAGCCAGTAGCAGTGCCTAACAACTGCGTTCTCATATACGCTCCTGCTACTAACATTCCACCCTGCACCTCCAGCTGTAAAAAGGAAACTCCCCGTTGTTAAGATGCATGCTTGATAAAGCCATACATGCACAAATCGTTACTTAATGGAGGTATGGAGCTAGAACAAGACTGAAGTCCTGACTGAGGCAGTGAGTTAGTGACAGAATTAGTTCCTCTGTAGATTCTGTTCCCTTTCCATAAAATGGTTAAATACAATAATGTTTTGTTCTCTTTATGACAATCATGAGCATTACTAAAATTTTATAAACATTTTGAAGCTCAGATTTCAAAATTTCCCAGAAATTGGGACACTAGAGAAGCAAATGAACAATTTACATCATGTTGTCTTAAAAGAAATGAATCGAACAGCATAAAAGCAAACAGATTAGTGCTAGCTAAAGCCTTTCCAGATCTCTTCCTCCTGTATGAATTTCAGCAGCGTTTCATTGAAACGCAGGCACACACAGCTGCAAAGTTTAAGCTTCAATCTTTCAAACAATGCCACACAGCCAAGCTTTGCTGCACTGACCACTGCTACTGATAAAAACGGGAACAGAGCTGAGCACACGCACAGCACGAATGCTAAATCAAGTAATAAAAAGCTAGCTAATAAATTCAGTGTACCACTAACAGTTATTTTGAAAAGGACAGCCAAGAAGATAATAAAGCTTGAGAAACAACTGAAATAGTGGAGGGAAGGTGATAAACTAGGTTGTGGTCCCTACCAAAAAAACATAACTTTAATAGCAGTTAAATAACAGAATCAATACCAGGGAGAAAAAAAATAATAATAGAGCATCCCTTCAATAATTTATAATCCCAACAACCACAGTTTACTCACCATTTGATGGGTCCCATTCAGTGTAAGGCCGAAGTTGGTGGGTGCTGTGGAGAAGATCACTTGGCAACTGCTCTGCTGCAATTAATCCATAAAGAACAGGCTTCAGTTTTCACTGATAACGACCCAGCACGTTTCACAACCATGAAAATGCATAAGAATTATTACAGTATTCAGAAGTGACAGTCAGGCCATTTTAGCAAAACTTCACCATGGAGCCAAAGTTTAAGTAACGGAAGTTTCCCAAGCCCTCAGGGATATGTTCATTATGAGTTAGGCCTATAGCTGTGTTAGAGTCAGTACTGTCAGGTCTGAATGAAGATATACAGAAAGTCCAACCTTTTGACTGTACCAGCAATCTTTATGTGTGTTGAGCATTTTAGACATTGGGGAAAAA